>OY728142.1:1782877343-1783209663 GCA_963277665.1 Viscum album
TATGTTCCAAGACCATCAGCATCTGCACTGGTGGCCGGAAATAAATTAATATGTAGTAGAGTTTGTCTCTCGGTGCCTCATTATTTAGAAAGTTATGGCAGAGCATCAGGTTCCACCAGTCTTAGTTCTTCAACAAGAGGTGCTAGAGTGGAAGTGGGATTGAATTTCCACGGACATTGTGAAAGGAATTCCATGCACATCAAGGAGTCATGATTCTATCTAGGTGATCATTGAACGACTCACCAAGTGGGCCCACTTCCAACCTATCATAGAGTATGGATCAGTAGAGAGATTAGGACACCTCTACACACACAAAATTGTACAGATTAATGGAGTTCAATTTATTATTGTCTCTGGCCATGATAAACGCTTTACTTCCCAACTATAAAAGGGGTTAGGTGGTGTTCGAGACATAGCTTGGGTTGAGCACCACCTTCCATCCCCAGATGGATGGTAAGAAAGAGAAGACGATTCCGAGCATCAAGGACATGCTACATGATTGTGTATTCGATTTTGGACGCAGTTGGGAAGATCATTTTCCTTTTGTGGAGTTCATGTACAACTACTTCTATCACTCCACTATCGGTATCGAACTATTCGTGGAATTTTACGGGTGACCTTGCAGATCAGTACCGTGCTGGACTGACCCAGGGGAGTCAACACACATGGGACCAGAGGTGGTATGGGCTACCACAAAGAAGTTGCAGATAATCCAGGAGCTTATGAAGACTACACAGAGCAGCCATAAGTCCTATGTTGACAGAAGATGAAGACCACTTGGGTTATAGGATGGTGACCATGACTTTCTATGTTTCTCACCTTGAAGAGGTTTGTGGAGGTCTGGATGGGGTAGAAAGTTATCTATGAGGATCATCGGACCCTTTCAGTTCCTCAGCTGAGCTGGTGAGGTGTCTTACCACATAGCTCTTCCACTTGAGTTGCACCAGGTGCACGACATTTTCCATGTATCTTAGCTGAGGAGATACGTACATAACCCTTCACATGTCATTGACTATAGTGAGCTAGACATCGAGGATGTGGAAAATGTTTTCAGAGGTTCCAGTTGAGATTGAGGATAGGCAGAAGTAGGTCCTTCATAGATAGTCGATAACACTATTACGTGTACGTTGGCAGCATGGGATCCTCTAGGATATCACATTGGAGCAGGATGCTCAGATTCATTCTCAGTACCCCCACTTTTTTTCCCAGTTTTTGTTGTGGATTTTGGGGATGAAAATCCCTGAAGTGGGTAGAATATAAAGACTTAAAATTTTTCCATGTAAGTTTATAAGGATATGGGAATATTACGAGTCCACGAAAATTGACAGCGCATGATTCTGAGACCCGTTGTTCCCAGAATAAATTTCTGAACTTTTTTGGGGTATATTCAGTAAACGTGGGAGCAGAATTTTTTTAACATTTCAAATAATGCTCAGAATTGAAAACTGAGGACAATGTTGAACTCACATCACTAATATTCTCTTAAAGTGACCATTACCTCGACTACTATAGGCCGAGGGTGGAAATTAGTTTTTGGACTTTTCGGGGGAGAAAATAAAATAAACATGCTTTATTTTATTTTTGAAATTTAAATCTCTCATTTGAACCATGATGGTGGGGACCACTTGATGGTGGTGGGCATTTAGTGTTGGGAATTAAATGATGAGTTACAAAAAATGTGTAACCACGTTCCACCTTAGTTAATAGGATTAATTAATTTTTAACTAATGAATCAACTTTAGACTCTTGGATTTCTCCAGATTAAATATTCCAACTTAATTTCATTAATGTACAAACATTAATTAAATTACTTCTTAGGGTTATATTATTTTTCACCTCACCTATCCTAGAGAAAAGGGATTGGAAAAGCAGGGGAGAGAATTGAAGAGTTGGAATGATCTTTCTTCAACAAGGGAGATCCTCCAAGAAACAGCGACTACTAGAATCAATGAATGAGGAACCAACCATGGAGCATATTGCTGGTGTGACGAACACCAACATCAATCTTCAATAACATAGTCATATTCCTTATGCCACATCCATTTGAAAATAGAGGTTGGGGATTTATTTATATATGATTGAAATTATTCATCAATTCTTCATATTATGGCTTCACATTGACAATGGACAAAATAACATGGCCATCATCCGACACATATACCTTTCCACTTTTCATTTAGTATCCTCGTGTTCTTGATGTGTTATTCAACACCAAATATTTAATGATGCTGGAAAGACAATATTTTGTTGAGCGCGACATATGAATGCGGTGCCCTCGACCCAAGAATCATGAATATGGGTTAATTTTATTTTTTGTGCTTGGGACAAAGATGGAACTGCTCAGGGAAGGAGGCGAAAGCTAGCACCCGACAAACCGTGAGGAAGAAATAGAGGAGTGACTCCAACCTACTTGATGATGTGGAAGCTGTTGCCCGTTGGCCGTAGAGGGGAAGGGTGGTGGCCGAAATCCCGACGGCCGCATTGCAGAGAACCAGTGCTTTTCTGTGCCGCTGGAGGAGACGGAGGCCGCAAACGATTGGCCATGGCAGAGGATGAAGAGCGGCAGGGCATGCCGACCATGCTAGAGAAGCAGCGCGCAGCCATGCCGCTGGTATGAGGACCGCCAGGAACATTGGCCAACTGTTGTAGTTCGGTGAGACCTTCTTGGGTCCCATAGTGACATGGTATCACCTAAAGGTACTACACATTTCTATTGAAAATAGAAGGGGGGACACTTCCCATTCAGGACAAGCTCGGGAAGACTGTGCCCAATGTGGGCCAAGCTACCCCCTTCGCGGGTCGGGCCGGACCACAACCTAGCGGACCATGACCACTATAGCCCAGTACAATAGGGCCAGATTTGAATCAGTCCAAGATGACCCAAACTAGTTTGGGTTGTCCCAGGTTGGGTTGGGCCAGGTCTCTCTGACCGGGTCGGATCAGACCGGGGCCCAACTAGACCCAGTTACGCCTTTGTGTCCATAACTAATGAAGCAGACATCTGTTTGACGAACCGTCTAGGAAACCAGAATCCTTTGATCATGATAGTCCAATTGGAATACTATAAATGAGTTTCAGATAATTTTGGAGTACAATCTTGTTTTATTGAACCTTGAATCCAATCGGGTTCTCAGAGTTGAAACACTAATAACATACAGGCCATGCATCTGATTGATGCGTCATCTATTGCGTTGGGTCCCTTAAGACGTTACTAACCTTTGGGATACTTCTTCATGGATATTCGAGGAAGTTGAGGTATGACCGATGGCTTGGGGATTGTTTATCCCATGCATGCTATGTACGGAACCCTACGATTGGCTGACACTTGACGACTGCTGACCATTTTGACTCAGAGTGACTCGACATGCCCAATGGGGAGCACCTCTGTATGATGTGACATACCCATAGTGGGGAGACACTATTTGTGACGTAGCAATCCCATGTTAGTGAGCACCTCGGTGTGATGCAGAAGACCCAAAACACTCTATTGGAGGAGTACCTCAGTAGTCCATGAGACGGAGTGCCTATGTGTGATGTGGCAAAACCACGGTGGGGAGCACCTCTGTGTAACGCGGAAAACCCACAATACTCGACAGTAGTAGTACCTTAGGAGTTAAAGGTTAGTGGGAAGTGAATCTATGTGACTTGGCATGCCTAATGTACTCCATAGAGGAGGAGTTCCTGAGAAACCGAGATGTTCGATGTTGTGACTAGGGATGTTACTTCTTATTATCCCTAGAGAATCATGTGGCTGGATATCACCTTTCTTAATGATCTTGTGTGGGTCAGCATCATAATCCTATTTCATAGAGTTGTATTCCTGGTTTGAGCTGAGTCTTATATCTTCATGGTATACCTATGTGGTACTTTATTTTCATGGTGATACCTATGTGGTACTCCTACCCATCGTGGTATTTCCTATGTGGTATTATTCACTCCTGTGTGAGGTGGGTATATTTTGATAACATAAGTATATGTATGGGCATATATCAAAGTTAGTTTGAATATTGTTTTTCTATTTTTTGTTGTATCCTTTGTGGATTTGAGAGACCTTCCAGGGTCTTAGGGTCCCTATTGAGTATTGTTATACTCACTCCTACTTGGGATATGCCCATACCTTGTTGTGCATGTTGAAGATGAAGGACAACACTGACTGAGGACAGGGTTACATGGACTGTGGACTGGTCAGATGTGTACCTTTGATGAGCTGATCTGTAGAGATGATCGTTGAAGAACTATACCTATCCTTCAGGTAGGATCATCAGCAGGAGTTCAAATGAGATCTATTAAGTTTTACTTTTACTTTATATTTTTTCTTGTACTTTCCAGTTGGGCTTGTATTCTGGCTCCTTTAATTTATGTACACACCCTGTTTACTATATAGTTTACATTGTGATTTTATCTATCTATTTGCATAGTTTGTGTGAGTTTTCAATTATTAATGGAGACACCTTCTTGTTTTACAGAATATTCCTTTTGGTGCTTGTCACCATCGCCTGGACTATGAACGGTGGGCTTGGGGTAGTCACAACACGAGCCCCATGGGATGGGGCATGGCATAAGCACCTTTTCCTTTTCCTTTCCCTATATATTCTTCTTCTCGGAAGGATGAATCTTGGGAGATTTACACTATTTAATGTTCTTTGGCCCCTTAGTTCTTCCATTTATTACTCATCATAAGTACCATGGGTTTATCCCTTCCCATGTACTCATCCACCTGGAGAATAAAATTAATATGTTTTGAGAGACTCTTCTCACTATTTCACTTATTGTAATTGATAATAAAACTAGATAAGGTCTTTTTATGTGATGAAATTATGAGATCTATATACATACATTTCCTCATGTTACTTCAAAGTATCATTATACATGGATGATAGCACGAAACATTGAATTTATGTAGCGTCTCTCAAATGTGTCTCATTGAGGGACCACTCATTATCACTTTCCTCATTACCAGGTTCTAATGGAAAATGTTCTTCCAAAACATATACGTTCCTTTCATGGATATGGATAACATGTATGTTCCTTTCCCACTATTGAAAATTAGTTCTAGTATGTAGGTTTTCCTTCTCATGTATGGGTCACCAAAATATTTTTGATGTCATTTAAATGTTTTTTCTATAAAATAATATAAGAAACGATTTTGTACACTATATAATAAAATTGAGAAAAATAAATAAAAATTATATTTATTAATCTCCAACTATTGTTTTGAATCCCAGTAGATATCAACATTGGATTCGGAATATCCTATTTTGTGAAAATTCTATAGGTAATAATCCTTATTTCCCATATAATTACCCCAACTTTGGTTAATTAAGATACTATAATGGTTTTAGGTAGGCATTCCAAATGATAAATAAATTTACTCCAAGGTACAAGATTTGTTGAGTGGCCTCCCTAATCATGAAATCCTTAAGTTGGATTTACTCATCCTTTTCCTATTAGTAACACCATTTATTTATATGGAAGTCAAACCTGGATGAGAACTAAGTAAATTCAACCAAAATCCTCAATTGGTAATTTCTCAATAATTGAAATCACCCCAACATTGGATTGTCAAGAAAAATAAACTGTTGTTCCATTTTTACAGAAGTAGTGAAATTCTATACCAACAAAATATATATAATTGGTGGATATTATCCTTTTATGCATAAATTTTAAATTATCATTTTTATTACATTCTTGCTAATATAAATTCGGTTTACAAAAGTTATTAATAGTGTGTTTGATAATATTTATGCATAATAGAGTTTATTTTAATTCTATCATTCAGGATTGTTACTTCATTAATTATGTTATCGTAAAAAAATATACAATGAAATATCCACACAACAAGATATAAATAAAATAGTAAAGTGGTACGATCATGATTTTTAATAATGGTTAGCTTATCTAGAAGTTGATAAACTAACAACTAACATAGGGGGAAAACACCTTGAACCAATTAATATTCATGTTACAGCTTTCCATCTATACACATATGTATCTCCTTGGATTGGCATTTCCATTGCTCTGATCTTGAAAATTCTTAACTATCTTGATAGATCCATAAATTACATAGGATTTTACTCATTTTCATGTTAGGGGAAAATGGATTACATAAAAGAACCCATGGGAATGCAGGCCCTACATAATAGGGGAGAGAAGGAATACAACCCAAAAAATTATTTTAATAAAAAACAAAAAAAAATCAATCACATACAAGGGTCTGGTCTAGATCATGATCATCCATATGCATTCAGGGAATTACACATTTAATAAAACTAACATTAAATTCTTTAATCATTCTTATTTACGATAAGTAGTTCTTGAATCAATTACTTATTATCTTTAATTAATAAATTATTTAATCTTAATTATCATATGAATTTCCTTGTTATTTTCATCCATTATAATTTTAAATAAAAAAAAATTTATTTAAAATTAAATGTTTACATTAGTGTACATTAGAGTAAATATGGTTAATACCCTTCCGATTCTACCCAATATGTATTATACTCAGATACTACTTTACTCTTGTAACATTTGGAATACTCAACTTATCATGTACTTCAATGATGTGTTCTTCATATATGATTACATGAATTATATGATTTTTTGGTAATGTGTTATGCTTCAATGTACGTACAGTAACAACTTGTAAAATGACTTATACTAGATATGGAGATCCAAAATTTTTACATATATTAATTAAAAAATTATAATTTTATGTATGTTAAATCCTATCACACAACATGTCCTTTAGAACCACATAAAAGTACATATCTCTTGGATTACATATAAAAAAAAATAAATTCTAAATCGGTGTTATTTGGTATAAGTACACGATGTGTGCATCCAAGATACATGTTGTGTACATATCTCACAATCTATCTGAGGTACCCGTATAGGGACTCAGTGAAGAAATCATGCCCCAGAAACTAGGGTATAAAAAATTCATATTGGGACACACACAATGTGATTTCCAAATTACATTTTCACCAGTCAAGTAGGCCATGTATGGTAATATCTAGTCTATTAGTGAATCAAAGGGACTACACACATGGTATATGGGCTACATAGGGTTCACTCCAGTTGAACATGCACCACCCTAATATGTTCAACATGAAATGTTATTAATAAATTCATTGTGTGTCATCATCCACATAGTTAGATAAAATTTTCGATTTAATTCCTAAGGAATTGAACACAAGTTCACGCCATATATTTATGATTATAATTTTTCTACTCATGTGTTACCTGGATAGAATCCTTAGTACCTATGGATGATATAATTTATTAAATTTTAATAATAAAATTAATCTATTTGATTTGATATACAAGACACAAAGAAAAAAATATATTTCACAATTTATATTAAAAATAATAATTAAAAATGAATTAAAAACAATATTAAAATTTCATAAATCTTCTACATTATTTAAATATTTATAAATAGTTTTTTACCAACCTGATACAACATTTAGGTTATGATACAAAAACATGTGATGTGTATTTCCCAACATTACTATTTACATGATTGATGACCAATTCAAGATCTACAAAATGAGAAACCCTGTGATCTAAAAAATTGGATCAGTAAAACTAGAAAGGTGTATTCATTCTAGAAATAGATAGAGAATCCTCAAATATTATTTATAATTCAATTAAGTAAATTAGAGTTACCTTGATGGATGTATTTAATATTTCATATATATTGAAACAGATCTGTGGTGAACCATCATTGTGTTGTTGGAATTAGGCATAGATTTCCACTAGCGGTGATCCACACATTCTCTACAAATATCCAAACATTGTTGAGAGAATCTCTGGGTGCTAGCATAAGAGATCATTGCAACTACATCGTCCACCTATGAATCCCATGAGAATCACTTCCAAAGTATTCTCATTGATATTTATTTACTTGATTGGATTCTATGGAAGAAGATTATTCTCCAGTCCTCGTAGTGTTCTTGGAGAGGAGATCTCTCTTGGGCTTGAGAGGACTTTCCAAATCAATTGTTCATAAACAAAAACAAGTGAATTGTCCCCTTCAGAAAATAATATATATTTGTTTATATATATACAAGGTTGAAATAAAATAATAAAATAAGAACCCTTATTTATTTATTTAAGCCTTGCAGAACCCCACGTCCAATAATAATAATGGTAATTTTTATATTTATTGACATGTGATTAACATGCGAATTATTTTAAATATTTCTTAATTAAATAATATTATGTATTATTATTTATCATCAGACAAAAAAATTAGTCAGACATTCCTCTATATTTATCAAGAATATAATAAGGACTATTTATTTATTAAATAAAAATAAATGCATTATTCCTTAATAAATTTATATATATTATATTCAATTAAATATAAAATAAATATTTACTAAATATTCTAGTCACATTATATTATCTCGAATAATTGGTGATAGGATATATGATATCAAAAAAACATGAATAATTATTAAACCATGTGTGGGAATAATATTTACTCAAATTATCAAATAAATAATAATAATATATTATTTAACTAAGATTCTAGAAACAATTAGTGTGGTATCCTTTAGGCCTATTTTTCAATGGAATTAGGAAAAGAAGCCTAATGTCCAATATTTTCATCATGAAACATGCCAAAGAACCTATATAAAAATAAGTTAATGCTATTTTGACATGTAACCTAATACAAATGATTAGTATGTAATATAATCTATTTTTCACGATATCACAAACCATGTAGGTTGCATGCTAGTGACATCAATCTATGTGCTTGATGTCTTTTTCATTGAATTCCTAGAAATATAAAAAATTTATAGAGCACCATAGACATTGATCTAATTAGGATATATTATTTCTATCAATTTTACTATAATGTCAATTGATATTAAAGAACAAAATCGATAAATCCTTTCTCTCATTATTAATTAATTCTATATTAACCGTGATAGACACAATGTATCCTACATCATCACAAAATCATTCATCATAGTTTTTTTCAATAAATCAAAGCACATGACTCATAATACTCATTTATAATCATATTAATGTATAAGAACCAATAAAATATTCCATAGAAATGAACATTCAATGACACATTTAAAAGATGATTTTCTACTGGCAGGTCTTGTTCTCATAATATCCTATGGGATATTACCGAGGGAGTACACCAGGTGAAGGTGCCAAAAGTTCCTATGAGTATCCTCCCCTGATAGCATGTATTATTTGTTTCCATAAAATTATATCATCTGGATATAGATCATATATTTAGAAAAAATGTCACACCACTTTCAGGTTCTCATCATAGTGGGGATCTACAATGACCTTTTATTGTGAGATCTACCCTCAGAAAAATATCATATACTATGTTACGCAGATAAAAAATCATGATGTGATAAAAGGATTATTAATATTAAAATAATATAACGTCAATTTATTATAATGTAAAAATAATTTGGTTCTAGGGAACCAATTCCCACATCCACTATCAGAAATCTCAAATAACTATCATTATATTCTTTGGTGAGTCCAAGAGTTTCTTAAGGTGAAACTTTTTAATCATGTTATTTTATAAATAATTAGGTATAATTAAAGTATCCATAACTCTAGTCATTATCCCATTTGAAGTATCATAATAAAATTATCCATCACATTCAATGTTAACCCAGTTTCATTGGGTTCCTACCGTTAATTAAAAAAATTTCTTGCGTGAGAAAATATAATAATAACGGGAAAAAAGTATCATAAAAATAACTTATTGGATGTATAAATCATAAAACCGTCTTTTGAATATAATAAACCAAAGGTTTATACAATATCATTAATAGTATTTATTTAAATTCATGATTATGGTTTATAAAGAGATTCTTAATTTCCAAACAATATACCTAATGAGTTCTTCCCAGGTGGGTAACAAGGATTATTTTTGTGCACCAGGTAATGATTGAGTCCGAATTAATGATCCCTTTTGAGAGTTATTACCCCTAGGGACCTCTAAACTAGAGAAATGTCCACTAATTATATCCACACATGATGTAATTATTTAGATAATTCCTACTCTTTCATTTACCAAAATTTAATGACATTTTCATGTAATTTCACTCACAATTTGACTCATCTTTAGGGAAATCACTAAATATAACCATAAAAATATCCCTTGCGATCTCACTAAAGTTTTCTCATTAATGTTTCCAAATTATAAGTAATACTTTCATATGATACCAACTATAGGAACCTAGGCTTTACAGACATATATTATATCTTTTTAGACGAATATTTAATACATTACACAAACAAACACTTGAGGACTGTAATTTTTAAGTTTCTTTCATGATCACGTATAAAATATTTTAATTTTGCAAAATATATTCAACAAAACCCATACAGATCTTCCCCATTCTTACTATTCACAATCATGCCCAACTTAAAAACATGCTTCATAACTAAGGGAAAGAAAACATAATAAAGGGTGATCTCAGATTCATAGTAAGGGTAAAAAAGTAGAAAAGTAAGCATAATAGAAACATAAGATTATCAGACAAAGATAAAAACATTTTAAAAAAACTACTTACATAAGAAAGATCGTAATATTGTGTCATGTAATAAATAATGGCATATCCTAAGATATGAATCAAAAGGAAATCAAATAACCTGATCCGTGAGATCATAACATATGCATACTTCATGGGATTTTCGAATACACATATGCATAGTTAATCATTTCCATAGTATTCAAGATTCATTTAAAAAAGAACCATAACTGAATGTGTTCACTCTTAAAACCATCATAGTTCTGATGGTTCACTCCCTAGAAATTCACAATATAAAAACTAAATTATAGAACTATTTTAACTCCCTATTATAGAATTTTTTATCTCATTATATATAATTAATTACCCAATGAGTTGGTGGGATTATATATCCAACCCATCAGATAATTAAAATCATACATATTTTTTACTAAGGAAAATAAAAAATTCATCATATCATATTACATGAAATTACATGTGTTTCACAATAATTTCATTATATTAGAATCTATATAAAATGGAAAAATTTCATATTCATTTCATAATTTCATCATATGACAACCCATGGAAATGAATTGGGTTTTATAAAAATTTTATCATTGTATAAATTGTGTTAGAGAAAAAGGTTTTATAAAAATATTTTCATTAAAAACAAAAACCATAACGCTAAATAATAATAATGGTATCCTTAGATTATATCCCTGAAAAATCATAAGTATCTTCAATGTAATTCATCCTAGAAGGAAAATTATTTAGAAATATCACCTGTAACAATTATTAAGAGAAAAATATTTTGATTGAAAATGAAAATTTAAAACAAAATGTTCTTAAAATATTTTAGAAATACATTTCTTTTTAATTATCCTTGTGAACATATAATGAAATCATTAACAATCAATTAAAAGGTTTCTCTCGGATAATATAATTCATTCTTTGATTTTTTTTAAAACATAAAAAAATTTCAACATCCTTTTAACATTGAAATATTTTATTTTATTATTAAATTTTTTTCCCAAATATAAGGGAAATATTTTTCATTGGGAATTTATTTAAAAATATTTAATGCAATCCTAAAATCATTTAGAGTTCATGAGATAGGTAAATTTTATTCATTCTATGCCTTTTATAAAACAAATATTATTTTCAAATTTTTAATAAAATCCAAACATGCATTGTTCCGAAAATGATAAGAAGATTCCATCGAATGAATTTTGTAAAAAGTAATACCTGGGTAAAAAATTCATTAATATATCATTTTAATAATGTTAAAAATCACTTTTAATTTTTTTAAGAAACATGACTTTGGAAGAAAAATTATTTTCGACCAAAAGGATGATTTCTCTTAAAGTTATTGTTTTTGGATTATTAAGCACATAAAGAGAGGATAATAAAGGAAAAAATTGTGTTATCATTACATTATAATATTAAAAGAAAATTATTATGTTTTTTGAGAGATTAGTATTAATTTTTTTTCATCCGATAAATAATCATAATCAATCATGATAATTAATAAAATTATAACCTAAAATCAGTACCACTTTGGTAACATTGAAATGTAATAATAATTATGAAAAATAATTAAATGAAGAATAAAATATCATAAGTATAAATAAATTAATGAAATTACATGTCAATGGGTTAGTATATACAACTCCTAAAAAGAGATAGATGTAGAACAAAATCATATGTCTCAAAGAAGGAAAATTGAGACAAATAATCCATTATAATTTTGGTAACCATTAAAGAATAAACCACATGAAAGATATATCCTAAAATAGATATTTAAATCCATATAATTTTAATTTTAATTAAAAAAAAAAATTAATTCATGGATCATATATACACCACATAAAAAAATTAATTGGTGAATATTACACGTGTTTCACAGAAGTAAAAAAGTGAGACTAAATCTTTACCTCAAGCATTAAAATCTATCATACACATCAAATACTTCTTTATAATAAATATTAACTTATTATACATATATTAAATAACCATATATACATATATCCTACCATAATTTATTTACTTATGACATTTTATTACCCTTTTATTAATAGTTTCTTGTAAAAATCACATTTTAGTCAATAACTGCTTTTTTCATATATGTTTAAACTTTTTATTTTTATACCATATAATTTGATCATAATTACATAATATGAAGAATAATAATAATGAAATAATTATCAAATTTATATATTAATTATAATTTTATGACCAATCATGAATGCTATTTTTTATAAATGAAGTACGTTAGGATTATGGAGACGGTATGTTGTATATACACATGAGTAACAATTTAAATTTTCAACAATAGTTATTAGAATAAGTAAGTAATATATTATAAATATTAAATGATAATAATATAATAAATACCATATAATTTCTTTATATATACTTATACATATTATCCATGTGTTGTGGTGATTAAAGGAGAATCACATCTCTTGAGAAAGGCAGTAGTACACATGTACACAAATGATGTTATCATCTCTTTAGGAGTGAAAAGGTAATGAATAGAATGATATGATATATTTTGATAAATATAAATATGTCATTTAAATAAAAATTATATAATTTATATAACATACATTAACAAAAAATTTATTTATTATCTTCAATGTAACGTGTTAGTGAAAATGAATCACATCGCTTTCCAAGGCATCAATCCTTCGAACCCAAGAACGACATTATCATGTCCCCTAATGAATGAAATTTAAAAATTTATATTTGATATAATGACTCCAGAGTTATAATAATATTGTAAATATAATATATATAGTTTATATACATCATCATACCCATCCTTGAGAAGTTGTAATGGGAAAATAAAGGACATCAGTTCTTTAGGCGGTGGACCGCTAAACACATGAATGATGTTTTCATAACCCATTTTAATGAATTAGAGAATGTTTTAGGTAATATAGTTAACATAAAAAATATTAATTTTTTATAACGTGTTTTTATTATATTATAATTTTTTAATAAGTACTAAAGGAAGTGGAGGATGATATAAAAAATTTCTTTTCTAAAGAATGTTACCTCTTTTTTAGGTAACCACCATATGTTTTCACCAATATAGTATCTGGTTTGGACTTATAACAAAAATAAGGAGCTATAGAATTATATTATCAAATTTATAATGTGATTTTAGAATTTACTATCCTAAAAAATGGTTTGATGGTGTGAAGAGTAATGGAGAGTGGGTGGCCTTTTATATGTGAGTTGGGTGGAACACTCACATGGTAGGATCTATATATGATTAAAAAATTTGGACAAATTTTTAGGTCATTTTAACCCTTATATTTTTGTTTATCCCCCTTAGTAAAACCATTTTATCTTTACCATAATAATTAAATTTTACTATTTACACTAATAACTTTTGTGATAATTTAATTTCAACATATTAGATAAAACAACCAAGTATTATTTAAAAAACTGGAATTCATTTTTACAAATTAAATTCAAAGATATGAAAAAAAATATAATTTAAAAAAAACCTCTAGACACAATGAAAAAATATGTTTTCAAAGGGAAAATGTTCAAATGTTTATAAATTTTTTGTTATATGAAATCAATAATATAATAATTTAAAAGAATATATTAGTTTAATATATATATAATTGGACTAATGTTTATATAAAAATTATTTGGAAAATAATTTAACATTATAAAAACATTAAAGAAATTAGTTTTCTATTAACCTTTAGAGTTATTCAGAATTTATCAAAAAAATTATCTTCTCAATAAATTATAAAAATGGAACAATAAGATAATTTTTATATGATGATTTAAAAAATAATCTTTAATTTTTCAAATAAATTTTCTAAATGTTTTAAAAATTATTTTTAAAGTACATACATAATAAGGAGAAAAAACTACTTTTTTGAAAAACGAAGTTCTTTAGCATCAAATTGCTTTAAATATAATTTATTATGTTGGAAGAAATAAATTTTAATATATTTATTGAATATATAATATATAAATTTCACTAAAATTATTCACCAAAAGTTAATCATCAATTTATTAGCGTTAAATGTGTTTTTTTGAAAAAAATAATTTTTCAGAAATAGATTTCTTTTATTTTTAAACATACCTTGTTAATTTATAATTATTTGTTATTTAAAGAGTTAATTTTTATTAATGTTTAAAGCAAAAAATTCAATAGTTTATTTAAGCATGTTTACACCATTAATTACAACTACGATATGAAAATTTTTCCTATAATAATATTTTAATAAGATGATATCTCCCATTTAAACTCAGCATTTCATATAACAAAATCTAAACCTAGTGTTATGTTTATCAAAAAAAATTATTGTTACATGAAATTAAATTTTGAATCAGTGTTACAGGTAATTCTAGCTTAACTCGGTGTTGTGTGAAATTTACTCCTATCATGGTTTTTCCATTAATGCACAATATTCAAAATAAAAAAAATACATCACAAAATATCAGGGTGTTACAAAGAATGAAAGTCCATACACAAATCCCAAACCAACCTTTAAAATGGGGATCAAGAGATTGGGTATTCATAGTGATCCATGGTAACTATAATTGATGTTACAAAATATTTATTGGTTGTGGGCCTAAAAGAGATCAGTGGTAGATGTGACATACTGTAGTAGAGATAAAAATGATGACAAATTCCAATTGACATTATATGAGGAAACATGGGTAGGGGTCGAACGTATTGACGAAATCAAGGAATATTTTTTTTGGAATTGATAGGGTAAAATGGAATAAGTACGAGCTATATAAGTGTGTCTGATCTGTAATGGATAAATGGATGGGGAGGGAATTATGAAAGTAGAGTGATGGGTCAGGGGAAGTGGGCATAAAGGGGAATTTTAATATGTTGTTTTAAATTTTTAGATACTGTCATTTGTAATTTAATAACATTAGTTTTAGTTTTTTCAAAAAAGGTGTTCTTTGTCTTATATGTGTATTGAATCCTAATTTTGATATTGTGAGTGGAACTTTCTATTCGATCATACACAATTTATTTTAAATAAAAAACATTTCAACTGATTTTGGAAAATAATTATAGAATATGGAGATTAACTTCCTGAATCTACAGACTTCTATAAAAATATCATTAATTTATTTGTGAAAATATTTTAACAATAAAAACACAAACCCGCACACACCATAGACACCCTTATATATATATAAAATTTTCACATATTTTTTAACTTTTCTTTGAATCCACAAATAATTGTATTTAGGTGAGTCATTACTCTTATCTTTTATTATTTATACTTGAATTTTACCATAGTCATTTTATCCCCATTATAATAGTTGTAGAGACCCGAAGCTTGATGTACATGGACATTACATTACTTTTGTGGAATACTTGGTACATAACAAAAACACACACACAAGGATCGTAATAGTTTAGTGTCTTTGGAAACTCGGAACGTAATCTTCTAATCGTGGTGAAAGATCTTCAATATCTCCCATAAAGATCTTCCATTTTTTTACCTAAAAACTTTTTTATATCCTGGGGAAAAGAAAACATAAAAGGGTGAGATCCAATGCTCAGCAAGGGAAAATAAAGGAAATAAAAATCATATCATATCTTTTTGAAAATCATAACCTGCAAAAGAGATCATAATATCTTAACATGGAACATATCATAGAAGTGAAAATGAGATCCCCATAATCAAAACATGAATCTTGAAACTTTGTGGCATGCACACATAATCATGGAAAATCATTTCTTGTTAGTCATGACTCATTTCCAAGACTATCTTAGTGGACAAAGCCCCTTTCTGAACTGAGTCACCCTCATTCCAGTCGTGTTTCACTGAACCGGTATAACCTACCGTTCCAGCCCTGTCTATCTCATGAGATATAAAATCTTTACCCAATGCATTGGAGGGAGATATAGGTCCCACCCATCTTATAATGAATCCTTTCTTATGTGTGCCACATAATCATAAATCATACATCATCGCATAACACATGTAACAAAAATGGGATTCTTGAAATATCATGACATCATAAAACAAATCATATAAGGTAAATGACTTCATAAAAATAATTTCCTCAAAACATAATCAAATCAATGTAATAATAGGGATAAAAACAAAACCCTATATTATCTTAGATGGAAAATAATTTTGATAAAACATTTGAACACCATTCTTGAGGAAAATATCCTTTCTACATCAAAAACATTTTTCCTTTCATAACATGTCATACGACTTTAAAATAAAAGAAGTTGATTAAAAATAAACTTGAAAACTTGTAAAGGAAGTTTCTTGGAAATAGTGTTTTAAAAATCCATTCATGCCGTATAAGTTAAAAAAACATTCTTCGTTCTTTTGTTGGAAAATTCAAAAAGTACCTCGTACGAAAAACGACAAAAGATTCCTTTCATACATATTACTAAAAACTCACCGAAGGGTAAAAATGGATTTAAACAATTGTAGGTGGATGTAAATAATATTACATATTGATGAAACATGGATGTGGATAATAAAATACACCCCAGTAAATACATACGAATAAACAATCTCGGATAAAAATGAGATTGTGATATTTTCCCTTACCTTAGGTCCGATTTTCTTTGTACGTGTCCGAAGCTCCTTAGGTCCGATTTTCTCTGTACATGTCCGAAGCTCCTCTTCTTTGGAACGCCTCTTTGAATCCTCCACTTATGGAACTAAGATTGGTATTTGAAGAAGACCAGGACCTCTAGGATTATTCTAGGGAATTGGAGAGGAGAAAATGTCAGGGGTTGGCCGAGCTTGAGTGCTCAAATTGGTGTGAGGAGGGGGGGGAGGAGGTGCCCTTTTATAATGGAGGAGAGGGGCACCTTAGGAATATCTCAAAATATTATTTTATATTAAAGTCAAAATCGGTTTATAATGGTTCTAAAGGGTCTTATATCGAAGCTAAAGTGGGTATGGGTCGAAATCCTATCAACCAATAGGATTTAGACAAGTTTAGGTTATTATTTTAACCTTATCAATTAGATTTAACTCTAGGTTAAATAATTTAAGTTTTACCGTGTCTTTTTGTTTTCTTACAATATATGGTTAATACACTTACAATAAAATGCCAAAAGAACCCCAAATTGTTTATTATTAATATTTATATCCTTATCTATGTCATTTGGCAGAACCTTATATTTTTAGGAATAAAATAACAATTAATAATATAATATTTGATTTAAAAACTATTTTGTGTCAATTTTGACACTATTTGATATATGATTTTTGTGAAAGTCATAACAGAATAATATGTTCGAAACAAGTTGATTAAATCAACTCTAATATATCATAGTAACCTAGAAAATTAGTGGAATTCATAAAAAGTCCTAAATTACAGTTATTTTGGTATTTATAATATCAATTGTGTCAATATTTCATTAATAAGATAATTACTGCATCGTCTTTGTATCATAAATAAATTTACTTATTTGATGTCTCAAAATTACAAATAAAATAAAATTATGTAGGAAAGCTTTTTATATTTCTAATGAATACTTAAAATCGAATTTATCTTATGTATAACCCTATATTAAAAATGTTTTAGTAAATAAACTTTGATTTTAACTCTTTTAACTCTTCTTTGAATTAAATAATAATAAATGTCCTAATCTAATCCAAGTGGGACTAAATGATAATATTTTACACTTAAGGTTGTTTTTGGTCGACATACACTTGTCCAATATGATTAGGACATGTGTTAGGGTAATATTAATATCATTGTTACCCTTAATTACCCTATTTACTTTTAACCGTGGTAATAAAAGTGAAAAGTTACTATTCACCAAAAATTATTTTCATCTCATTGAACCAAATTTTACTTACTGACATCAACCGTGTCTCTTGGATTTTTGAAATTCCATTCACAGAAGTGGTAAAATTATGTTTTATGAAAAATTCAGTTTTTAACTACCACTTAGTAGTTTCATTATTCATCAAAAATTGATGTTTTTCAGAAAAATGCCAAAATTTCATCCTAAGATATATTTCATATTCCGAATTCAAAAATGAAGTCTATTTTAACAAATTCATAACATAGAAGTTTCATTAATTAATTTTATAATTAAATCCCGCTGTTAAAACAAATAGCGTGTTTTTAAGAAACAATATCTATCAAAAGATTGACACTTGATTATGTCTGGTTTAAATGTGAAATTACATTCAATGACCAACATTGTATTAAATTGTAAAAATATATTCTAAATATACTTTAAAACCACTCAAATTAATAATTTATCACTATTAATTATTTTGATTAAAAAAGTTGTTTTTAATTATAATTTAGTAATTTTCACTATTCATCAGAATATGAATGTTATCCGAAAAGTACCAAAATTTCACCTTAGGCTAAATTCGATAATCCGAATCCAAAAATGAAGTCAATTTTGAGAGCTAAAATTTCTAAAATTTAAAAAGTGGTTATTACTATTCATAACGGCTAGTTTTAATAATATTTTAATAGCATATCGTTGTTTCGTGAAACTCAGTATTGCGTACTGCACATGCTATCGAGGAAGGTTGTGATTGCATGTAATGCAAAGCAAGTCAAAGATGCATGTTGTGCAAGCTCCTTTTGGTGTAGCGTACAACACAAGACATTAATAAAATTAAAAAGAATATTTTTCATAAAATCTCGGGCTGTTACATTATACCCCTCTTAAAATGAATGTCTCCCTTGAAATTCGTCGGGGTTATAAATGGTTTACTATTCGAAAGTTTATTTAATAGAAACCCACATCGTAAAACGGAATATCAAAACCAATCTTTAAAAACAAAAGTATGAAATGTAACGGTTACCCAAATAAACTAATCACTAGGTTTCCACATAGGTGAAAATATGGATATAGAAGAGAAATCTAACCATCATGTTCTGATAGAGAGTGGTAGAGAACATGGCTATGGAAAAGCCAGCAATCACAAATCCATAAATTTGTGAAGATCTAAGGTACCATCTGATTCATCAGAAATAAGATCACTAGGACAACATTTTTGGTTTTCAAGATCATTTCCCTAAAGTTAAAGAATTTTAATTAGAATAAATACTTACTTTATTTTGGTACAACATCACTGTTGTTCATGCCTTTAACAATTTCCACTTCATCTCTTAAATAAATGAAGTTGAATTTGTTATTCGTGAAGTGTTAGCACATCATGTGATAGAATGACGGGTCATTCCATCTGTCTCAAACAAAAGGTTAGCAGAAAATTATATACATAAGTCGATCTATAGTGAGATTAATCATATATGGTTGCTAAAATGGACTTATACATCATATGTCATACAGCATAATATAATAAAACTAGTTTCTACTAAACAGGGACTTCTTGTAGGCCAGTGGTAGGCGATAAAGGCCAGTCGCACTTCGGTTGTGGGTTCGATTCCCACATCCTTGTCCGACGCGATGGGCTGTTGCCCGTTCTGCAGGTTGTCCTTTTTCTAAAACTATATTACTATAACATCCCATCAATAATATCGAAAAAACTTCTATCCTTAAACAATACTAACTTATGTCCATCATAATCCATTCCAATCATTAGGCTTATCCATAATACTGCAGTCCACTCTCATAACATAGTGAAAACGATTACCAGAAATTTAACACCATCGTCGATCCCCATATATCATAAGATATGTTTTGTTGGTCACATTCCAAACATTCAAAGTCCTTAATCATGTATTCTCTTGAATACCTTAGTGAAAACATGAATGCAGTTAAAATTTAACACTTTCCACAAACCAAAATCCTCAAAATTCTATATACTCAAACAATGATGTCACTTAGTCCTTATATCAATCATGAGCTCATGAATACTGTTAAACATTTTGTTTTCTCATTTTCCCTTCATTATGCTCATATCATCTTATTTCCAAAAATATCTCAATCACATTGAATACCACATTAGACCAATACATAAATATTCCAATACTTTATGATACAACATTATTTTGGAATCCCATTACATAAACACTTAATTATTCCACCACATCATTATCATATTCAACATCGTCAATGGTGATCGCATGTGACATCCCTTTGTCCTTTGCCTTAAGTAGTCGCTCATGTCGATCATCACTAACCCTTGGATTAGGGAATTTATTAGCATAATGCCCCATTTCCTTGAACTTGAAGCATTGATGTGTTGGTGGTGCGTTCTCTGTAGTGTTTTCTTTATTCACATCATTAGAATCCCTTTTTCCATTACATTGACACTCAACTGCTCGATGACCTTCTTTTCGACACTTAAAACATTTTCTAGTCCCTTTAAGACAATCTCCACCATGCTTCTTTCCACACTTTGTGCATAAAAAAACATCCATATTCTTTTCACCATTATTCTGAGATTTCTCCTTGAACTCCATCTTTCGTTTCTTGTCAAAACCATGAGATGGATATGTAACACCAACTTCCATTTCTACCTTGATAGAACAATGCAAAATTTCTACATAGCTACTAAAGTCTCTTATAGCTAATGCCCTTTGAAGACTTGGTTTTAAGCCACTGAAAAATCGATCAACTTTACTTTCTTGTTGGATGATAATGCCAGATGCATACCTTGCAAGTCTTGTAAAATTTTCTTCGTATATACCAACAGATTCATCATCCTTCTGCTTCAGCTCAAGAAACTCCTTTTCCATCTTTGTTCGAAGAATACGAGGGAAGTACTTACTGAAAAACAAGTTCTTGAACTCGTCCCATTCCATGGACTCAATTTCATCCCTTTGCCTCGTATTCTTGATAAGTTTCCACCATTGATCAGCTTCACCTTCCAAACGATATACTGCTAAGATGAATTTATCATGCTCAGAACATTGAAGAACTGAAAATATCTTTTCAGTGGTACTGATCCATTGTTCAGCAACAAGTGGATCAGAAGACCCACTGAAAGAAGGTGGACGTTGCCTCATGAAGGACTCAATAGAATATTGTTCCCTTCTCTGCTCATTTGGATGTCCATAATGATTCATAGCTTGTGTAAGTATAGCAATAATATTTTTCACTCCATCTCCCATAACATTTGTTTGTTCAGGAGGAAAATCATTGCATTGTCCATTTCATTGATCAACACGGTTCCTTCGGGTTCCAACCATCGTCTAAAACCCAAAAAGAATAGTGTGAGAGGCAAAAATCATGCTAGGGAAAACAACATAATAAAGGGGGAGTACCTTCAATATCTAACATCTTAGGTTTAATTCTATGATCGTTAGCGTAATTCTAGTACTATAACCTATACGTATACTTAACCTTAGGGACATCCCTAGACATACCTTAGAAATATCTCTAGGGATCTCACTAAAGTTCTCGCATCCTAGTTTCCAAAGGTTGACTAAAACTTTCCTCTAAGACCAACTATAGAGACCCAAAGCTTGACGTACATGGACATTACATTACTTTTGCGGAATACTTGGTACATAACAAAAACACACACACAAGGATCGTAATAGTTTAGTGTCTTTGGAAACTCGGAACGTAATCTTCTAATCGTGGTGAAAGATCTTCAATATCTCCCATAAAGATGTTCCATTTTTTTAACCTAAAACGTTTCTTTATATCCTGGGGAAAAGAAAACATAAAAGGGTGAGCTCAAATGCTCAACAAGGGAAAATAAAGGAAATAAAAATCATATCATATCTTTTTGAAAATCATAACCTGCAAAAGAGATCATAATATCATAACATGGAACAAATCATAGAAGTGAAAATGAGATCCCCATAATCATAACATGAAACTTGAAACTTTGTGGCATGCGCACATAATCATGGAAAATCATTTCTTGTTAGTCATAACTCATTTCCAAGACTATCTTAGTGGACAAAGTCCCTTTCTGAACCGAGTCACCCTCGTTCCAGTCCTGTTTCACTGAACCGGTATAACCTACCGTTCTAGCCCTGTCTATCTCATGAGATATAAAATCTCTACCCAATGCATTGGAGGGAGATATAGGTCCCACCCATCTTATAATGAATCCTTTCTTATGTGTTCCACATAATCATAAATCATACATCATCGCATAACACATGTAACAAAAATGGGATTCTTGAAACATCATGACATCATAAAACAAATCATATAAGGTAAATGACTTCATAAAAATAATTTCCTCAAAACATAATCAAATCAATGTAATAATAGAGATAAAAACAGAACCCTATATTATCATATATGGAAAATAATTTTGATAAAACATTCGAACTCCAATCTTGAGGAAAATATCCTTTCTACTTCAAAAACATTTTTCCTTTCATAACATGTCATACGACTTTAAAATAAAAGAAGTTAATTAAACATAAACTTGAAAACTTGTAAAGGAAGTTTCTTGGAAATAATGTTTTAAAAATCCATTCATGCGGTATAAGTTAAAAAAACATTCTTCATTCTTTTGTCAGAAAAGTCAAAAAGTACCTCGTACGAAAAACGACAAATGATTCCTTTCATACATATTACTAAAAACTCACCGAAGGGTAAAAATGGATTTAAACAATTGTAGGTGGATGTAAATAATATTACATATTGATGAAACATGGACGTGGATAATAAAATACACCCCAGTAAATACTTACGAATAAACAATCTCAGATAAAAATGAGATTGTGATATTTTCCCTTACCTTAGGTCCGATTTGCTTTGTACGTGTCCGAAGCTCCTTAGGTCTGATTTGCTTTGTACGTGTCCGAAGCTCCTCTTCTTTGGAACGCCTCTTTGAATCCTCCACATAGGGAACTAAGATTGGTCATTGAAGAAGACCAGGACCTCTAGGATTATTCTAGGGAAGTGGAGAGGAGAAAATGGCAGGGGTTGGCCGAGCTTGAGTGCTCAAATTGGTGTGAGGAGGAGGTGGAGGAGGTGCCTTTTTATAAGGGATGAGAGGGGCACCTTAGGAATATCTCAAAATATTATTTTATATTAAAGTCAAAATCGGTTTATAATGGTTACAAAGGGTCTTATTTCGAAGCTAAAGTGGGTATGGGTCAAAATCCTATCAACCAATAGGATTTAGACAAGTTTAGGTTATTATTTTAATCTTATCAATTAGATTTAACTCTAAGTTAAAATAATTTAACTTTTACCGTGTCTTTTTGTTTTCTTACACTATATGGTTAATACACATACTATAACATGCCAAACGACCCAAAATTGTTTATTATTAATATATATATCCTTATCTAAGTCATTTAGCCGAACCTTAGATTTTTAGGAATAAAATAACAATTAATAATATAATATTTGATTTAAAAACTATTTTGTGTCAATTTTGACACTATTTGATATATGATTTTTTTGAAAGTCATAACAGAATTATATGTTATAAAAAAGTTGATTAAATCAACACTAATATATCATAGTAACCTAGAAAATTAGTGTAATTCATAAAAAGTCTTAAATTACATTTAATTTGGTATTTATAATATCAATTATGTCAATATTTCATTAATAAGATAATTACTGCATCATCTTTGTGTCATAAATAAATTAACTTATTTGATGTCTAAAAATTACAAATAAAATACCATTATGTAGGAAATCATTTTATCTTTCTAATTAATATTTACAATCGAATTTATCTTATGTATAACCCTATATTAAAAATGTTTTAGTAAATAAACTTTGATTTTAACTCTTTTAACTCTTCTTTGAATTAAATAATAATAAATGTCCTAATCTAATCCAAGTGGGCCTAAATGATAATATTTTACACTTAAGGTTGTTTTTGGTCGAGATACACTTGTCCAATTGGATTAGGACATGTGTTAGGGTAATATTAATATCATTGTTACCCTTATTTACCCTATTTACTTTTAACCGTGGTAAATAAAAGTAAAAAGTTACTATTCACCAAAAATTATTTTCATCTCATTGAACCACATTTTACTTACTGACATCAACCGTGTCTCTCGGATATTTGAAATTTCATTCACAGAAGCGGTAAAATTATGTTTTATGAAAAATTCGGTTTTTTAACTACCACTTAGTAGTTTCACTATTAATCAAAAATTGATGTTTTTCAGAAAAATGCCAAAATTTCATCCTAAGCTATATTTCATATTCCGAATTAAAAAATGAAGTCTATTTTACCAAATTCATAACATAGAAGTTGCATTAATTAATTTTATAATTAAATCCCGCTGTTAAAACAAATAGCGTGTTTTTAAGAAACAATATCTATCAAAAGATTGACACTTGATTATGTTTGGTTTAAATGCGAAATTACATTCAATGACCAACATTGTATTAAATTGTAAAAATATATTCTAAATATACTTTAAAACCACTCAAATTAATAATTTATCACTATTAATTATTTTGATTAAAAATGTTGTTTTTAATTATAATTTAGTAATTTTTACTATTCATCAAAATATGAAAGTTATCCGAAAAGTACCAAAATTTCACCTTAGGCTAAATTCGATACTCCGAATCCAAAAATGAAGTCCATTTTGAGAGCTAAAATTTCTAAAATTTAAAAAGTGGTTATTACTATTCATAACGGCTAGTTTTAATAATATTTTAATAGCATATCGTTGTTTCGTGAAACTCGGTATTGCGTACTACACACGCTATCGTGGAAGGTTGCGATTGCGTGTAATGCAAGGAATGTCAAAGATGCGTGTTGTGCAAGCTCCTTTTGGTGTAGTGTACTACACAAGACATTAATAAAATTAAAAAGAATATTTTTCATAAAATCTCGGGCTGTTACAATAGTCAAACGCATACATCTAAATCTAGCACTATACATATATATTTTTTAAAAAACTATAAATTTAAATTTACCCCTTAAATAAAATGTATTTGGGATCATGACATATAATGCATCATAAAACTATTATTACGACATATAATGTAATACAAACATCATCCTGGACAACTTATAAAATCATTACAATATTTTTATTAATTACACTCATAAGAGGATATCAAAAACCAAAATAAATGTGTGTTCCGAAATTCATAGTATGTGATAATAATTTATCAATGTAATGTAGATAAAAATCAAAATACTATAAAAAATGGGATACATTATTTGAAGAGAAATGAATGGAATAATGTAATAATATAATTAAATAATAATAAGTTATTAAGAGGTATGATAAAATAAATATTGATCAAGAAATAAATTTTAGAAGATAACAAAAAAACATAACATATACCATGCAATAAGAATGTGAAACCATAAGAAAATATTCATAAACACTGAGAAAATAGAATTTGAATTTGGAACATGGAATATAATTTAGAGTAATATGATATATCATGGATATCTAGAATAACCCTTATATCCTGGTCAATTAGGTTTTCTCTATAATCACTTAAACATAGTTACCACATGATATATAAATCATTAATTAATTTATAAAAGGAATATATAATTTCAATACCACCTATCATAATATATATATATATTTATGTGTACCAGTAAAACTCAAAAACTAATCAGTCCATAAAAAAATTATTATGATTATGTTTGTGTTTGTACCCTAATTTTTTGGATGATTTTCTATGGTACAAATATGTTGTGTCATGTAATGTATATTAGTGGCCATAAATTCTCGTTTAGTTTTTCTTTTTTCATTAAACATGAGAAATGATATGATAAAAAAACCTTTTGAATATATGTGTTACTTGGTTATTAGTAATTAAAGTTCATCACATTGGGTTGTAATGATATGTTAATCTTAATATGAGTTGGATATCTTATGTTGTTATTAAACTGATTAATTATTATATTAAAATTAGTAGACATGTATTCATATTTACCCACTCCCACTGAAATTCGAGAACACATACTTTCATATTTTCTTAATTGTTTTATTTAATTTAATGTTTTCAATGGAATATTCAATGTGAGTTTTTAAAAAATGTCAAATAATTCTAAGTTATTATTTTTGGATATTTTTCTTAATTCATTTTAGAATTTGGATTCAAATATTGTAATTAGGTATGAATCTAGAAAGACATGGGGTTTTACTAACCAAGTAAAGATGTGTGTTCCCATATTAAAGGAATAAACATCATGGAACTCAATTGAGTTTTGATAAGTTCTTGTCCAAGACAGGATAATTACATGTGATGTGATTACAATTTTTTTCATCTTTTGAAATAATAAATAGTGATATGATATAAAGTATTGAAATAACTTTTCTATCATACTCAATATAAATATTAAGGCAAAAGGAACCCTTCTAAGGGATATGTGGTGGATTATATCACACAAACCCAATTTTTAAATTGGGTAGCTATGAAATGTTTCGATATAAAACTATTATTTTCTATTATTAATTACATTCTTAATTATTTATGTCTTTTAAAAGATCCCATAGGGTTATACCTAATATAAATTTAATTATAATTTATGAACTATTGTGATTGGTTAATGTATAAATATCGTTATATTTACCAAAAACACAAACATGATTTCTGTTATGAACGTTTTAAATATTTAATTAAATTAATTATTTATTGTTTTAATAAATATTTATTTATTATATTAACACTTAAAATTAATGAAACAATAAATCATTGATGTTATTTTTTTCAGATTAGTTAAAAGGGATTTCATTGCACATTACATGTGGTTAATTTGAAGGAAAACCAAATATATAATTTTAATCAACTTTTTTGTTAGTTTGAACACATTTTGATGATCATTAATGTACCTACTTATGTTTTTGGGACTAAATATAGTTTTGGTGGATTTTAAAGGAACTAAATATTCTTTGGATGTAATTTATTTCAACTCTTTGTGTCGTATTTCTAATTTGATTCCAAATATTCTGCTGAATTTTCATCTTCATATAAATATAAAACGGTATAGTTTAGGCCTATAAATTTATTTGATGGGATGTTAAGGTGGTTATTTGAGTTCTATATTTTACCTATTTTGATCAATGGGTAATCTTAAAATTTTTATCATCTGAGAGTGTTATCTATTTTTACTCATCTCAGTTGTTCTCTAGAGTAATTATTAACTATTATTCTATACTATTCCTTAGTGTGGGGACTAGTATCACCTATAAAATAGGACCAAATAATGTTTTGGTGAATATAATTATTATTGGATACTAAAGGCTAATCTAATTCATAATTTAATGTTTGATTTACATATTTTACACTATTTTAAAATGTATTTTTGTTTTACTAATTTATTATTATATTTTACAATTACATGATAGATACAATTATGGGTTTCATTACTAATTATATTATAATAAATGGAAAAAATATCATTAAAACCAGACATTAGTGTCATAGAAAAGGTTAGCGGTTAACTAATTATTAGGAACAATCAATCAAGAACATGTGAGTAAGTGAGACTCTGAACCATGTAGAATAATTATTGTTTAGAAATATATATTAAATTAAACATTGAGGGAATTTTTTTCACTACTGGGTTCATATAGATGTCACACTGGGCAGGATATTGTATGGTACGTGATACTACTTATCTTCTAGTAGTATTGTTACCATAATCAAGATATGAAAAATGAAAATTTTTGTTATTAATATGTAAGAATATTGTAAATTCACATTATCTTAAATTAATTTTAGACTAGTATGAGAAATTTTATTGTGGTTTATGAATTTTGGGTAGTGAGAAATTTCATACCCATACGAGAAATATTGCCTAACCTATATTGTAGTCCATTGGACCCATTAAACATGTTGGATCTTACATATTACTAAAATCAATGCAGAGACATATAATTTTTCTGTTAAATGTGCTTAAAGTTATAAAAATTGTATGATATAGTGTGGGAAATTAATTAATTAATTTTTACTCATAAAATAGATAAAGTATGTATGTAATATATATAATTGAATTAATATTACTATAGTTGTGACATATATACATTTGATGAAAGAAATATTAATTATGATACTAAATATAAATCATTTTAGTTAACATTAAAGAGTGAAAATGAATCCATTATAAATAAAATTCATTACAACCATGAATGAATAAGTTGTTCTTACATAGATAGAAATTAGTAATATTTAATTTTTTAGGTGAAAAGGGTAATAGTTATAAATATGTGAATTTGGGAGAAAAATGACTCAAAATTACAATTTGATTGGCACTTAACATCAAGGTTTTGAGAATATTCATCAGTTTAATTTCAATACTAATTTACCACATAAAAATTTTATATTTATATTGGATATATTTTACAAGATTTATTACCAAAATATAAATAACATAAGATACAAGTATGGTATAGTTAAGTCTTATATAAGAAAATATCTTGGTAAACTAAATATATGATAGTAAAGCTTTTTACTTTATAGGGAGTATATTCAATAAAATTCCATATTGAATAATAACACATGGGATACTAATAATGAAACATTATTTGTAGTAGATATTCCTAGAAATAATAATGAAATTGTATTATTGTGATCAGTATTTGTGATGGAGAAATTTATTTATAATAATTTCAATTATTGGTATTTTGATTTCAGAACAATTTTTCAAAAGAGGAGAAATTATATATTCATGAATAAATGAAAACATGTCAGTTATTTTACTCTACCTCAAAAATGGGAAATGATAAATTTGAGATGTATCAGAGTTATGAAAATAAAACGAGATGCATTATGTTCTCTACCACAATTTAAAATATTCAAAAGATATGTAAATACATATAATAATTCAATTTTAGTGAATGTATTGAGATTAAATCAAGTTTTTGGAGGTGTGATGAATTATATTTTATAGATATCAATTTTTAAAACCTAAATTAAGTGTTATTAGTTGTAAATTCACATCAAACATACTTGGATGTGGGAAAAATCAAAATATTTGAGGATACTGTTTAAGGGGGAAGTAGAAAATTGAGGATGGAATGGAGTAAGAGTTGATTAATTATCTATTAGAAAATTGAATTTACTTCTTTATATATGATTATTATTATTGGTGAAATATTTTTATATGGTTATATGTAAAAACAGAACTTAAATTTCTTTATGTTTCATAGATTTAGATGAATTTTAATATGATATAAATATTTTTTTTCTGTTTTTATGATTAATTTTTTCTATCTATTCTATTATAGTGTCTGGAATGCATTTAGTGCACAGTTTGGTAAACAATACACCCAAACTGTGCGACCTACCGAAAAATTTAGAAATTTGAAATCTCCATTATGACCTCTTGAATTAAACATTCTCTTACCTATCACTTCCACTAACTCTTATGAGCACTTAAAAGAGAGCCAGATTAATTACCCCATTGACTTTCCTGTGTTTTTTGAATCATCCGTATTTATATTCATCTAGATTGTCAAGGATTGGTCTCATTTTATCGTTTACACCCACTTTATCCTTGTTTGATTATTTATCATTTCTCTTGGTGTCTTTAGAAGAACTATATGGTGAGTGTTAGATGTACTAATATTATTTTTCATGATGTTAGTGCATGTGTTTAGTCTATTGGGTATTCTTCCTTCTGTGTCTAAGGGTTTCTTTTCAGTCTCAGTCCATTAGAGGTAGAAGTTCTCATTCATCTCCTTCCCATAACACATCATGATTTGATTAATGTTTTCTAAATTTATTTCTATAAATTTCATCATTTTATTAAATCTATAAATTTAATTTTAAATATCCATGATCTAGTGGTTTTATTGAAAATGGATTATCTAATGAATCATTGTTTAAATCCATTCATTATAAGTTAATTAAATATATGTTCTTGTATAAATTAGTATGAGGAATATCAAATAGAATTTTGGTGTTATAAATGATAATTTGATATTCATATTTTATATTATATGGTTCTTGAAGTAATTTTTTGGATAAATGTATATATTTATATTTTAAGGATTTAATGATGTTCGTTCTTTATTTCTTGTATTTGGAAAATTGACTTGAATTGTATCTCATTTTTTGTCTTTTTGTTATACCATATGAACATCCAAAAAAACACACACAGACAGTTATACATTTATATATATCCATGTCTGTATGGGTGTTTAAATGCACCTAAATTTATGTAGGTTAATTATTATATATATATAATATATTCCGATGAAATATGTAATGATCAATGTTTTATTTTGTTAAACAATTAGCTTGTTTCAGTACTCTAGAGCCTCAGTCCTTTTTAATGACTAAAATCATGATATCTACAAATCAAATGTTCTCATATAAAATTTTCACTTGATATTTGAATTTCATAATGTTGATTCTATCATCGAGATGGAATTTATTGATATTCTGACTGAGAATATTTATTCATGATATTTAATAAATAATATAATAAATTTTAGGAACTCAAGTTGGATATAACCTTAATTAACTCTTAATAGAAATTTTTATTGGAATTATGACTTCACAGATAGGCCAATAAAGTGGTGTCTTAACTAGATATTTTATCATTCATATTCTTGTTCTAGGTCTGGGTTGAATCCAATTAATGATTATTAAATTTTATTAATTCATGTTTTTAAAATAAAAAATCCTCTCATGTATATCACCATTCAATTTATGATGTGGCCTCCCCCTGTTGACATATAGGATTCGATTGGAGAGACATTTTTCTATAGTGATGAATCGAGAACAAGTTTGGTTCTGTTACCATGAATCCATAATCATAGGAATGTGATCTTGAACCTTCAATGATCATCCAGGAGGTAGGTCTCATTATTTCAATTTTTATTCATTTTGATTTGTAATTTCATTTTTTTATTTTTTTATGGGATATCTATTTCTAGTGATCTATATTTATTTTTTTCACATTGATTCTAATGTGTTTTTGGAGAAATATAGTTATTTATAGGTAATGGTTTTCTTTAAATTATAACTACAAAATTTTTACTATCATGAACACATGTTATGTTGTGTTTATGTGTATATTTGGTTAGGTACATGGTCAAAATGGGGTGTAGGTTGGATATGAATTACTTTTAGTAATCTTGGTTATATGACACAGGTCCTCCCCATTTGAGGGAGATGGTGTGTACTTGTTCATTCAATGCCAACTTACATGACACAACATGGGTGAGAATAAACATCTATCACTACCAACTATTTCACTTTTTCCAAAGGGAGACTATCTTTTTGTAAAAGTACCTTTTCTGTTGGTAAAATGCATTACCAACATATATGTCCCTATCACTAAATTGTCATTAAAACAGATGTCGCTATATGTTTTTGTGACTGATAAAACATTTTTTGCAATTATAATAATAGCAGTAGATAATATATATATTGGTTAAAGTGATTAATAATATATTTTGGTGAAATTATTATTTTTTTGTAATAATATTACCAACAAATAATATTTCATTTATAAATTAAATTTTAAGAAACATTCAGAATTTTTATTTCTAGTGAAATTTCATATTATATTTTTTAAATTGTCATATATAATACATCGATTTTAATTATTAATAACATGATTTTAATACTTGTTTAAATGGGAAAAAATTAATTATATAAATAATGAAATTCTTTACAACCAGAGCTAGACACACATTCCATGTGACCCCTAGGTCTTCACCATCCACAAAAACCAACACTCACTCTATACAGACCTAGACATAACTGAATCTATAAAAAAAGAGGGTGTAAGTAGCATAATTAGGATGAGTATGAATATTTCGATAGCTATGAACCAATGAATACGTAAATAAAATTTCCCTCAAAGATATGAAAAAATCTTGTTTGAAATACATTTAAGAAAGTAATATTTTTATCTTTAAAATAATCAGTACCAATTTTTAGAAATCCACATTGTTTTATAATCATGGATTCTGTATAAAGATGAAAATAGCATGATATCCCAAACCAATGTCCTTGGTTTTCTTGAATACCTCATTAGAGACAAAAAATGTGGGAATTTATACATCAGTCTCATCATAAAGGGAATGATCTTACTGCATGTCCTTCTGTTGGTTCATCAGAGGAAATACAGATGAATAATTATTCCTAATCATGGACAACCCCTTCAAATTAAAATCAAATTGGAAGATTCCCCCAACTCTAATACACCCTGCAGTGTATTTGGGTCTAGTCCACTTGACTCAGTCAATTAGAGTCCCTCTACCAAGGAATTGTTCATGCTTCCTATTATCATATTCACAAAAACATTCATTTTTCACCATTCCCTACTCCACCCAAGTAGATGGTATTTTTTCCTATGATACTAAATGTAGGGGATACTTCTTCATTCCAATCCGTATCACCAACAACAATGATTACATGTTGTAAATCTTCAGAAATCTTTTTTCTACCGGATTTATGTGATTCGGGAAACCCACCACCATTGATGAAATTACCTCGCTAGTTTTTTTAGATGTAGCATCATCCACTATGGACCTTACAATGTATCCTTTTCAATCAAAAATCTTCTCAAGTACACCATCTTTGTCAAAATAGTAGAATAATGATGAGACAACATTGCGATGGTAAATTTTCATTTTTATCAATGTAGAATTTATGCATATTTTAAATTATTTTATAGGGGAACTCAAGTTATTGAAATAAGTCTAGTATTTTAGTAATCAACATCTCTAAGAATAATTGAGTTTTACACATTCAAATAGAAGGATTATGTTATGGAACATTGAATAAATGGTAAATAATATCTCAAGAGTACTAGAACACCCAAAAAACTAGTTCTTATTATTTGGAGGAGGACCATTTCTCTCTAATAGTTTCCTCTCATTAATACTAGGTAACATCAAACAAGTCATTGAGATCCTTAAAACAATCATCTAAATAATTTATATTTTTATCAATCATCTGTTTGGATTCATATATTGATGGGTTATGACATGGTTCTCATTGGAAAAAGTTTTCCAGACCATTATAAGAAGTATTGATCAATACTATATGACATGGAGATTCCATGTGGAGCATACAAGCGATCCTTACATAAGAGCACATCACAAGACACACTCTTTGGGATCACTACTCAAAGACTATGTACTGGAATGTGATGTATTTAATAAATTCTACCTATTTATATCCTTCCAGGATATAGTTTCATATAATATATTTTCATCAAAATTATTTTGGAAAAATCTACATTGATTATTGGAAGGGGAGGCATAACGTTTTTAGGTCAACATGGATATAAAACCACTTTTCAAAATAGGATACCCCTGCACCAATATTCAATTTACATTGGAACTACTAAACACAAATTTTATAAATATGCCACTTTAGGAGGATCAAAAAAATAAAATCAATATAAATTGTATAAAGGATTAATAAAACGAAAAATTATTTCAATGGACAGGAAATTATTCTTCTCATTTTGTCAACAACATTGAATTGAATTAAAAATGATGTAGGGGAAATCATTTTAGCTTCTCCATCTATGATAAAAATCTTGTATATCGCACATAACATGAAATGTAATAATCTGACTATATTATCATTTCCTAGGTTCAAATTTACCTAGTTCATTTTCTTATCACTAATATCCATTGTCTTAAAATGAATAAAGGTTCTTTTAGAAGGTTTGTGACATGAAAAAGGGTTCCAAAAATGATAAAATTTTATTAGTATATAAAATTGGTTGCCGGGCTAAAATTGGTTACATCCCACAAAATATAATCTAACAAAATACTTATTTAAATTTTATGTTAGCATAGGTGGTTGATGAACATTAAAATCCAAAAATAAATTCGATTTTCTTTAATTTCAAATTCCGTATGAATGTGAATGTTTATGTGAAATGAGAAAAGTGTTTGCTAATACTCAATAATGTTTTTGAAGATAATTATTCGTAAAATATTTCATTTACATGACTAAATACCATAAAAATCCTCACTACATTTATTATAATATATTCCCATTAAAGAAGATATTTGATGAAACAATGTATGGACTATGAAAATGCTATATAATAATAAAATTTAGCAGCGTTCATGAGAATGTGTGGATACAACATAAAATGGGTAATTTTAGTTGTTCAGAGAGGCATCCCATGAAATTTGTAGGTGTTATTCACAAAGGGATGGGGTGTCTATACTATTGAGGGATTTCCCCATAGATTTTTTTATGAGTTTTTTTGAAAAAAATTAACAAATTTTTTGTCCATGTGATGATAATTAAAAAACATCTTAATGGAAGAAAATATACTTCATTTAGAAGCAATATAATATCTCAATATTAGACAATTTATGAACCAAAGATGCATTGGTGAAAAAATAATTCAATGTTACTATTACAATTGAGACCCCTGATCATCACTATTATCATGTCACATTCTTCACCACTAAAAAATTTTATGCATTGAAAGAGAAAGCATCAGATTATGTTATTGATTTTGGCAACCATGGTCATCCTATCAAAGAATTTCACTGTAATTTTTGAATCTATTTTTTCTTGATAAAATGGTGAGGGGATCAACATTATTCCTGTGAAAAGAGTCTATAATAAAGTAATGATTATGTATTGGATATGTTTTGGTGATGATTTTCTAGAATTTACATATGAAGCATCTCTGATGGGATAGTTTAATATGCTGGGACATGGATCATCAGTATATTGGTTGTTCATATTCCAATTCAATAACGTCAAAGTAATTTATATTATTAGTTCTAGATGAGTGTTCCCATATTTTTTATAAAGAAAATGTTTTTTTGGGTCACATAGTTATTTTCTTCGAAAATTTATTTGTGAAGGTTTTCCAACAACAAAACAAACATTGTTAGTCTATTAGAAATGCTTATTATAGTCTATATGTGTTTCAAATAACTCTTTCAAATAATAAGTATCAAATTTTATAAACTAGTCTGATAAGATCATGGAAAATAAATATAATCATTTATCTTATGCTACTTCAATTTCTAATGATATTAATTTCACTTAACACTAAAATGAAAATCAATTATAAAACATGCTCTATCTGTGGAAACAATAAAACATTTATTTACACAGTAACAAGTATTAGAATATTAAGTTCCAATATAATAAAAAAAAAGATATACCTTTATATGGTAATTTCTGGGTAACATTTTCATATTTTCATATGTTTTTAAAAGAATACTCTCCACCTATGAAACATTCAAAAGATTATCTAAATCACTTGCAAGATAGTGTTTTAGTTTCTATTTGTTTTCTTATAAGAATATTACTCACACTGAAAAATATTTAATGTCAATTTGTCAATAGTAACGAAAATGGTGGAATAATGTATGGTATTAGGTCATCTATTAACTTATGTATCCATTTATATATATTTTTAGCACCATTTGATCATCATAAATCAGAGGGCCTCCAAAATAAACATAAAAATAAAAATATCCTGAAATAAAATTAGATAAACAAGTTTGTGGGATGAATCAGATGATGTCTATGATTGTGTCCTTTAGTTTAACACTATATTTCAACTAAGAAAGAATAAAATAAAAATGTATTCAAAGATAATTGATGCTTACAAGTAAGGATGTCTGAATCATATAGCTAGAGTGAATCTATAGAATCATGTAATTATAAAACAAAAATCACCTAGAAAATAATTAAAAACAAGAAATATAAAACACTTTCATTTGAATTTCAATAAAACCCTAACTTCTATTCAATTAAAATGCTATAATACCACGATTTCAATGGATTAAAACTGGGACATAAAATGTGCTTACCTGATAATTGGCTCAATAATCCAGAAACGTGTTTATGTCCTACTACTATAGATACCTAATGTTTTTAGTTGAAAGTGGGAAAAATAAATTTATCATCAAAAGACAAGGGTTTTGGTGATTCTAATGAATCATGGGGGTGCGGTTGTGGGTGAAGTTAATGTCTATGAACTATGTATGTGAATAAAGTCATGGATAATGTGTATGGGATTTGGATTCGGAGTCGGCACCAATGGAAGACCATTATGCAATTAGAGGGGAGGCATATGTAGTACAATAATAGTGGTGAGAACATGTTTGTAATTTTACATTAATCGATCAGTTTATAAATTTTATTTATCCATTATTAGAAATGTATTTAAAATATAATTTTGATTATATGTAAAATATAATATATATTTAATCATATTTAGAATTTATTCCTAATATTCAAAATATTTCCTTATTAATGAAAACCTAATTTTCTATGATTATGTTAGAAAATCGTCTTATAAATATTTATATATTTTTAATATCAATATAATTTTCGTATTAAATTTTATACTAATAGTTTCATATGAAATTTTTGTACAATTTTATATTGGTATTGGTGAAATAATGGATACAAATTTGTATGATAAAGAAAATTGTTGGTAATAATGATTAATAATTTCAGACTGATTTGTGGGTAAATGTTTTTTGGTATTAATATGATGAAGTTACAAATTAAATTATTAGTACAATGCTTGTTGGTATTAGAAAATTTAAATGAGCATATATTTTTGTTGGTAAAAATAAAAATTGGTAATTAAATTTATTATGCACAAAACATAATATATGTCTTAATTGGTCATTTTTACCTACACATATGATATCTGTCAAAATATTTCTATTGGTTAATGTAACTTTTTTGTAGTATAGGTACTCATGTTTCCAACATACTGTTCTGGTAAAGGAAATTCCATGTACTATAGAAATACATACCAGTTTGGACTTGGGGAAATGCAGATGGCTATGAATTTTGGTGTGAAAGACATGTACTCCTAGCACACACCATATAAGGCCCTATACTTCAATGATTGAAAATATTCCCTTCCATTAATTGGATTTGTACATAAAATTATTCCATTCAATTTATAAAACCTTTTCAAATTTAGTGGAGAGGTCCTATATTGTATCATATTTGTGGGATATATTATCCAATGTTAGTAGTGGAACATAACCCCTTTGTTAGTGATAAAGAAATCAAAAAGTAGCTGTAGAGATGGTGTTTGGTTAGTAGATCTTACATGGGGGCATTCAGACATCAGGTTTGTGTCTCTCTCGTGTTTCAATAATCGGTAACCCTTAAGAGTGATTAGGGTTATATGATTCTAAAGGTATGGAGGGACACATATACTAGTGTTCCCTATGCTGTGACCAGTACCCCATTTACTATAGAGTAGTTTTAGGGGACTTAATCGGGTATAAGACTCACAGAGGAATCCCTATTTCTCCTCATGATCTCTAGAGATGGTTTTGGAGCATGTGTGATGGGTTTTGGATGATGTAATCATTGTACATTCTCTCTTAAATTGATATAGACTCAAAAAATAGTCTTTCTTCGGAAGGTATATATCTTCTATCATCTGTGTTTTAACTTGAGTTATGTCTATGAGATATTTTGCAACATATGAGTTTAATTATCAATTTTCCCCTTTATTTTACCATCTTAGTTCATGAATATATTTTTGTTTTGAGTTAATTTTGGATTTAAATAATTTCCATGATCCCATATGTTATGTTGAAGACCAAGTAGTATTTTTGGCTGATAGATTCGTCATCCCCTAATGGGTAGAGATGTGGAACCTCCATACAACTCTATAACTTAATCATATACCCCGCTCATTATATGTGGGTAGTTCTTTTATATCTGATGATGATATGATTGAATTATTATATCAACCCTTTTCATGACATGAGTTCACATAAGTGGTTGTATTTTTCTTCTTTGTGTTGGAAGAAAATGTTTGATAGTGAAGGATCTATGTCCAGGGTCAATACCCCCCCTAATCTATGTCATATTTCTAATGATACTGGGGTAAACATTGAAAAAGTTAGATTACTTTGATTAGTTATAGTGGAATTTTACCTCATAGTATAGTTTGTCTAGGAAGTTTCTTGGGGAGAAATAACTTCTTCAGTAATATACCCTTCAATCTGTTTTCTAGATAGAAGAAGCTTTTTAAGTGGTAATCTTCTATTTAATTGTTTCCTTTAATCCCTTATGTGAGCATGTGATGATGGGAACCTATATATTATGTGGTTTGGATAGGGTGTGACTCTTCCATTTGGTTGTTGGACATGTGGATTTATCCCTGTTGTTGCGGAATTGAGTTCTATTTGACATTCTGAGATTACTAGAATATTTATGTATGTTCTATGGTGAGAATGGTGTTGTATATGGCCTCATTAATGGAATTATTTCGTGAAAATGATATTGTAACTCTCTGAGCGGTTTGGTGATAGGTTTGGAGGGGAAGATGTGGGTTATCATTTGGAAAACCATTATTAGCTTATGGATATTTCCATATCCCAAGGTTTTATTGATTGTATGTATGGAAAAAGATTACTTTCTTCCCTAGTTTATGGGTCTATCCATTTTTGTAGTGGATGATGGGTAGAGAGGTCTTTTCCCTATACACATATGTCAATTTTTGTAATTCCCCAGGAGGTGGTCTAGTGATTAGATATAGCTGACCTTTGTCACCATATGTGATTGGGTGACCTTTTTATCTGGGAGTTTTAAAACATTTCCATCCTAGTTTTAGGGTTCCTTATATAATGTTGTGGTATTGTATGATTTGGACCAATTTTTAAGATTATTTTTTGGACAAATTACCTATTTGTTTTCCTGATCTAATACTGGTCATTTTTATACTCACCCATGCAAGATATCAATGACCTACAATTGGTGTGTCTATGAATATGACATAAACGATGGATGTTTATTTTGAGTGTGAGGATCTATAAGTGATTTGGAATTTTGTGGATCTCGAGTACCCAGATATTTTATCAGGTTCATTAGTGATGTTGGTCAGAGCTGAGGATGGTGTGACGTGATGGTGTCCCCCTTTACTTGGACGTTAAGGAAGTATAAACCTCAGTTTTTTAGACATCATACTATTTCCGTAGCACCATATTTTTCATTCGAAATCACTCGATTGTGAGGTGGTATATTCATGCTAGTTTTAATTTTGACCTGGATATATATATCCTTCATGGATGTGGTTATTCTTGTTTTATTGGTGGTTTTTTATTATATGATGTTTAGTTTAAGTCATCCCATACACTAGTATTCCTTATTTCTTCAAATTTCCAACCCAAGACCTATTATAGGTTGTCTTGGGATGGAATTCATACCCTATATCACACAAGAGTGGTCCCCTTGTTTCATTCCAAATCGGATTGGTATCAGAGTGGGCCATTCAATAGGGTGATAATTGGAGTTAGGTGTCCTGTGATTTTGGATTGAGATATTTCAGGCGATATTGCTTCATTTTCATATGAATATTTGTGTTACAATGGATCCCAATTAGGGAATGATGGAAAATCCTTGCTAACCCAAGGAGTATATTAATTTTTGTGACTAAATTTATCTCTTGTTTCATTTTCCACAGGGTAACAATCTATAAGTCCATGAAAAATATTTTTGGTATTTTCATATCTTAATTTCTTAGGATCTAATCTTATTGTGATTGAGAAACTATGTAATTAGGAATTTCATTTATCTTATGAAAATTTCTTCCCCAAATTTGTGGAATTTACCATATATAGACGTTGAGGTACATTAGTTTATTAGAAAACATTTCGGACTTTTGAGAGAATCCCTCAATGTAATCTATTTGTTGATTCAATATTCAAGAAGGGTTGATATTTCTCCTATTAGTTTTTTATAAAGGCGTGATAACCTCTATCTATAGGGGTAGTATTCGACCAATATAAATTGATTAAATGGTCATGTGATCCTCTATTGAGTTTTTTGTCCTCTATTCTGTCACTTTCTAATAGATGATTCATGGTTCTATGATATGATAGTGTGGTATTAAATATCCCCCTTAGATACAAGGTCATGTTCCACCATTCATGGGGAATGGGTCCTCTTTTATCAGATGGTGTTATCAACCCAGGATTTATATGATGTGTGAGTCCCTAAAACCACATATATGGGTCAGTAACCCCTTATGAGAGGAGAGTGGGTAATTTATTTTCATAGGTTTGTGGCTACAATGTGACAAGATGTGGGGTTTTCTCCATGTGAGTTTTTATCCCCTTATAGGGTTGTGTTTCGGTCCTCCATGGAAGGGGTAGGAATCTCCTCAGCTCACAAAAATTCAGTTCAAACATGTTTTTTGTATCCCCTTGATCTAGATAAGGACTGAATCCCTCATAAAATTGTGGGAAAATTACCACCCTCATAGTCACGTTATACCCTTATGGAATGATACTTTTCACAATGACCCTTAGAGTCACATTATACCATTTTGGAATGATACTTGTCTCATGATATGATGAATGATATATACTGTATGTGAGATGAGGTGTTCTTAATTCGATATAGATCAATGATAGATGAAAATTTGGATTTCTTTGATATTTTTTGTGATACCAAGAATGAGTATTACATCCTAGGGTTATCGTTAATTGAGGATGATAGTACATTATGAGTTATTTTTATAAAATAAGGATGATTATAGAGAGTAGGATTGTAGACTTCATTTCCCTAGTAGGGTGGGAGATCATATTGATCAATCAGTGAAATATTTTCAAGGATTCCTTATCTCACTCAGGATAGATATAGGAAGAAGATGGTCTCCATGATTTCTAATTCGTAGTGTTATTTTTTGAATGGATGGTGAATACGGTTCCCGATAAGGATTATGTTCTACATCTGGACATTTTTTATGTCGCATGTTTTTATTACTAATTGTGCGCTCTTTTCTATTGTTGTTTTGTTGTTGACATGGGTGTTGGGGATCTCTATAGGATCCAAATTACATTTCATTAAGTCCAATGTTATATTATTCATTTCTACTAATGATGATAGGTGATTTTATGGTGAATTCCATAGGTATTGTTCCATTGAAGAGAGAGAGAGAGACCATGTTGTACTGTTGTAAGGATGAGTGTATATCCTAAGATATTAATTAGGTGTGTGACTAGCTTTGTGAGGTTTTTGGATATTAATTTTATGGAAAATAATCCCCTTTTTGGAGTGGTACATAGATGGTGAGTAGGATAAAGCATTATATCTTATAACTAGTTGTTTTTACCAATGCATAAGGTTAATTGTGGAATTATTCTTGGTTTTATGAGGATCTGGTGTAGTTTTTGTTATATTTTTTTTAATTTTTTAATGTAGGAAGATCTATTCATTTAATAACCTAAAATACGATTTTCACTTGTCTTATCTATTTACTAGGAAATAGGTGCATTTAAACATGATTGTTTTATCTTCACAAGTAATGGGTAAACAAGAAGTCCCTCACATTAATAATTTTACCTCTAAAGCTACCTGGAAAATTGATTTGGTGGAAAGTACCTATGGAATCTTAGGGGATGTGGGTATGCCAAACCATTTCCCTAGTTTGATACCATGAGATTTTAATTGATTAGTTGTTGACTTTAGGTTATATAGTAGATAGATCAGTTTATCTACAATGGACATTGACCTGTATGAGGTTAGTGATGTGGATGTTTTATCCGTATATCAATTGATAAGAAACAATATTGATGTTACATTGTTACCAAGAACTAGTAAATGTTGATGTATTTTCAAGATTTTTATTTACATGGAGTGGAGATGATTTCTTCGGATGTGGTGTGGTTATTCAATTTAGATACCCTAGAGTAGATGTTATTGCAATATGGTTATCTCTTGAAGAGAATCTTCGGTTTTCCCCCTTTTAATATGGGGAGTGTGATGCCCTTAAAAATTACCCTACTGAATGAATTATAGTTGGTAGATATCTTTAGATTGTGTCTTTGATACATATTGGGTTCAACGGGTGTCCCACAATAGGATGATAAAAAATATTGGTGTAGATACTTGGTGAGTTTCGGGAAGGAATTAATTCATGTGAGGGATTTTTCCATGATCCATGCATTAGATGGAACTATGGATCTAGAGTAGACCATGAAGTTGTGCTTCATTTTCTCCATACATTTATTTTTAGTGATTTTTATAGATTCACTCTAATTTTTCCATTTTTTTATGGAGTGGATTTAGGTGGGGATAATATAATGATTCTGTTTTTGTTGTGAATAAAATTATCTCATTTCATAGTTTTCGAGCCCTAGTACTTTTTAAAAGGTTAAATTAAAAAATTATTCTTATCAAACTGCCTCATTTTTTAATGGATCCATTAATTCAAGAATGTGGATTTTATCAAGGTGTGGAATTTAGAAAGATTAGAAGATGATAATTTTTTCAATGATGTTTAATATTTAATAAAAATATATCATTTCTTCTCATGGGTATAAACCATGATAACTCCTTTGTGGAACTATGGATTGGAATTATAACATCACATTTAGTTATAAAATGATGGGTTTTACTAATTCAATTTATAATTGTAATTTGGGTTATCATTTATGGAGAGGGCCATATAATGGGTATTATACTGAATAAATCAGTTTGAATAAAATTCCATAGCCTCTCAAATCTCACCCCATTTATTGAATGAAGGATATTCATGAGGTATCATCAATATTTAATACATATATATTTATTAATTAGAGATGAATATTCAATAAATGTTTAAATAATACATTCCTAGGATCCATAATGTTTTAGTTTTATTAGATACTACATACATTATTTTTTTTCATAATTTATTTTCAATATATCTTATAATTTTCTTCTAGAATAATACATTTCATCAATTTTTACATTGTAATAAATTTATTTATATCCTTGGTAAAATGGAAAAATATGAAAATTTGATCTCATATGATCAGTGATAGTAAAATTAAGAGATATAAATCAATGATAGTAAGTATGAACAATTCTATGATAACGTGATAATAATATAATAAATTCATAACGAATCAATTTACTATCAGAAAAGAGGAGTCATGAAATAGGGTTTTTTCATTTAAAAAAATTAAAGGAATGTTGAATTAAAAATTATCACTCATGATCAATGGGTTAACATCAATAGAAAAAAAATATAACAGTATAAATAGATATAAATAGTATGTGGTTTACTTATGTGAAGTACATAAAACCATGTCCTCATAATAAGTTAGCGATATGAATCCAAGTCCTCACACATTTATATCGGCATGAAACCCAGTCCACAAAACAAATAAGATTGGTACTAGGTCCACAAATAATACTTCGAACATACTATCAATTTTAAACATGACTTATTTATCTCATGAGCTATGAAATTTTACCCATTTTAATGGAGGTTTATAATGGACCACCCATAAAATAACCATAAACCATAATTGGTCCAAAATATAACAAACAAATTTGTCATTTCATCATTGTATAACTTATGGAAATTTTTTTTAATTATATTTCAAATTAATATTGTATCAAATCCACATTGATGCAAAAGTGATTTTAAAAGATTTTATAAGTGATGAAAAATTACATTAATATATCTCTAGAATATTTCATTTGAAAATACACTTTTAATTTTGAAATTAATGAATTAAAATAAAAAAATATAAAAAACATCAAGGAGAAACATTTCAATGGAAATATTCATAGAATATTGTATTTAAATCATTAAATCAAAGATTATTCAAGATGGTGGTAAAATACATTCATGCAGAATACTTGGAAACAATAATTTCATTCTCACATTTGGTAAAACGTACCTCATTAAAAAAATAAAGGAAGATTTTTTTTAAAAAAAGTAGTTGTGAATATAAATTGTAGTAACAAATAATTAAATAATAATAAAATCATTCTTGTAAATATTTTAACGAATATATACCCATGGATGAAAAATATTCCCAACCAAATTTAAAATAAAGTTGATTTTTGATAAAATCATTTTCTCAGCCAATTTAAAATCCAAAGTGGAGAAAATGGTACAATTATATGGAAATTTCATGAACTACCATAGAAGGAGAAGTATTTTTATTTTACAATATTATATTCTTGTAATATTTATCAATAAAATTATAACATAGATAATTTTGAAAATTCATGAGATTTTAAGACAAACTCATACTTGAAGTCTCATCCTTCTTCCTTTGCATTCAAATATTTTATATAAATAATATAAATCTATTATAAATCTATTACATGACCATATTTATACATATTATAAAATATATGATTTACATATAATTTCTTATTACCCATTTATTTAAAATTCATTATTAAAATCACTAATCTTAGTGACAATTGTTTTGTTTTTCAATCATGTTTCGATTATCTACTTCAAATCCATTCACTTTGAGAATGGAACCATAAACACTAGAATTATAATGATCTCATAAGTAATATAATTAATTATTATATAAAATTTTATAATAATTCAAATAATTTGGTGATGGAAAATCAATTACATTACTTCCTATAGATGGTGATCTGAACATACACACTAGTGAGGTTTCTACGTTTCAATGGATGACATGAAGGAAATGTCAATAAAAGAATTTCATAAAAAATAATTATATTATAAATATAATATATATCCACTAAATAATCCCTTATTAAAATCCATGTATATCAGAAAATAAAAATGAATCACATCGCTTAATGGGGTTGGTAGTCCAAACATACACACATGTGACATTTTTTGTTTCAAAATAGATTGAAAGGTAATAAGGTTGATAAGTTATACTAATTAAAAAAATATTTTTTACCAAATTTTATATATAAAAATTGAATTAATAATTACAAAAAACCAAGAAATATGGTGACGGAAAATGAATTATCTCACTATGTGGATGCGATTGTCCACACATACACATGAGTTATACATTGATTTCCTATTTTATGGTAAAAAAATAAATCATAGTTTCACCATGGGAATGATAACATATTAGAATATAATATATACTTATGTTTTTATATCATCATGGGCAGTAAATAATTTAATGAGGTATAACAATAAATAAAAATATGCAATACTCAGTTAAGAACCATAACACATCTTCATATGATATCCTTACTTTTATACATTAAACATCCATAAGAGGGAATAATGTTTAAACCGAAACCTCTAGGAAATTGGAAGGTATGTTAGAAAGGGTATTTTCATGGGATTTTATAGGATAATATGCTCTTTAATTATTTATAAGAGATTATAATGGGTTCCATTTTATAAGTGATTGTGAGGACACAATGAGGATATCTCCAACGATTAAAATATATTAATATCTTATTTAAGAAAAATTCGTTGAAAATGAATAATATTAAATAATTATATAACTTAGGGTCTAAATATACCCATAAATATAATTTATACAACTATTAATGTTATTTTTACCCTTATCATTTTAGTTTTAACCCAATAAACCCATTTTAACATTTATCCCAGAAAAATCTTTTCTTTTAACAAATTTACTATTGATAATTTAAAAAATTTAAAGTGGAATAATTTTTTTAGAAATGATGATTCTAAATATGTAGTAAATTTTTTCAAATTCAATTTCTATAATTTTAAAAAATAATGTATTAATAATATCACAAATGTGATGAAAAACATTTTTCCAAGGAAATTCTTTTTTAAGAAAAATTTTTTATAAAAAAATCAACTTTATTGTTGAATAAAATTAAATTTATTGGATTATAATTTTTAAAAAGAGACTAATTAAATTTAATATAAATCTATAATAGTATATTAATTTTTAAATACATAAATTTTAAAAAACAATTTCAAAAAAAATTTCATCACCTACCATTCACAAAAAATAATCAACTTTTAGAAAAAATCATCATTAGTTAATATTGAAATGATTATTTTATAAATTATATTCATTTAATAAATTAAGTATTGTTTAATTTTTAAATTTTAATTACACTACACCGGAAAAAAATGAAATAAAAACCATTTGTGAGGAAATCATATTTTTGACACAATAAATGACTTTTCCCAAAAATGGAGTATTTATTTAATATATATTAATAAATAAATTATATATAATTTTTATAAATTTTTTATTACTATTCATAGTTGAAATATTATGGGTTTCTTATAACTGTCGCATTTAAATAATTATAATAGAACCGTATATCGCTATTTTTCAAAACTCGGTTTCATTTGTTATGAAATATATCAAGGTAGTGATTTTTTTAAAGAGAAATATGTCATAAATTATGAGGGTGTTACATTCAATGTCATTTAACAATTTCACCCCCAAATTTCCATGACATTAAAAGAAACTACTTAAGAAACCTATAACTCTTGAAATCTTCAGGATCCCACCCAACATTCTCAAATTTATGGTTTCAACACCAAAATTTGACAGTGAGATACATATTGTTTCACAATAATTTCATTCTTTGATCTAGAATATCCATAATATATTCCTCATAATAGAAATCTTGTACCATTAGTGTGGACATTGAATTCAGTACTTTTGAATGATCAGGTATGTACTTCTTTAAAAGAGATACATATAACACATCACAAAATAGATATATATTCAGTGAAAGAACAAAACCATAAGAAATTTTCTCATTACAATCAATAATTTCAAAAGGAGAAATATATTTAGGGTTTAACAATACCTTGTTACCAAATCTCACAACATTATTCGATGGATATTTTCATAAGAATACATTGTCACTAACATAGAATTCTAGATCCTGTAGACGATTTCCAACATAAATGTTTAATCAAGTCTGTGATACCCTGATGTGTTTAAAAGATATAAAATTCAATACCATTTCCTTAACTATATTGTATCTCAATAGATTTAACTTTAAAAATTCATCCTATAACATTGTAGTTTTACACTTCCTTCCATTGAGGCTTCATATTGAGTCATATAAATTCTTGTGTGAAATCTATTATTGTATGAACATATCAACTAAAAATGGTGTTGATCCTAGGAAAATTTGAAACCCATATATCATGCTCTTAACATATATTATTGTGTTTTAATGATCCATTAATACTGAACATATTGCTGAGTATAATACAATGGGATATAGATAAAATATTTATTATAATAATTCTGATGACATCTCCAGAACAATTACAAAAACCATAGATCCTAATTAAAGTCAATGTAATATGATAGTCTATGAAAAATTTCCACAAAATCAATTCATATAATAAAACTATCAAAAATTTCACTTATTTTAATGAAATATTCTAACATTGTAAGTCAAATGGTAATAACCAAAATAGAATTATTCCAATTAATTTTTTAGAGTATAAAAATTTAATCCATGGTAATTTTTCAAATTTTAATTCCATAATAGGAAATTATTGTAATATAGCTTTATAATTTTATCAATTATATATAACATTCTAATATAACTAGGATCATGATATAAAATCTTCAAAATCCATTTTCTTCTTACCCCACAATAAATACTCTTTTATATCTCTATATATCTTCATACATATAGGATCAATAAGGAATGATGAATTATGATCATCACCCAATAACTCATTCTTTGTTACTGGTATTTAAGGGACACTTACTCAATTTATGAACCATATCATTCTGTCATAATCATGAATGAAATTAGGAATCATTCTCAGTTTCTTCTATAGTTCCACATCCCCTTTTTGTGCAACTTTTATTGTCTCACAGAAGGATGGTTGAAAATTCTTATGATAAATATGAAATCATTCCCCTTTCCCATTGATTTCAATATCAATATTCTAAAAATATATAAATACGAGATCTCTATTGGTCCTCATGATGGAAAAAATAAAATGATCTTTATAACCCCAAACATATGACAACTTGTTCAACATTCTAGATTTTAAATGTATTGAAAATTCATAATACCTGGTCAATTACAATTAGCTATTATGGTTCTTATTCAACTCTTTCCTTATGAAAACAAATTTCATGATTTACTGATCACTATATATATCACACCTTTTCCCATATAGATAATTCGTCCAAATATTCAATGAAAATATTACCACTACATCCTCTCAATAACGAGTCATGAAATATTGATCATGACTTTTTAATTGGTGAGAGGCAAAATCTATCACCATATCATTATTCTTGAGGATGAATCCCATTAAATTCTTTGATTCATAACGATGGAGAAAAAACATTTACTCCCTATAGGGAAGTTAAAGCATGGGTTTGATGAACAACCATTTCATTCTTTCCTTGAAATTATCTTCACATTCATCTGTACATAAGAACTTGTCTTCTTTCTTTGTCCTCTATGTCAGTGGATTTAATATCAACGAGAAATTTTGAAAAAACAATTTGGGTAGTATCCTACAAACCTAATAAATATAGGATTCTCCATCACCAAGGTTTATTTAATCCAATTTTCAATAATATATATCTTTGAAAGATCCACTGATATACCCTCATTTAATATTATATAACCCATCAATAACACCTTTTATAGGAAAAAATCTCACTTTGTGAATTTGGAATATAACATCCCTGCTCTTTGGTTATTTAGTATAATCCTCTATTATTCTTCATTATCTTCCTTAAATTTCTATTATATAATAATTTCATTTATAAATACTAATAAAAAATGATCATGTTAATATATATATTCTTAATTAATTATACCCATAAATATAGTGGGATAATTGGTATGTGAAAATGTACTGAATGAAAATTAATAGTTTCATAATTTTTATAGAAGGATATATTCATTATATTCGTTTTCTTGACCCTTATCTGATATCATTCTTGGAAAAATATTAATCTCTACATAATTGATAAAATATACAGTTGATATGTGTTAAAGAATAATTTTACATAATATTGATTTTATTATACCCCTAAAAATCAATGAAATGATAAATTGACTCGTCTTTATTCTTAATAAAAATAACAGGTTTACATACTAGTGAAGAAATGGGAAAAAAAAATTTGTTATCTTGATTCTACTAGACTTGGGTATTCCATTACTGAATCTCGATTAGGGATAATCTATATGGAATCTTTGTAGCAGGTGTAATACAAAATATGAGTTCTATTGAAAACTATTAATCTTGATTCATGGAATATTAGGAAACTTCTCTTGGAATTTATTATCATGTTCCTATAAAATAGGAAAATCATCAATATTGAGATCCTAAATAACAATTTTAAATAAATATCCATCGTTAATAGGTAGTAAATCACATGTGATGGATGTGATTTCCATTGCGATTTTGTGGTTCATCCTAATAACATAGATGGCCAATGATAAATCCATAATATCAAATATAAAATCCCATCATCAGATATTGATATGGTCTCTATACTGAGAGACAAAATGAATACACAAAGGAAATGGAATTCAACTATAAATAGAATATTAATATTTGTAGAAAGCAAATTACCATAAAAAACTATAAAAAAAGATATATAGACTTCAGAATATTTAATTTTTCCTTTTTGAGTTTTTCCTAATAACTCAAAATATAATTGTTGAGGATAATAATTAACATTCCTAATTATTTACTAGGATCTAAATGAATTCATATGACTATTCTAAAATAATATAAATAAATATTCTATTTAACTATCATGAAATAAACACTATAACTATATCTTCAATCCCTTACTACAACCAAAAAATAGATAGCAAGATCATTATGTAACTTCCATTAGAGTTATCTATTATATAATCATGAAATAATTTCTATGATATCCAAAATTAAAAAAACATTTTTACAATGTTTTTTACCCTAGGATTATCCAAAGTCATTCATAGTCATTTTCTATTAAAAAATATTTAATGGTTCAAATGAAAATTTTTATTAACCCAAGAATATCCCGCATGGGTGTTTAACAAAGTATACAGTCATAAGACCACTCATTATGCACTATTAATTATTGAATTATCAACCAATACACATTTAAACTATGGTTACACCTAGGTTAATCTTATCCTTATATGTATCCACTTTCTAGTATCTAGAAGGGTATTTAGTTTTCAGAAAAACAGATACAATCTTCTTTACTAAAACTAAATAAAGTTACTAAGTACAAAGATATGTCCCAAGGTGATTTACCAATGTTTTATAATCATAATATCTAAAAAATGAACCTTAATATGATACTATGTAATGAAATATGACCATTTCATATATAATTAATGAATCATTAGAGATAAATATTCAATTCATTTTACAATAATACATGTTGAAGGAACATAGATGTTTATTTTCATTTTAGAGTTGATGCATATTCATGATTTTCATAGAAAAATATTTAAAATCACTTCGTATGTTATTATATCATAGTAATGTCTATAAAAAATCTACGTAGTACCCCTTTAAAAACTGAGGAAAATAGATATGTAATAATGGGTGAGTTCAGTTTCTTAGTAAGGCACTAGTTTAGAAAAAAAAATTATGTTTGTTTTCTTTTTCACATCAGTTATGAAGAGTTGTTATTGAAGCAGATTTTGTAAATATTTTTTTAAGATTTTTTAATGAAAAATAATGTTGTAAATAATTTTATGTAGAAATTTTTCAGGTTGGTTATTTAATAAACTATTTTTTTAAAAAATTACATTGGTTTACCAAAAATAAATGACATGATTTCTTTGTTCACATCAATTATCAAATAACTGATGTGAAGAAAATACCTATAGGTTTATCAATCCTGTTCATTGGTATTCGATGTGATAAAACCATTGAAATTGGTTTATCAGGTCAGTTCCTAGAGAACCAATGTGATAAAAATTGCTTTTAATAAATTCTTTTTCTATTCCATCTACTCCATACATAAATATTTAAACAAAGTATCCACATTCATTTACCTCTTATTGTATATTAAATTTCTAATTAATATAAATTTTTAAATCAAAAGGAAATTTTTATCTAATACATCCAAAATTTATTAATAGTAAATGAGAATTCACCACTTGTTTTATATATTTGATCTCGACACTTTTTGACTTGTGGTCTCTTGATATATATTCCATCGCCAGTAGAGAAATATTATGACTAAATAAATTTATTTATTTAAAACATTAAAAATATTTAATATATTCAAACATATGTTTCCAATTAATTTTTAAAATATTCTCACACTTCTCCATGAATAGAGCATAGCCAACAAAGCACCATCTCCCTTGGGTAAAAAACACTAAAAATCCAATATCCTATGATATAAAGGAAAATTTAATGTTAAGGGATATTATGTTTTGATATATAGAATAGTATATAATGTAAATGTTTTATACTCTTGATGATAATAAAACATCCCGTACTGAACAATTTCATTCTTCTAAAGTCTTTTAGTAATATAAATTGTACTTTCTGTATCATTCATTGTCCTCACTAAAAGTGATATAGACTACGGGTCCATAAATCCATATACATATATCCAATCATTATCCATTAAAATTTTATAATGATACCTAACACCAAACAAACATAATAATAATGATTCAACATATTTTAAATAAATTAATCCTACAAAAAAATTATATTAATCGACTTAAATGGAAAAAAGATTCATCATTTTGAAACCCAGATGACCTCTAGATACTAGCTCTATTATATCATTATTCAAAATCCCCGCAGTCATTTCACGCCCAAAAACATCATCATCTATGGAAATCTTATAAACAATAAATAAAAAATTTAATATCTTGACAGTCTATCAAGATTGGTAGAAACTGTATATCAAGTTCCACTTTGTATTTTTTGTTGTCTATACCAAATTTCATCACCATTAAAATATTCTTATAATAAATTATATAAATATTTAAAATTTAAAATGATTAAAAAATTAATTGGATAAATAAATAATATATACAATATAAAGATACCTCTATGGTAACAAGTCAAAGAAGACCAGATGGAAAAAAATGGATGATACATTGACCAAATATACTCACCTCACCTATAGGACATGGTATTGTTCCTAATATATCTGTAATATCATATACAATGACCCTGTGATATTGTATGTCTATCTGTTAATAATTAATGGTATCACTTATATATGATTTCAATCCATATTCTAAAACAGGATGAAGATCCTCCAAACATAACTCACAATAACATTGAAGCTATGGAGGATGGTGTTTATGAGTAGGATAAAAAGGATTGGTTTTAGTAGTTGGAGTGGTGGAGTCAGATAAGTAGGATTGGGTGATTCTAAAAGAGGTGGAGTGGGATTATAAGACTGAAACTATCATTGCATGTATGAAAACATCGACTATACTGATGATTCTATCCATTCCACCATCATTACATGAATATACTAAACATTTGATTCCAAAGATTCAATTTTTTAATAAATATCCTACATTGAATAATCATTAGAACGTGGAAATTCTTTTTTCACCAATACACATGCCAAGTATCCTCATACATGACACTAGTGTTCATACATTCACAATACTATAGATAAAATATTCTTCCTACCCTAATGTTTAAAGACCCCATATGTTATTTTCTCCTGAAGAGAATGTGGTATGAAATATTTAAAAATATACTCAGTGAATGACAATGTATAAAGAATTATATTAATTAAATAGACGAATAATGTAAACATAATGTAATCCTCTCATATATAACCCTCGACTCTTCAGTACATTATTTTATTTTTTAACTCCTCTGACTTTTCTTCCATTTTTTATATTTAGGGGGTGGGGTAAAGAAGGTACAACCTCTACAGAGCCTGATGACTCAACTCTTATTTTTTGAAATTATTTATTGATTATTTGTTCTACCAATAATGTATACCCTCCTTGAGATAATATATGAGGGTTTATGTTTCTAGATTAGATATCCCGATGATATCTCTTCTATTTCTATAAATTAAGAACATATAAATCCATAATAATTCAACAATAAGATTTTTAATATAATAAAACTTCTTAAAGGTAACATTGTACATACCAAAAATTAATTTCATATTCTAAATTCAAATAATTGTTTCAATTTTTCGTCCATAAAGGGATATATATCACAAGTATTATGATGTTACATATCACCAAAAATGAATTTTGATGTGAGGGTTAATTTAAAATACCTCCATATCCTTATATCCAATGATAATCATTTTCAACGGATTCCACTTGTATCAAGTATATCGTATTTCATTTAAAAAAATGGGGAAACATATATTACTATAAAGGGATTAAGATAAGTAAAATAATTACAAATGATCTGACCAAAATTTTCTCCAACAAGTGAGATAGGGTCACATTGTCATCACTTCAATAATTATCAACCAAAATACTAAATTTTATTTTAGCCTTCACTCCTATAAAAGTATTGAATTGTTTTGAATTTTTATATCATGTAATATAATTATCATCCACGTCTACTAGTATCCTCTGGTCTAAGCTATGGGTAACTGATAATTTTTGTAAATTTATGGTTCTATGTTTAATAACCCCATAACTCTTATTTTCCCTCATAAAAGTAGGTGTCTTGTGTATACAAGGATGGGGAGGATCATCAAAAGAATGATGTTTTTGATACTCCCCATAGGTATGAGTACAATAATCTCCATTATTATATGTTGGATTATATGATTGATATGAATTTATCCTACAAATGAAAGGAACAAACTTATACTAAAAATATATATAAATTCAAATATTACATACAAATGTAAATAAAAAATAGAAAAACATTAAATTAAAATTAAAATTATACATACCACATATTTAATGAATGTGAAATGACAAGAACGAATGAAAAAAATATTGAATATTCTGTGTTCAAAAATATTGTTATATGATATTTTTTGTTTTAATTTAACATATTAAATATATAATAATCGATTTTCATCAAAATAAATATATTTATTTGTTATATAAGGTAAAAAAGGGTAATCTAAAATAATCTAAAGTAATATAAATTATCAATTTAACAAATTATTTATAATACATATTTTAATAATGAGAATAAAATTAAAATATATAATAATTTATGAAATTTAAAGAAGTGAATCGTAAATAAACATATGTCACCTCTAATATTAGTAATGTAATAAATTATTTTTCCAATTTTTTTCCCTTATCATTTATGTGGTATAAACCATGTCTATGACATTATCATCAATGTTATCTCTTATTCTTTCTGTGGAAGTAGGGATCTCACAAAAATCAACTTCTTCGTCAAGTTTATCATCACTAATATACTATTTGTCATTGTAAAAAATAGACCACTACATATTAGATTGATCAAGAACAAATAAAATTTATTTTTCATGTGTTTCCATGATAAATGGATGTGGTGTGTATTACAATTTATTCAGATTAACTAATTTCATTCAAAATTCATTATGTCTAACATTTTTTTCTTCTGATAATCCATTTGAAACTAAAAACTAGAACATAAAATTTAATGTACTCAACCTACCATATTTCCTCAATGACTCCATAATATGTAATTAAGGTGAATATTGGGTTTATGACTTTTTCACTCAAAAAATGAATTTCTTTTCGAACACCAATACACACCTATTCTGAACCACACTTCAATTGTCCTAATATTTTGTATCAAATATATATCCATTAATTTCAGACCCAGACCATGTTATCTAATTTAAACAAAGACCACCCTCTAATCATATCAGTATTTCTAATGCATATACTCTACCAAGAGAGATATCTTAAATTGAAGGAATTTTCATAATGCTAATTCAAAATCAACATCTCTTTATTCATTGGATAACATTATTTCAACACAATAATTTAAAATTATAATATAGATGAGCATTATCTATGTCTTTAAATTTTTTTAAATGAACCTTCTTTATCTATTCACCCATCAAAGATTTTTCATTCAAGAAACAAATCCCCCTAAAGCAAGAATCAACTTGTTCATGCCAAGATTTCGGAAAACATTGATCACCAATATTGAGGAATACCTTTAAAAAAATATACTTATCCATAATTGATGCTTCAAGTTGATATGGATACCTAATATACCAATTAAATATCATCATATAAATTTCAAAGGGACAGATTCATCCAAGATATAAATGTTCATAGGGTAATATTTCTCTCCCCAAGTGAACCATTAAATGAATCATAATATCAAAAAATTAAATAAGAAAATACATTTCCAAATGAAAAAGTATTAAAATTATTAGACCACCAAAGTGTTAATATCATTTAGATCAATAAACTTATTAAAAATTGAATTGAAAAAAATTACACGCCTTCATGATATTCATTCTGATGAAAATGTGAAATATTCCTCACAATGAAACTAGTTGGAGCTCTATCATCCTAATGATACAATCATGATATTTCATACCTTTCAACTTCAAATACGTTAAAGAAACATTTTTTTCTATTTTAAGAATAACCCATTGTGTTTTGATATAATGTATAAATATAAAAAAGAAAATTTTATCCCTCTGGGATAATTTATGATAGGAATGGTAAAGGAATGTTTTCCTTTCCTCGGGACAAGGAGCTAAATCCAAACATTGTTTCATTGAGAGAAAGTCCAATATTTCATTCGTCTCATCTTTAGTTTTTCCTTTAGTATCTAATAATGTTCTAATCAAGTTGCCACATATATTCTTCTCCAAGTGTATTATATAAATTTTATGTTTTACCTCATGATATATTTAACATTTTAGCAAAAAATATATTGACCATTTCTTCCAAATATTTCCATAATTTATAGATTTATGTGTTATTTTGAATGTCACTTCAATGATTTTAACCTTATCAAAATAATCATTATTGGATAATGGTTTTAGATAAATATCATATTAATGTGATCCATTGAATTCCATTTTTAATATTCTATATGATTTATACATAGATAAAAAACATTTGATGACATATACATACTATTTGTCTCCCATGATGTAGCTGATAATATGATTTTTAGTTTTCAGAAATGGGACATGATTTATGCATCTTAATAATGTAACCAGAAAATTTTCTACATTAGGGGAAGGCATTTATAGTTAACATAATAATTAAATGAAATATAATAGATATTATTTTATAGGAATCATAATCCATTCTACCTTCCAACCTTAATTGTTTCAAATAACTAATTAATTTTGAAAAATAACATCAATATCATATTTAGGATTTTTTGGTCTAGATATCATTAAACTAAATATATCATATTTGCGTGTTATAAAATATTTAGATGATATGTTTTAAATTAAAAATAAAAGAGGTAATGAATAATAAATGCTACTAAGGATATGATATGGATTCATTCCATCTATGAATATTTCAAGGATAATAATTTTAGCATTATTTATGAATATTGGAAACTCTAACTCAATTTTCTTCCCCTATGGACCATAAAAAACATTCTATAATTTCCCATCACATTTATATTCATTTTCATGCCATATTAACCTTTATTAATCATGTTAATATGAAAATAAACATTTGAAATAAGGAATTATTGGAAGATACTAAATTTTTTTAGAACAGGTCTTTATAACAATGAAATCAACATGTAATTTTTTTTAAAAAATATATTCTGGTGTCCCATATTCAGGAAACCTTGACAGAAATTCATATTCCTTCTTATATAGAACATAATCATTCGGGCATGAATGTATTTTTTTACCCTGATCCCTTCAGGAATATTATTTTATTAACATTTTAATGGGAAACTGTAATATCATTGTATTTAGTAATAATATATTTCATCAATGGTAGAAAACAAGTAAAACTCTTGTCAAACTAACTGTGTTTCACCTTTAATATATTCAATCCTAACACATATAAAAAAAATTGAAACATTCATTTATCTTAGATACAATGGCTTTTTAAAATCACCAAATAGTCCCTTAATTTTTGATTCTATCTCAATTTCCACTACTTAATATCAGGGATCAATTATTTAATATCATAAGAGTTATCATATTATAAAGAATCGTCACCAATATATCAAAAATTATTCCCAGTATTACCATTATAAGTACAAGGGTTGTAACTAGAATTAACATAGAAAGTTAAATGATCTTGTATCTCTATTATTTCAAACACATTATTTTTAAATATGTTTGGCATGTTTTGAAAACCATGTATTTATTTAGAACATTTCATTTAGAAAATTACAAAAAAAGAGAAAACACTTTCTTAATTTTAATCGCTTATTTTAGGTTATATAATCTAACATTGACTCATTATTATCAAATAAATATCAAAAATAATAATCTAGATACAAATTTGTCAACATAAAAGCCCATAATATTATATATTATATAATACATAATAGAAAAAATGTAGGATTATATATAATAAGAAACCAAATATAATGAGGGTAACATGATCAAAAATTTAAATTATATAAATATTCTATTATAAAATACAAAATACGATGTAAACCACTAGTCATAACATAGATAAATATCTGAGTGACTCTAATTAATTATATAACATATAATGATATTTTTATAAGAATTTTTAAAACATTATGATTTTTTATTTAATAAATCATAGACATTCCTATATAATTGTAATTATATAAATGGATATTAGATAACCTATGGTTCCACTAAATATAGGATGTATAAATAGTCACTAAAAAGGTTCCTACAATTTAATTACACTCTACATCCCTACTTTATAAAATTCAATTTCACGATCCCAAAATATATGCCTCAAATATATTATTATTTCCATGACTTAACCACAATATATCCATTATAACTCTGTATAAAAGCATATCCAAAGTAAGAAAATATAAACATGGTACTAAATCTATGGAAATTCTTGATTTGAATATACCAATTACAACTTATAATCATTATCATAGTTTTGACTTCATCATTAAAACATACTATTTGTAAAATATAACTATTTAATTATTATTTAATTATATAAAAAATTTACCAATTTTATATTCAATTACTAAATTATTAAAATTTAAATCTTTATCTATTTTAAAAATAAAAATGAAAACATATTGTTTTAACGAATTAATTTTTAGAAGGCATTACTAAAATGTGAAGAACTCTTCTTTATGATTTAAGTAAAAGATCTAAAATTATAGAGTAGGGGTTGTTATGTAAAACTATGTATAATCTATGACTTATATTTAAATATATAAATATTTTTTATTATCAAACAAGATTTTATAATTTAGAAACTCTTGATTATTTTGGTAAAAATATTCATGCCCACTTAACTAAGCCGTCCATTAACTAACAATCCAATAAATCACACAAATAAATTTTTTCAAATTGTTCATGGATTATAATTAAATCAGGATATGGTGGGAGTAATTGATCTCCCAATGTAAAAAATTAATTTTTCTCCCCAACAACATAATTTCCTAATAAGGGCTATGTTTAGTGAGGTGGTTCAATGTTTTCTATTTGTCCATAAATAAGATTATTAATTAGAAACATCTATAATTATATAATACATCATGAAACCTATCATTTATAAGATAACATGTGGAGGAAAATAATTTTGTGTAATTAAAACATAAAAATGAAAATAAATACAACAGTGCATATTTAACCATGTTATGAATGGTTATATCAGAAAACTGAGAAAAGAGATCTGTAATATTTAATAAAAACATATTCAATGGGAAAATTAATATTATTAGCAAAGGTATTTAAAATAATATTTACTACCCTAAACCAAAAACAAGGTTTTCACTATGTAAGTGTGATTTAATACTATATCATAGTTTAGTAAATAATAATTTAGAATGGAAAAATTAATTAAATTAATGTAGAAAATAAATACCATAAAATACTACTTTAAATTTTTTTATTTCTCATTATTACTATTATAAAAAACAATTTTTACACCTACAATATGAGTAACCCAAAAATTCACCATAAGGATTCATACCACCTACTAGTCATAAAAGATATCATTAAAAATACAAATGATCACCAGGGACCCTATAAATTCCATAAAAATGTTAATGAAAAGATAACCATATAAACCATTTATCATAACCCAGTAATAATAAAACATAAGAAACCCTATCTGGAGAACTTAGGATTAATTGTCACACTATTACCGTCAAAAGTAATAATTTAAACCACTAGGTAATATTAAAACTCCATAATAATAATTAGAAACAACTTGTTTAATCATAGTATGGTAACTTTAACTCAAAATTATAGTAATTTAATATTTAAATAATGTAAATTGATGAAAAGTTTAGTGATAATGTATGTGAGTGATGATCAATGTGTGAGGAATACTTTAGTGTTTATAGATGAAAAAATAGAATTCCCAACAATGAGGCCGATGAATCTATTGATGTATGATGATGGGAAACCAATATTGGAGGTCACATGATCAAAGAAATGAGGTTAGGGATTCCACGTGAGAGAAATGAGTTTTTATTTACGATATCAAATGAAACCAAAATGATTCAAAATAACAATTGTTAACATTTGAAATTGTATATCACATCGGTTATATTATAACCAATGTGACAATGAGGTTTTTATTGTTTTATATCACCAATAATACAATATTTTATGGGATAGAGCAATGAAAATTTAATTATCATGGTAGTTATAATATAAATGAGGTGAAATTTCACTATAACACATTGGTTACTTTATGACCAATGAGATAAAGTAGGATACTAGTTTTTTCACCCCAATTGTACGATAACTGATGGGAAATAACCAATATAGTAAATACATTTTTTACAAGTGAGAGTAAAAATAGGAGATAAAAATCAATGATCATAAGTAAGAATAAGGGTTTGAGATGATGACCAAAAAATTATAAATTCACTACCAATAAATTAAATTCAGTTAATCACGAGTCATAGAATGTTTCATTTTCAAAAAAATGAAAACTTTTTATCGGTGTGAAATCATCAACAACAAATTTTGATTCATGAGAGAATATGAAAAAATAAAATATTAAAACATTATTTAAATTTATATATTATAATATGTTAATTCATAAGGTTAGGGAAATGAAATCAGGTGCAAAAATAAACTTATAGACTTGAAATCAGGTCCACACATAAACTTATGGACATGAAACTAGGTCCATGCATAATCTTATGGATAGAAAACAAGGTCCACACATGACATTGTGAATGTGAAATATGGTGCACACATAAAATATTTGTCATATGAGTTATCCATCTATACCCAATGTAATGTTTGGCATAAAAGACACACCCATCACATAACCATATCTAATAAATGATCTAGAGGATCATAAAATCTCCCTATTTCATTATAATATAAACTATTGAAATGAAATTAGATTCAGTTTGATTTCATATTAACATTGTTAACTGATAGAAATTTATGTAGTTCCATAGAATCATCCTTAAAAATCATCATCATAAATAATATAGAGAAAATTAGTGGATTCAATCAATGGTTCATATCTCCAGTGACTCATAATTGACATCAAATGATGTTATGATATATAAAAAATTAATTTAAAATAGAACTCAAATATTTTATAAGAAAAGAATTTCTCATTTTAAAATAAAAAAAATAAAATTCATATATTTGAAAACTATAAATAAAAATATTTTTTTTAAAAATAATATAATCATGAAATAATTTCTTCAAATAAAATAGTAGTCATGATAGTGGAAAATACTTTCATGTGGAATATGTTAAAAAATATTCCATTTACACCTTTGGTAAATAATAAATTTTTAGTGAAACTAAAGGAATATAATTTTTTATTTTCATAAATGTAAAATATGGCTTAAAATACATTTAACCAATAATTTTAGAATAATAAAAATATTCTTTTAAAAAATTTAAATAAAATATATACATGGATGAAAATGATTTCTGAACAATTATTTTATAATGTTTGTTTTTAAAGTAATTTTCTCATCCACTTTAAGTACCAAAAAGTTCAAAATGGTGATATAAATTTAATATTTCACTAATTTTTATAGGATAATAAAATATATTACATTGAAAGGATAAGATTCATATAATTTACCATAATATAAATTAAATATATAAAATCCTAAAAAATGAGTTTGTAACATAAACCATTACCTCAATTCTCATCCTAATTCATATGCATTCGAAGAACATAAAAAATAAATATATATTTATAAAAAAAATATTATAGATATATATTAAATAAAATAAAAAAAATATGATTTTATGATAACATATTATCACCAGTTTAGAAAAAATTCTTTTTTAAATTCACAATTTTTGGAGATAACTATTTAATTTTACAAAACATGTTTTCATTACATAATAATTTTCTTTATCCATTGATCATGGTTACATAAAATCATGAATCTTAATATTTTATTAAATACCATATTTAATAATTGAATATATTTTTATAACTATATATATAATGTACAGATGAAAAATGAATTACATCACTTCGTCGAGACAATAATCCATACGTATGTTGTAGTGATATTTCCATTTATTAGTTTTTAGAATTAAAAAACAATAAATAATTAAACATAATGGAATTATTATTATTTCATTAATACCATTAATATTCGTTTCATAAATAATAATTACCATCCTTATATATTGGAAATTAAAAATGAATCACATGACTCTGTAGAGGTGGTAGTCCATACATATGGATGATCAATAAATAAATTTACAATTTGAATTTAAATGAAAGGAATAAAAGTTCTTCCATCAACATAATAAGACATTAAAATATAGGAGATACTGATGTTACTATTTTATCACATGTAAAAAAATTATGGTGGTATAAGAGAAAATAAAAAGAAAACAATTAGTTTTGAATCAAATATCGTTTTTGTATGACCTCCATAGGTTTATAACTATAACATTATTAGGATTTTTTTTTGATAAAATTGATTCTAGGAAGTTAATAGGGACATTATAAATTTACTTTAGTGATTATAAAATTAATTTGGTTCTATATTTGTGGGGAAAAGAAGATAATGGGTGACCTTTTACAAGTGATAGAGAGGACATAGATGGAAATTTTCAAATGATTAAAATAGAATAATGTATTATTCCATTAAAATAGATCCAAAGTGACTCATTTTATAAGATTAAATGAGATAGGGTAGAAACATGATTGTCCAATAGTATTTAGTGAAGTTGTTAAGTCATTATACACACTATCATTTTAGTTTTTACACTTTTAACATGTTTTAACTGTTACCATGGTTACTAAACTTTTTTATAAAAAAGTTACAATTCATAATAAAAATGAATTTTTCATCATTAAAAAATGGATCATAATTATTTCAAATATGGTTCATATTTTATAAAATTAAATTTTTATAATTTTATGAAATTAGTTTAAAAAGAAACCTATAAAACTTAATTAAAACAATTTTCTAGAAAATTAATATTATGTATAAAAATGTCTATATAAATAAAATTTTAGAAGAAATTAAAATGAAAATTATTGGATTATTAGAAACAAATTTAGATTTATTAAATTTTAAAACATTTACATAATATAATGTGGCTTTGTAAATACGTGATAAGAAAAGATAGCTATAAAAATCCATATTTTCTACTATTAACTCAAAAATCAGTTTTCTTCAAAAAATAAATAAACTCTACACAATGTTAATATTGAAATGATGATTTAAAATATTAATTTATTTTAATTAAAAAAAATATTTTAATTATTTATAAATTAATTATAATGTATTTGGACAAAATCCAAAAATACGTTTTTTTGTAGAAAATATTTTTAATTCATAAAATGACTATAATGAAAATTGAGTATTTATTTAATTAAAAATAATAATAAAATTTTAATTCTATATAACATTTATAAACTTATTTAATAATTTCTATATTTCTGTTATCACAAAATTTTTAACAGTTAGCTTATTATTATCACATTGAAAATAATAATAATGAAATATTTTATCCTGATTCTTTTTAAAGACTTTGATGAAATTTAATTTATTTAAAGATAAATATGTCATAATATATCTAGGAAATACACTTCAATTTCTCCCTTTTTTATTTACATCCCACATGAGCAGATTGAAAAATAAATTCTGTTTGGGGATGAATTGAGTTTTAATTTTTAGTGGAATGACCATGGATCAAGAATCATAGGCCTTGTATCATGTAGCTATAGAGATCCTCCAGGAGGTTATGCTCATTATTTAAATTCAACATCATTTATATTCGTATTTATTTATTATTGTTATGGGATATATATTTCATATATTTAATAATTATTTTTTATTTACATAGAGTTTTGGGTGAAATCGATTTGTTTACCTATGGAGGTTTTCATGAAATTATGACTACACGCCGTGTTATCTATATTAAAAAGACTTTATAGTGTTTCGGTAAATCCCCAGTTAATTATAAGGTCTACATCAGGTTTATGATTGATGGAAACTCAATGTCTGTCTCTAGGTTATATAAAATGGGGTCCTTCCATGTATATAGCTAGATCCAATGTGAGGGATTTGGAGAGTACATGTAGATGAAATACTGTGTTACACATCATGATCTGGGCGAGGGTATTTGGATAGGTACCTACAAACCAAAAATTTTGTCTTGGGTAAGGATATCCAATTAATTATTGAGGTACATTTTATGTTATACTAAGGTATGTTTCCAAGTCAGGGAATTTGGGTTTTCACACCATGTACTCATAGAATATACAATGTATTATCCAATTCATTTGGGGTTGTACATATTCTCATCATGAAACACTCCTTTGTCAACAGAAGATTTAATTTGATGAATATTTCCACATAGAGCATGATGGTGTGTTTATATTTTATATTATAGGCTTATGGTGAGATAATTTATGGATTGTTAAAGATCATAACCTATAATAAAAGATGTCATGATATAGATGTTGTAACAGAGTTAGTGCGGGAATAATAGACAATCCACATGTGTATTTAGACGTTTGGAATGATATCGTTAGATGTTTTAGAGATTAGTTTCCTTACAAATTTGATTGTGGTAGTAGGATTCTTAGATGATTAAAGATGTAGATGTTGATGTTTATTTCGGCATGAGAGGTGACCACTTTATAGAAAAATAGTTTTACATGTATATGTTATGTGTTTAGTGCAAGATGGAATCCACGATTCTCTACTTGAATAGAATTGTTTGTTTTGGTTCATATGGATTGTGTTTCCTATGATAAAGATATTGGACCATCTTCTCATAGTTGAGACATCAACCATGTATAGTCTTCAATTGGGTGGTAGAAATCATATCTCTTTTCCATCTTCCATATTGATTATTGACCATGAGAGATGGAGTAAGGAATATAGGGAATTTAGGATAGTTCTATTTCCAAATCTATCAGATTAAATTCATATATGGTGCTATCACTATGGTTTTAGATTTCAATAGTTTCTAAATGTATATTTTCTAGGTCAAGAAGTGAGTAGTTTCTTTCACTTGATATAGTTGGCATCCCCCAGTAGTGAAGTTTTACATTCCTCCAAGCGTGGATATAGATTCCCTATTTCCCCCTCTCATGAGGAATGTTCTATTTATTCATAGAAGACTGTAGAAATATTGATATATTATACCACAACATGTAATTGTGTGGTATACCTAACAACATTTCTATTTTTTCATTGTGTTAGTAGTAGATTTTATAGAAAGTTATATTAGTGTAAAAAGTTGGTACCCCCTCAATTGGGAATCCTATACTAATAATTTATGGGTCTCCCTTGACTATTTCAGATTTATTATCTGGGTAATGGAGTTGGTTTAGATATACGAATGGTTCATGTGTGATGAGTCATGTGGAGCATGTGGTGCATCAGATTTGTTCCTCAATACTCACCTTTTAGATGGGTGTGGAATTAATAAATGGTTATATTCTATTGAATGGTTTTCTTTATCACCTTGTTGGTATTGATGAATCTTTATTCCTATCCCATATTCAATTCGTCTGGGTCAGGAATCTTCCATATAGTTTTCCGGTGTGTTTATTTATACCCATCTTTAACATCCCTACCCAGAAGACACTAAAATGGTTCTCCAAGATGGGTGGTTACATGACCATAAGCACGCCTCCCCATACGCTATATGTTTCCGACTAGTAAGGGGGGTAAAAATACTCAATTACGGAGACTATATCCCCATCTTATCAGAGTTTGTCACAACCAAATATAAACAAAATAGAATAATAAAAACAAATAATACAAGAGCATTCGTTAACAACCATTCAAAAAAATGGGATACAAGAAAGTCAAACAGTAAATATGCTATGTTTTTTCTACAAGTGAGAAAGTGAAAAAATTCAAATATAAAGATAAACAGCAAAATCCCCAAGTTATCCTAACATGATGTCTAGGCCCTCCTCCATAGAATCTTGTGCCAACCCAACTATCTAGAAAGGTCATATCCTCTTCTCTGTACCTGAAAACATGAATTCTTCTTCGGTACCCAACAGCGACCCAGGTAGGTTATGAGTACAAATCAGTAGGCCAATAGTAACAGTGTCTACAAAATTTCCAGCATAAGCAAGTGTGCATGAGGAAATTGAAATGAATAATAAATGAAAAGTAATGATTAAGTGACACTAGCTTGTTTAGGTCCATTACCAACATTTATTACCATTTCAATAAGTAACCATTTCATCCCATTTCCCATTACTTACCATTTCTCACCTTTAACATGGGTTCATCAAACACAAAAAATTACAAAGGATCAAGTTCACAATCCCATTTCTAACAGAAAACACAATGTGGAGTTTGGAGTGTCTTTATAACTCTTCATCAACCATAACATCACCTCGAATAACCTGTCTGTGTGGATTCAATAGTTAGGGGAATAGGGAATCATTCCTCATCCCTAACTCGTGCTTTGGGGTGGACATTAAAGCCTCAGTCCAAATTGACCCATGGGTGTAGAACCTCAATTAATACCCTACACTACCAAGTAAAGTCCAAATACTATATATATATATATGTATCCATTATCAATTCACACCACATCACAATTATTCCATAAGGAAAACATAAATCCTAACAACACATATGAGTTAATAACATGCTTTAACCCATTAACACCTTTACCACATTTCACATCATCATAAATTTAGCATAATTCCCTTTTATTATGCTTATCTCACTATGAATTTGTCATTACTCCTATCTCATAGGTCTTTATTACTAGAGTCATAATCCATTACATTATTCTCTTTCATTATTTCCGCATACTAACCCATTACTTGTTCCCACACTATTCACAATTAATGTAATGTATCCATGTTCACCCATATAAACCAATTTCATGTTAACCAGACATCTTTTAGGTTATTATTATTAATTCTAGGTACATCACCTAGATTTTTCCCAAACACAATCAATCTCTTAAACATGCTTATCACGTGTTCATCATAAACACACAATAATCCAACTTGTTCTTCACAATACCAAGGCCTGGAAAAAGTCAACACACCCCATAGGTGGCCCTAGTTTTGTCTCATCACCCTTGACGCATCCCATGAGGATTGTGAGGGTTCCCATTTACCCTTTAAATAAACATTATACCAAAACAATCCATGGGTAGTCAAAACACAACAAGAGGCACCCAAGAACAAAGCCACACATGCTCCAAACAACAAATAAACAATGGAGAATAACATGTCGACCACCTACCTCAATTCTACGGGTGAATGCACTCTTAATCCAGCCCTTGGATTCCAATTCAACTGACCTTTTAATCTTCAACCAAAATATCCACTAAAGAGAAGGGGTTTAGATCTTTAGAAAGAGAGAAGAATAAGATACAAACCTTAAACTTAAAAGAGATGCAATGATGGTATTAGCTGTACATGGAGCATTGATCTACAACCAATGGAACAAAAAACACCTTAAAAATGAAGGATATTGATCTCATGGATCCCTTAGAAGGTTTGGTTCTTTCCTAGGGTTAAGAGAGGTTAAACAGGTGGAAATACCAAATTAGGGTTAAAAACCCAGAGGGTTAAAATTGTAATTTTAAATGGTTTTTGGTCTGTACAGTTTACCCTCACTGTTTTTCGAACTATGCGCAAGCCGTGCAGAGGCTTATGTCCCAAAAGACCCCCCATTCATGGTGTTCCTGCATGGTTTTCTAAATCATGTGAAAACTGCGCAGAGGCCATTGTACAAAAACAAAACACTTGAACAGTTTCTTGGGCTATCTACACGGTTAGTACTAACTGTGGGCAGAATGTGAGGCCTACCAAAAACCCCATTTCTCCACTTTTTGGGTCCCGAACCATCGTAACACCCCCAAAACTCCTCTAGGACTTGAGTTCACACTTAATTAACCAAAATAAGGGGCTCAAACCAAAACATAAACAAGAAAAAACATTTAGAAGATTCAGGATCTTACAACCCCCCTCCTTATTATGGCTCATCCTCGAGCCGATTTCCCATGCTTCACTACACATCGAAGGAAATGAGATCAGGACACTGAGCCTGCATATATGATTCCCGCTCTCATGTTTATTCATAAACATTTTAATGGTACCATAGTACTTTCAGCAATGGCACAACCTTTCTCCAAATGACATTCTCACTATGATCCATGACATGAACTGGATGATCCTAAAAGAGCGCATTAGCCTCAAGATCAACATCCTCAAAATGCACCATGTGATTTGCGTTAGGGTGATACCACTAAAGCTATGACACATGAAAGACATCATGAATCTCGCTATACCACTGTGGAAGAGCCAACCGGTATGCCATCGGCCCGATCGTCTCTACAAATTCAAATGGCCCTACACACATGGGTGCCAGCATTACCTACTTCCAAATTCGTCGGTGACCCAAACATGGAGACACTCAAAGGACACACTATCACCCACCCTGAACTCAAGAGGTCTACACATACGATCTGCATATGACATATTCCTACTCTGAGCTGTTTTCATCTGTTTCTGAATCAACTCAACATTCTCTGACATCTCCTACACGAGACTCTGTCCCAACTACTCGGCCTCCCCAGCCTCCAACCAACACAACATATATCTACATGACCTCCAAAAAAGAACCTCAAATGGTTCCATCTGAACCAGAGCCTGAAAACTGTTATTGTAGGAAAAATCAACAAGTGAAAGGTGCTTCTCCCAGGAACCAAAAAAATCCAAGACACAAGCCCTCAACATTTCTTCCAACACATGGATTGTATGCTATGACTGTCCGTCTGTCTGCAGGTCGAAACCCATACTCAAGAAAGCCTATTTTCACAATGCCTTCTGCAGATCTTTATAGAAACAAGATGTGAAATGAGGATCATGATCCAAAACTATAGTCCGTGGTACACCATTAACCCGTAATTTTTTTGGAACATACAACTCACCCAACTGGTCAACTGTGTAAGTCTATTAAATTAAAAAGAAATGATCCATTTTCATTAACCAATCCACAACCACCCTGATTGCATCATTCTTCTGGGGAATCCTCAAAAGACCCGCCAAAAAATCCATCATCACATCATCCCTATTTCATTTTGTAATGGGTAATGGATGTAACAATCCACCTGGACTTTGATGCTCCGTCTTTACCTGCTGGCAGGTAAGGCACTGTGCCACAAAGCCAAAAACATTCTTTTTCATTAATAGACACCAAATCTATCTTCTAGGATAACAATATATCTTGGTCAAACCAAGATTCACCACCCAATTCGATGCATGTAACTCACTCATCAACTCTTCCTACAAGCATATTGGCACAATGACATGACCATGAGCACATACAATCCCGTCCACACTAACATCCCCACCTGAAGGGGCTCCCCACCATTAAGTGTATCATTCATTGATAAACATTCAGGATCATCATGATTACTATCTCTAACATGACATAGAAGCATAAACTAAACCACCATATAATCAAGAGTCACCTGACCATTTTCCTCCCACATTTCCAGGTGCATCTCTGTGAACAAGGCCATAACCTTCAGCTCGGTGCTATATTTGTCACGACCCGTCCTCGGGGCCCGTGCCGTGACTACCCCAAGCCTGCCTTCCATAGGCCAGGGGCTGGCGACTAGAACCAAAGGCGTAAAATCCCGATAACTGGGAAGGCATTGCCTTTATAAAAGAAAACAAGCACCACAGAGTACAAGCGGAAGTAAAACACTAAGTACGAAAAGAAGTGCTGAAAAGTAAATGGGCCAGAATACAAACCCAAAAGAAAGTACAACAGAAAAAGACAACAGCTAGAGGGACGGAAGCGGCTCCTGGGTCGTCCTCCTCGGATCCTACCTGAAGGGTAGGTACAGATAGCTCCTCTACTCCTCGGGTCCCGTCGTCTACTCCGGGTACGTCCTCCCAGTGGTCCTCCTCCGGGTACCGACCTGCTCCGCAAGCCTCAACTGCGATCTGCGCTATCCGTCGTCTGCAACCAACACAACGAAGTGCGGGCATAGCCCGTGTAGGGGTGAGTATAAGCTACTCAGTAGGGACCCCGAGACCCTTACGGTCTCACTAAATCCAACATGGATATCCACAAAGTAAAGATAGCAATCACGAAGTAACATCAGACTCTACTTAGGTATATGCCCATACATATACCTAAGTCATCAAGTAACCCATCCAATCACAAGGATACACAAAAATCATGAAATCAACGGATAACCATCACCCAGGTATATGCCCATACATATACCTATGTTATCAAGCGACCCATCTCAATCATGAGGAAACGCAAAGATTCATTGACTTAGTTCAAACCAGGATTTTCATTATTGAAACCGTAACTACTGAGGTGCTCCGTCTCTAGAGTGTACAGTGGTCCTGTCACGACTCCGAGGTACTGCTCACTAACCTAAGACTGCTGAGGTACTCCTCCTGTCGAGTACTGCGGGTTTGCGGCCAACTACCGGGCGCTCCGTCTGCTGAGGGTCTGTCGCCAAATACCGGGCGCTCACCCAAATAGCCTACTGAGGTACTCCTCCTGTCGAGTACCGCGGGTTTGCTTCCAACTACCAGGCGCTCCGTCCACCGTGGGTCTGCCGCCAAATACCGGGCGCTCCGTCCACTGGGCTAGTCGACTCACTCCAAGTCGAGTCGGTCAAGCAGTCGTCAGGTCTCAGTCGGCTACACGGTCTCCGTACTCTGCACGCTCGTCTCCGGGAGGGTCTGCTCCACGAGCTACTGGTTGATACTCCAAGTATCACAAAGTCCCACAAAGAAGTGTCTCAAAGGACCGCCTCATCATAGGGGTCTCAACGCAATAGACGGCGCGTCAATCGGACGCCCGGTCTGTGAGTTATTAGCCTTTTCGTCCCAGGGGCCCGGTTGGTTTCGTGTGCGAACCAATCCCGGCCGTATCACAACTGTACCCTGAACTCCCATAGGGTATACTCAAAGGGACCGTTACTCAACGCAATCACCAACGCCGCTGACGGTTCGTCGAACAGACGTCCTGGCTGAAAGATATCAGCTTTTCTGTTCCAGGGGCCCGGTTGGATTTCGGGTACAATCCAATCCGGCCATACTCCGACTGCATCCAAAACTCGGGCGGAGTATGTCAAAAGTTCCGTCTCATCAAGAGGAAGTCAATGAAACAGACGGCGCGTCAATCGGACGCCCGGTCTGTGAGTTATTGGCTTTTTCGTTCCAGGGGCCCGGTTGGTTTCGTGTATGAACCGACCCGACCGTACTCCGTCGGCATCCAAACCTCGAGCAGAGTAAGCCAAAAGTTCCGTCTCACTGAGAGGAATTCAACAAAGTTGACGGTACGTCATTCGGACGTCCGGAGCTCAAGATATGTGAATTTGACCGAAATGGTCCGAAAACGGGGGGGTTCGGGTCCGGGCCGACCCGGCCCGACCCCCCCTGGGTCGGCCCGAACCGGGTCCGACCCAATTGGCCCGGCCCCGCCCGGCCAGGGCCGGTCCGGCTCGGTTCGGCCGAGCCGCCTGACAACCTCGCGGCACCCGCGGGGTGTCGCGCTGGACACCCGCGGGGTGCCGCCTGACAGCCCTGCGGCACCCGCGGGGTGTCGCCGGACAACCCCGCGGTACCCGCGGGGTGTCGCGCTGGACACCCGCGGGGTGTCGCCAGACAACCCCGCGGCACCCGCGGGGTGCCCCCCTGGACACCCGCGGGGTGTCGCCAGACAACCCCGCGGCACCCGCGGGGTGCCGCCCTGGACACCCGCGGGGTGCCGCCGCCTCCGGCCGCCGGCGCCGCCGCGCCGGCGACCCGCGCCGCCGCCGGCTTCCGCAGGCCACCGGAGGCGCTCCGGTGGTCCGATTTGCTTCCCGTCTGCGCCTACGGTCATCCCGGGACCCGACCTTCACTGCGGAGGCCTCAAAATTGACTTGCGGCCTCGTTTGTCGTCGCCCGTCAATCTGCGCTCAAGAAAAAAATAAAATTAATTTAATCTGCGGCCTCTTTGGCGCGGCGCGACGACGTCGCGTGCTTGAACGACTTCTCGGCGTGGCGCGAAGGCGTCTCGATCTTGTTTGATTTCGTTCCACAGCGCGGCGCGACGGCGCCGCTCAATAGTTGTCGTACGATTCCCGCGTGGTGCGACGGCACCACGCCATCTCGCTCCATCCGCAAGAAACAACAAGAATAAAGGAGGGGGGGAGGGGGGGTTCGGCCGTGTTTGTGTGGACCGACCCCCCTCGCATTAGATTGATAACAATCGGCCTTTCTAGAACGATAATCCATCACAATCTTTTTAAAAAATAAATAAAAAGATTCGGAAACAAGGGCCGACGAAAAAAAAAAGAACCTTCAAGATCGAAGGAAAGATCAACAACTTTAAAAAGGTTTAAAACCCCTACCTCAAGCGTTGTCGCTCGCGAGTTCGTCGCGGAAGAGGACGATCGTCGCGGAAGAAACGTCGCCGGAGAAACGTCGTTGATTCCGTTGTCATCGAGGTGCGTCCGAAGGGAGAACGTAGCTTGGAAAGGAACGATCGTCACGGAAGAAACGTCGCGGAAGAAGCGTCGTTGATTTCCGCGGTTTCGGCATTCTTCGCCGGAGGCCGGCGTTCTTCGCGTTCTTCGCCGAAGAAGAATGCTCTCCTCCAAATTCTCCCCACGCCACAAGCTTCCACCCAAAATAAAATAAGAGTAATCTTATTTTATTAACGCACAAGCAACGATTAAAAAAAAAGAAACGAACAAATAATTCCAAGAATTAATTTACCAAAGAAACCACCCAATTAATTGGACGAAAGAAACAGCCCAATTTAATGGTCTGTTAAGAAACTAAGAAACCGCGTCAGTTGACTTTCAGTTTCTTTGACGGGTTTTCGCGGGTGCGTTACTTAGCGGAAGAAATGGCGGGGCTCGTGCGGGCCCCACCCACAAATATCCTATCAAGAGGATAGGATATTTCAGTTGCACCCTATCCGCTTCAACTAAGCTTAACCAGCTTAATGTGGCTTTCAAGTGGATTCAAGTGAAATAAAAATAAAGTTGTCGTAACAACTTTATTTTATTTCTTAACCTTATGTCCCAAAATTTAAAAACCACACCTGAGCAAACGCAACTCCGGAAGAGGCATTTCTAGGAAAAACCCGGCGCTGCGATTTCATCGGTGCCCTCAGAATTCGATTCCGGGCACCGGTTCAAAAGTTAGAAAAACCCACTCGTCCGTTCACTGAACGTACCCGAGCCAAAACATCGGAAAATGATTCCGGGCACACCGGGCCTCGGAATCAGGTGCCGTCAGAAACTGCGTTCTTGTAAAATTCCAAATAAAATTAAGAAAAAAATTCCCTTGAAATTTATGGGTCTTTACATTACTCCCACCACAGGGCTTTACGTCCCCGTAAAGCTTCACCACAGACTTAGGGAAACAAAGCGGTACTGAGCACGCATCTGAGCCTTCCGCTCCCATGTGCTCACCTGGAGGTTCCCGCGCTGCCAAAGAAAGTGCACAAGAGGAATCGACCATCCTCCTAGGATCCGCTCATGTCGATCGTCGATCCCCATAGGAACCTTCGTATAAGGCACTCATCGCCACCGTCTAGCTCCTTATGGTCGATGATATGCGAAGGGGGGTCGAGCACGTATCTCCTCAGTTGGGATACGTAGAAAACGTCGTGCACCTAGTGCAACTGAAGTGGATGGGCCAAGCGGTAAACCACCTCGCCTACCCAGCTGAGGACCTAGATAGGTCCGTTTAACCTCGGAGATAACTCGCCTCCCAGGCCACATCTCCGTAAACCTCGTCGAGGTGAGACCCGTAAGAAGACGTGGTCGTCATCCTCAAACTCCAGAGGTCTCCATTTCTGATTAGAACTGAAACTCAAAACTCCTATTTCCACGAAGGTAAGGTGGGTCGACCCAAGAATGATCGGCTACACCCTCCTGTGCATGAGTTTATCTTGAGCTGCCCAGGGTTTCCTTTTCGCTGACCAAGGAAAACCTATCCCAACGTTGTAGATAAACGACAACCTTTTTTCCTAAAACAGTCAACCTGGGTATGATCTGTGAATTCGATCCATAACCAGACCAACGTCGCAAGGCCTCGACGCTGCCACCAAGAGATTCCAACCGAAACTCTCGCCTCGTGGTCAGATCACATTGTCGGCGTAAGTGTGATTATCGAGTCTCCTCCCAAAGGTATCTCCAGACGTGAGGGTCAAGTCAACGGCTTACCCGGAACCTCTAGGTCTGGGACAAGATTCGTGGAAGGAAATAATGATTGGTACCTATGTCTAAAGATATGGCAGCTCATAGTAGACATAGCCCGTACCCCGAATCATTCTTAGAGCCCCTGGGTCACACTACTTGACCGCATGCAGCTACTCTCCTTCCCAGCCCTCCTGCTCCCTGATCCTGGCGGGGATTTCAAAGGTGGGTGGTTGTAACATGTTGAGATGTACACCACCACCTGCTGCTCTCAAGGCCCCACTTCCACGTCTGCTACTCCGCAGATTCATCTGTCCTTTAAGCTTCCTCTTCTTGAAACATTTAACACGCCCGAGTCTCTAAGACTGGCACTGGTTTCCTGTTTCTTACTGAACTGTGCAGTCTTCATCCGCTCCTGGATGAACTGCACCTCCTTTGCAAATGATCTGGAAGAGCTGCTAAAATTTCTCCTTTGCCGAAAAGAGAAACCTGGTCTCATCCCTTTTCTAGATGAACCACGCCCATTGCCTAATACAGTCAATCCTGGCATGAAGGATGCATTCATGCCATGGATGACGTCGTAAGGCCTCGACGTAACTACTAAGAGATCCAACTGTCACTCTCGCCTCCAAGGGTCGAGTCACACTGTCGGCATCAGTGTGAGGTCACTGGGTCTGCTCCAGTTGAAATCTCGAAAGTGAGGGTCAAGTCAACAGTTTAACCGGGACCACTCAGTAACATCACAAAAGAGGACAGGAAGGCAAACATCACAAGAGATAAGTGTCTTCTTTATTATTGCAGCTCATAATACAAAGACACGAATTCAACATCAAACATGGAACTAGAAGTACAAGAGACGTATCCACTAGTTCCTCTCCTGTCCACCTGCTCCAAGAGTTCTACTGTTGCTCAAGCATTTGTCGCTGCCTCTATCTCGGTGGCTCCCCCAAAGCCTGCGGATCGGGAGTCGGACAGTCACGTTCCAGATGACCCTTTCCGCGGCATGAGTAACACAACCTGCTCCTTGCACGGCTAGCTCTGTTCCCACTCCGGGTGCCCTGCACCACCGGTCCTAAAACCCGAGATCGCCCAACTGCTGGTCTGGTCTTTCTGGGCCTCTGCATCATCTGTCTACTGCCCACAGATGACTCGGCTTCTGATCGAGAAGCACGCGACAAAGGCAGCAGCTCCCGAACACGCTCGGGGTGTAGAGCTACTGGCACATACTCCAACCTGAAGGAGGTCTCGAAGTCTTTCCAAGAGAAGGCCATCCCATGGAAAAACTGGAACAAGTGGCTCCACCACCTGCCTTCTACTGCCTGAAGAAGGCTAGCCGCAAAGATAGCCATAAAGTCTGATGGCGTCCCCACTAGCCTGAAGACTCCCACCACAGCCTCCAGCCAATCCTCAGCCGCCTGCGGGTCCGTCTCTCCCCTGAACCTGGGTGGCCTCTGGCGCTGGAACTCATGCAGCGCACTCAAGCGTCATGCATCGCCTACTGCTGGGGCTGGTGGCATCGGTGGCCCAACGCATGGTAGTACCACTGGTGCCTCTGCTGGTGCCTTGACTGCAAGACGACCCTGAACCGAAGCCTCGTCGGTCGGCAGGCTGTCAGTACGCACATCCCTCTGGGCTAAAGCTGGTCGTCCGAGAAAAGGCATCCTGAAAGAAACATCGTAACACGGTCAAACGATTAAACCTGGTGAGCTGACCTGGTTTGAGCTGACATTTTTAAACTTTGGAAACACACACGCAATCAGTGTTTTCGTGCACAAAGTCGGAATTCAGTTGTCAGGGTCCTGGTGTATGGATACGTCGGCCGCCCGCACCAACACTGGACTCCCTGAACTGAAAACCATACTCGGTACCCTTAACACTATTGCATCAAAGAAATAAAGATCAGAATCGGCGGTAGAACCGACCACCTCTGATACCAATTTGTCACGACCCGTCCTCGGGGCCCGTGCCGTGACTACCCCAAGCCCGCCTTCCATAGGCCAGGGGCTGGCGACTAGCACCAAAGGCGTAAAATCCCGATAACTGGGAAGGCATTGCCTTTATAAAAGAAAACAAGCACCACAGAGTACAAGCGGAAGTAAAACACTAAGTACGAAAAGAAGTGCTGAAAAGTAAATGGGCCAGAATACAAACCCAAAAGAAAGTACAACAGAAAAAGACAACAGCTGGAGGGACGGAAGCGGCTCCTGGGTCGTCCTCCTCGGATCCTACCTGAAGGGTAGGTACAGATAGCTCCTCTACTCCTCGGGTCCCGTCGTCTACTCCGGGTACGTCTGCCCAGTGGTCCTCCTCCGGGTACCGACCTGCTCCGCAAGCCTCAACTGCGATCTGCGCTGTCCGTCGTCTGCAACCAACACAACGAAGTGCGGGCATAGCCCGTGCAGGGGTGAGTATAAGCTACTCAGTAGGGACCCCGAGACCCTTAAGGTCTCACTAAATCCAACATGGATATCCATAAAGTAAATACAGCAATCACGAAGTAACATCAGACTCTACTTAGGTATATGCCCATACATATACCTAAGTCATCAAGTAACCCATCCAATCACAAGGATACACAAAAATCATGAAATCAACGGATAACCATCACCCAGGTATATGCCCATACATATACCTAAGTTATCAAGCGACCCATCTCAATCATGAGGAAACGCAATGATTCATTGACTTAGCTCAAACCAGGATTTTCATTATCGAAACCGTAACTACTGAGGAGCTCCGTCTCTAGAGTGTACAGTGGTCCTGTCACGACTCCGAGGTACTGCTCACTAACCTAGGACTGCTGAGGTACTCCTCCTGTCGAGTACTGCGGGTTTGCGGCCAACTACCGGGCGCTCCGTCCGCTGAGGGTCTGTCGCCAAATACCGGGCGCTCACCCAAATAGCCTACTGAGGTACTCCTCCTGTCGAGTACCGCGGGTTTTCTGCCAACTACCAGGCGCTCCGTCCGCCGTGGGTCTGCCGCCAAATACCGGGCGCTCCGTCCACTGGGCTAGTCGACTCACTCCAAGTCGAGTCGGTCAAGCAGTTGTCAGGTCTCAGTCGGCTACACGGTCTCCGTACTCTGCACGCTCGTCTCTGGGAGGGTCCGCTCCACGATCTACTGGTCGATACTCCAAGTATCACAAAGTCCCACAAAGAAGTGTCTCAAAGGACCGCCTCATCATAGGGGTCTCAACGCAACAGACGGCGCGTCAATCGGACGCCCGGTCTGTGAGTTATTAGCCTTTTCGTCCCAGGGGCCCGGTTGGTTTCGTGTGCGAACCAATCCCGGCCGTATCACAACTGTACCCTGAACTCCCATAGGGTATACTCAAAGGGACCGTTACTCAACGCAATCACCAACGCCGCTGACGGTTCGTCGAACGGACGTCCTGGCTGAAAGATATCAGCTTTTCCGTTCTAGGGGCCCGGTTGGATTTCGGGTACAATCCAATCCGGCCATGCTCCGACTGCATCCAAAACTCAGGCGGAGTATGTCAAAAGTTCCATCTCATCAAGAGGAAGTCAACGAAACAGACGGCGCGTCAATCGGACGCCCGGTCTGTGAGTTATTGGCTTTTTCGTTCCAGGGGCCCGGTTGGTTTCATGTACGAACCGACCCGACCGTACTCCGTCGGCATCCAAACCTCGAGAAGAGTAAGCCAAAAGTTCCGTCTCACTGAGAGGAATTCAACAAAGCTGACGGTACGTCATTCGGACGTCCGGAGCTCAAGATATGTGAATTTGACCGAAATGGTCCGAAAACGGGGGGGTCCGGGTCCGGGCCGACCCGGCCCGACCCCCCATGGGTCGGCCCGAACCGGGTCCGACCCGGTTGGCCCGGCCCCGCTCGGCCAGGGCCGGTCCGGCTCGGTTCGGCCGAGCCGCCGGACAACCCCGCGGCACCCGCGGGGTGTCGCGCTGGACACCCGCGGGGTGCCGCCTGACAGCCCCGCGGCACCCGCGGGGTGCCGCGCTGGACACCCGCGGGGTGTCGCGCTGGACACCCGCGGGGTGCCGCCTGACAACCCCGCGGCACCCGCGGGGTGTCGCCAGACAACCCCGCGGCACCCGCGGGGTGCCACCCTGGACACCCGCGGGGTGCCGCCGCCTCCGGCCGCCGGCGCCGCCGCGCCGGCGACCCGCGCCGCCGCCGGCTTCCGCGGGCCACCGGAGACGCTCCGGTGGTCCGATTTGCTTCCCGTCTGCGCCTACGGTCATCCCGAGACCCGACCTTCACTGCGGAGGCCTCAAAATTAAATAGCGGCCTCGTTTGTCGTCGCCCGTCAATCTGCGCTCAAGAACAAAATAAAATTAATTTAATCTGCGGCCTCTTTGGCGCGGCGCGACGACGTCGCGTGCATGAACGTCTTCTCGGCGTGGCGCGAAGGCGTCTCGATCTTGTTTGATTTCGTTCCACAGTGCGGCGCGACGGCGCCGCTCAATAGTTGTCGTACGATTCCCGCGTGGTGCGACGGCACCAGGCCATCTCGCTCCATCCGCAAGAAACAACAAGAATAAAGGAGGGGGGGGGGGGGTCGGCCGTGTTTGTGCGGCCCGACCCCCCTCACATTAGATTGATAACAATCGGCCTTTCTAGTATGATAATCCATCACAATCTTTTTAAAAAATAAATAAAAAGATTCGGAAACAAGGGCCGACAAAAAAAAAGAACCTTCAAGATCGAAGGAAAGATCAACAACTTTAAAAAGGTTTAAAACCCCTACCTCAAGCGTTGTCGCTCGCGAGTTCGTCGCGGAAGAGGACGATCGTCGTGGAAGAAACGTCGCCGGAGAAACGTCGTTGATTCCGTTGTCGTCGAGGTGCATCCGAAGGGAGAACGTCGCTTGGAAAGGAACGATCGTCGCGGAAGAAACGTCGCGGAAGAAGCGTCGTTGATTTCCGCGGTTTCGGCGTTCTTCGCCGGAGGCCGGCGTTCTTCGCGTTCTTCGCCGAAGAAGAACGCTCTCCTCCAAATTCTCCCCACGCCACAAGCTTCCACCCAAAATAAAATAAGAGTAATCTTATTTTATTAACGCACAAGCAACGATTAAAAAAAAAGAAACGAACAATTAATTCCAAGAATTAATTTACCAAAGAAACCACCCAATTAATTGGACGAAAGAAACAACCCAATTTAATGGTCTGTTAAGAAACTAAGAAACTGCGTCAGTTGACTTTCAGTTTCTTTGACGGGTTTTCGCGGGTGCGTTACTTAGCGGAAGAAACGGCGGGGCTCGTGCGGGCCCCACCCACAAATATCCTATCAAGAGGATAGGATATTTCAGTTGCACCCTATCCGCTTCAACTAAGCTTAACCAGCTTAATGTGGCTTTCAAGTGGCTTCAAGTGAAATAAAAATAAAGTTGTCGTAACAACTTTATTTTATTTCTTAACCTTAAGTCCCAAAATTTAAAAACCACACCTGAGCAAACGCAACTCCGGAAGAGGCGTTTCTAGGCAAAACCCGGCACTGCGATTTCATCAGTGCCCTCAGAATTCGATTCCGGGCACCGGTTCAAAAGTTAGAAAAACCCGCTCGTCCGTTCACTGAACGTACCCGAGCCAAAACTTCGGAAAATGATTCCGGGCACACCGGGCCTCGGAATCAGGTGCCGTCAGAAACTGCGTTCTTGTAAAATTCCAAAGAAAATTAAGAAAAAAATTTCCTTGAAATTTACGGGTCTTCACAATATTCATGATCCATTTGGTTCTGAGCCTTCTTGATCAATGATTCTGTAACATTGTTACCTTTTCCCGGTGTATATACCATGTCAATGTCGACGAACTGGAGATACTCAACCAATCTTAACTATGGAATATTCAAATCCCGCTGTGAAAAGATATACTTTAAAATCTTATGATGAGTATACACCGTTAACCATTCCCCCAACATGTAGGGCCTCTGGTACATTATGGAATACACTACTGCAGCCAAATCAAGATCATGAGTGGGATAATTCCGCTCATGTGTTCTCAACTTCCTCGACCCATTAGCCACAACCCACTCATCTTACATCAACACAACCCCAAGCCTGATACCAAATACATCACAAAATAGGATGCACTTCCTACCAAGATCAAGTAAGATCAAGATCGGTGTGTTCATCAACTACTTTTTTCAATGCTCGAAATGAATTCCCACATGCCTCAGACCACTCAAATCTGATTCCCTTGTTGTTCAAGCCCAATAGTGGTGTGGCCAAGAGAGAGAAATCATGGATGAACTTCCAATAATATCCTACAAAACCTAGAAATCTCTGAACATCTGAAACACTTTTTGGCTAATCCCTAGCAAAAACATCCTAGATTTCTCTCGAACAACCGACACACCTACCTTAGAGAAGATGTGGCCTATAAAATTCAACTATCAAATCCATCATTTACACTTTTATAGATTGTTGTATATATGATGCTCTTTTAGTGTACTCAGAATTATTTCAAGATGTTAGTCATGATCATCATGGGTTTTCACGTACACTAAGATGTCACCATCAAAGTCAACCACAAACTGATCCTGATAAGGACTAAATATTGCGTTCATCGAATCCTTGAACACCGCTGGTGCATTGGTCAAGATAAAAGGCATGAATACAAACTAAAACAAAATGTACTTACTTGTAACAGCTATTAGAAATACGTTAGAAGGCCTCACCATCAAATGGTGATAACATGATCTCAGATAAATCATAGAGAACACTAATGCACCCTTAAACTAGTCAAATAGTCCATCAATTCAAGAAAAGGGGTACCGATTTTCACTGTCATCTGTTTTAACTTCCTACATTCAACACAAAGCCTTAACTACCCACCAGAATTGTTGGAAAAAAGCACAAGATATCCCCAAGGAGACATACTAGGACGTTTGAACCCCTTACATTCCAACTACTCAAGTTGGACATTTAACTCCGGGATTTTGGATGGTGCCATTTGGTATGGCGGAATTGAAACTGGCACCGCTTCTGACAAAAAATCAATCGTGATCTCAACGTCCCTCTCAGATAGAATCCCCGAGAAATCCTCCGGAAACACAACATGAAACTGATCCATCACTAGAGGGATGAAAAACTATTCCCCTCTCTCATCATCAAGCAAAAGCAATGCTACTTAAGCCATGGTCCTACCCAACATCAAACAAAATGGTCTTGCATGGCCTACTCGAACATCCCACTCTCCTCGATGGACATAAGTGTCACCATAAAGTGACCAATATGATACCCAACTATGGTAAAAATCCATGCGCGGCTAATAAAACACAAGCCAGTCTATACCCACGATCAGGTCAAATCCCTCCATCTCAAGGATAAACAAGTTCCATAGGAAGTGATACCCATCCACATTTAGAGAACATCCCATACACTACCTGATGTCTTCATTTAACACCCCAACAGAGTGTCAATCGACATCTCCCCACCCACACTCTCCATAGGGAAACCCAATGCTACCACGAACTGAGTAGAAATAAAAGAGTGTGAGGCACCAGTATTAAAAAATGCACTACAAGTTGTAGAATCTACAAGGATCATATCCTTTAATGTAGATGAACCATCCTTGCTATCACCAGGTGCAGACTGAACTGGATGAAGAAAACCTAACCCTCTACAATTGGCACTTGACCTATGTTCCATGCACTGCACTGCCCTACTTACGTGAGGGGTCCTACCCTGGAGTTCCACTCCCACCGCCCTTGCTAGTATGGACCGTGGAGGTCTAACAACCAGTTTGATATGGTGAAACTGATCCATTGCCTCCACTTGACATCTGTCTTTCACCAGCATTCATACTCTCATGTTGAGGGTTCCTTCATAACATCTTCATGTGTCCCCACTCAACTGAAGGTCGAGGACAGTAGCCACACATGTGCCATGAACTACGACATTGATAGTATAACACCCTATCACCATCCTGAGAGGCTGAAACTCTATTCTGACTTCTTTGAAAACTTCCACCCTACTAAAAACATCCAAAACAATTCTTCCGAAACACAGAAGTTGGACCACTTGTGCGCTTAGTTGACACCACAAGCCCACTACTTTAAACCCCTTAAGGTTCCCTTCTGAAATCAATGACTGATACACTACCTCTATAATTCTCTTCAACAGAAACATATTCACATATGACCTGATCTTGTGTCTCACCCCATCATTGAAATGATTTTCCACAGTTGCCTCATCTCCTTCCAATGCTGGAACAAAATGTCACATGTCAGTGAAGTACCCAACATACTCTATCACCCACATTGACCCCTAATTCAGGCTTATGAACTTTGCAGCCCGCTCATCCCTAAAATATTCTAGGTATTAATTCCCTATAAACTGTTCATATAAATCCTTCAAAAAAACTCCTCAGCCTGCTCAGTCTGTTCCAGGATATCCCTCCAACATTTTTTCAACCCCCACACTATATAGAATTCCAACTTGACCTTTTTCGCACCAGAAGTCTCTAGATGATCATGTGTTGTCAGGACAGACTCTATCCAAAACATTTTTTCCTCTGCCCCACACTATCTAGTAAAGGTCAGAGTGTGCGGTAGTAGAAACTCTCTGGTCAGCTCAAACATACTCGGTGAGACCTGCCCTAGGTCCGGACCCATCATCTTCATAAAATGATCCATATTCTCTCGAAACTGATCTTCTTATAGCTTCCCGAATCACAAAAATATCTTGCTCCTCTACTATAAGAGTGTTCTCGGCAAAATCCCTTTGTTTCCCAATTAGCACTCGACGTCGGGGTGCAAATTCACTACATTTCCAAACACAAGGATTAGAAAACATACCATAAACATTCAAAAATTCCTAACATGAAGGCTCTTCACCAGCCATAACAACCCTTAACTATCCTAAAAACACCACCCCTACCATCCATACAATAGCCATGGTCCACAAGGGTAGTCAACATTACACCACCCCAAGGCTCTCACAACATGTTGGAAAAAAACCTTTTAATTCATTACAAACACTTAATTACACATATTTCATTAATTATCACTTATCATTCTTAAATATTCACCCTATTGCATTCTTTCATTACAGAATTTATCATTTTTAATTTTCAATCTACAAGGTGAATTCTATCATTCATGCCTCACAAACCCAACCCGTCTGTGCCTACCATGATGCTATCCACCTATCTCTCTAGGTGCCTATAATGATGCCTGAATTCACAATCTCGTGCCATTGATTCCACAAGACAAGTAGCATAAAACAATCAAATCACACAACATGTGCATCACCAAATGGTGAAATATCATCAATTGTATCAACGCACAATCAAGAAGAACCATTCCCACACTGGTTGACTTGGGGTTTCTCTCGTACATGGGATAGCTACTCCCAAGAACGAGCTCATTACCAAGGCCTAACAATTTCTAACTCCCAACTACAATACCATGTAACAAGATTTCCGGGATGTAGAAGAAATACCTCCTCTGATACCACATTGTAACACGCCCGACCTATAATCCACTAAACTGGTGCTCTGAGCCAGGTGGTTACATGAATTTTAGCATGCCTCCCCATATGAAAAATGCTTCTGACTAACCGCGGGGGTCTAAATTATTAATTGGTGAGACTATACCACTTTTTTATTAGATTAATCCACAAGAGAAGATAAATCAATAGCGGAATAATAACCAATAATACAAGATCATGATTTAAAAATCATTCCACAAACGAGATACAACCAATTCCAAAAGTAAATATGCCATGTTTTTTTACAAGTGATAAAGTGAACAAAATGCAAAATAAAGACAATAATCAAAATCCTCAAACGGTCCCAACACCATGTCATAGACATCCTACACGGACCCTCCTACCAACCCTAATGTCTAGAAAGGGCCTTTTCCATTCTATTCACATGTAAACAAGAAGTCTACTCAGGTACCCAACAGCGGCCGGAGTAGGGTGTAAGAATTTCTCAATAGGCCACCACCAATGGTGTCTACAAAATATCTGGTATAAACAATTGTGCATGTGGAAAGAGATATGAATAAAAATGAAAAGGTAAAGATTAAGTGACTCTAGCGAGTTTAGGTCGACTACCATCATCTATTAAAATTTCCATTACTTACCATTTCATTCCATTTCCCATTACATACAATTTCCAACACATTTAACATGCGTTCATCAAAAACAAAAAATTACACAATCTCAAGTACACAATCCCACACCCAAGGAAAACAACACAGTGGATATTGGTGTGTTAGTCCAACTCACCATCAACCATATCCTCACCTCAAAGCATCTACCTGGGTGGATGCAACCATTATGGGAATAGGGAATCAGTCCTCATATCTAACCTCTGCATTGGGGTGGAGTTTAGAGCATCAGTCCAACTCAACCCATGGGTGTAAAACCTTAGTAAATACACCACACTACAAATAAATGTTCACATACTATATATATATGTATCCATTAACCATTCACACCACATCACAAATATTTTACAAGAAAAACATAAATCATAACAAAACATATGAGTTATTACAATGCTTTAACCCATTAACAACTTTACCACATTTCACATCATCATCCCTTTATCACAATTCACTTTTGTTATGATTATCTAACTAATCATTGTTTAGTATTCCTCTCTCACTAGGAATCATTACTATACTCATAATCCATTCCATTATGGTCTTTTATAATTTCCACCTACTAACCCATTACATGTGCCAACAGTATTCACAATTCATTTAACGTTTCCATGCTAACCCATATAAACAACTTTCTTGTTAATACAATATGATTTAGGTTATTATTATTAATCCTTTGTGAATAACCTAGCTTCAACCCTAACACTAACAGTCTCATCAATATTTTTATCAACGGATCATCATAAACACTCAAAATTCCTTCATCTTTTTCAAAATCCCTAGGTTTGGGAAAGCCGTCTCACCCCATAGGTGGCCCTAGTTTAGTCTCATCACCCTCGATGAATCCCATAGGGATCTTGAGGGCTCTTGTTTACCCTTTTAATAAACATTTTAATAATACAGTCCATGGGTATTCAAAATCCACCAAGAGACGCCCATGAACAAAATCACAAATTCTAAAATCCACAAATAAACCATGGGATATAACATGTAGGCCACCTACCTCAATTATGTGGGTGAGAGTACTATTAATAGAGCCATTAGATCCCACATCAACCAACCTTTTCATATTCTTCCAAAATATCATCCAAAGATTATGAATTTAGAGATTCAGAAATAGGGAAGAAGAAGATACAAACCCTAAACTCAAAAAGCGGAAGTGATGGGATTAGCCTTAACTGGAGCTTTGATCCACAACCAACGACACAAAAACATCATAGAAATGAGATATATTGATCTCCTGGAGCCCTTGAAAGGTTTGGTTAGATCCTATGGTGAAGAGGGGTGATATAGGGGGAAATATTTAGTTTGGGTTAAAATTCCCAAAGTGGAATTATTGTAAATTTTAAATGGTTTCTGGGCCACACTGTTTAATGGGATGGTTTTTCAAACTGTGTGCAAGATGTGTAGAGGCATCTATCCAAAAAGTCCCCCCATGCACAGTTTACACACATGGTTTTCTGAACCCTGCACAATCCTTGTAGATGCCACTGTACAAAAACATAATTCTTGCATGATTTCCTAGGATGTCAGCACAATTATTACTAACCATGCGTCCTAACCAAAAAAACACATTTTCTCCACTTTTCCTGTCGAACCCCCAGAACACCCCGAGCCTCATCTAGGGCTTGGGTGCACACTTAATTTAACCAAAAAAATATATTCAGACCAATACATAAATGATAACATCCGTTTAAATGTTCTGGGATCATACAACATCATTTAAGGAAAGGATCTCTATTCAATGTTTTGAACGTACTAGACACTATTGGTTATGTGGTCTATTGAAAGTTTTTGGTTACACGGACTCTTTCGGTAAAAAAGGAAGTATCAGTCGTTCAGTTACTCACTATATGGTTTGAAAAATATATTTAGAGGATAATATGGTCTATGTTTGGGAATATCATAATTTGTTGAGGGATCTTCATATGACTCAAGGGAATACTGGTGGGAAGTTTTTAGGTGGTGTCACCTCCAATCATGTTGATGGATTAGTAAATATGTTGCAGATGATATGTTCGGAGGGTTATTCTGTAGTGCAATGGAACCTATGTGAGGAGTCCCCAGTTGTGTCTATGTGATGAGTTAGAGTAGAAATTCGTCTCCCTACAAGATACGTTGGCCTTTGTGTTTTGGAGTTTTTTGTTTTTTTCAACATTGTTTGGGGTTTTATTAGGTTTAATTGAAAATTTTTATGGTACAAAACATCTTTTTGATGGATCTATTTCTATGTTTCCCATTTTTTTATAAATACTAAATGGTTATTGGTATACTCACCCATGTATGGGATCACTATTTCCTTATAGATGTGTCTATTCAGATGATATGTAGGTCAATAATGTATTTTGAGTTCATGGATTTAGTATAGATAGTGGATCTGATATATATAGTGTATTAAATCCTTTGGTGGGATCATTTTTAGATAGTACTTGGAAAATTTAATGACATGGCATAGTGGTCTCTCCCCATCACCCAATGGTTCTGGAAGTACACACCTTAGTTAATTTGGACATATACTCTTTCATATGTATTATATTTTCACTTGTATATCAATGGATGATAATTATTTTTATATATGAATGACATATTTTAAATCTGTTTATCTATATAGATCATGGTTATAACCATTCATATTGATTTTGTGGTTTCTTTTGATTAAAATATATGTATGATAAGGCATGCCATTTGGTTTTATGTCTTCTCGGTGGTAATCTCTATCCCCTTTTCAATTAGAGTCATTCTTTGGGTGGCACACATAGCCTATTACTCCACAATAGGGGACTTAGTAGGCCAAGTCATGTTTGAATATATATATATTTATATATAGAAATTTCACAAGATAACTCCATAAATATGTGAATTCTCTAATTGTATATTGGTTTATAAAATGACATTAAAAATATATATTTAATGTGTGTTTCCTAAATAATGAATTAGAGGCTCATCTGAACCTCTAATAATGGTGTTTTTTTCACATAATTTACACTTTTTAGGGTGTCAAGATATATAGTTTTTTATTGGAAAATTATTACATTTTATTAATTTTAAGGAACAATTGGTAAATTGAATTGGTTTTCATTTAATGTGTTCACCACTATGGATGTACTCTCCCTCCAGGTTATATTGGTATGTTTTTATTTTAATTTATGATGAGGTTTCACATAGATGGGTTTATAGTTGTGTGTCGAGAACATAAGATTATCTTATATTGATTTTTGATGATATGTTTGATATAAAGGCAATTTCATCTACCATTACTATCATCATGGGGCTCCATAGAATCATAGTGAGGGCTGGGGGATAGTAAGAATATTTCCAAAATTAGATAGCCCCGTTCGACTATGGTATCAATGTCTATAAGGGTTACAATAATGATTCTAGTTCATTGAAAAATTGTGGTTAAATACATAGGAATACACCGATAGGCTGATAGGTTGTTTGGACCATACTAGATCTAGGGCTTCCTCACATTATATTTAGGAAATTTTCATGATTAAGTACCTTTTAAAGTTTACAACATCTTTGATATATTATGTTCTTACTGTAATAGTATGTTCCATATTTACTGATTATTTTTAAATTTTAAAAATTCTTTTATTAATTATTTATGTTTTAGTCTCATTACATTATCATGATTTTTCTTACCGTAAGGTTATTTTCTAGTAACCGAAGTTATGGTTTTAAGGGTGTTTTCATAGGTGATCTATAAATTTTTAGTCATTTTCTAAATGTTTACTCAAATAATAATTAGTTTTTTAAAAACTATTCCATGATAAAGCCTACGTTTTGTTATTATAATTTATAAAAACCTATGTTATATCTATATTTTCAAACAATCTTGTGTGGGTTTTATTTAGAATAGAAATTCAAGGATTTTGATGTGATTAATGATTAAGATGATTTATGATCACACATTACCTGTTCCATATAAAATTAATATACTATAGGATTTTTATGTTTTAGTTTTTGGTTAATTATTTATCAGAGGGTGAGTTGGTTTTATGGATGTACGACCACAAAAAATGTAATATATTGATCATATCGATATATTAGGGTTTGTTTTTAGTTTTTGTTATCTATTTTGGATGTGTCATCCATAAAGGAATAATGTATTCTAGATATCATTTTTCCAATATTATTTTTTTAAAAGTTTTTATGGGTTCTCAATCTTATTTTTTTTATATGGTATTTATTATATCTATATCTTCTTATTTGATGGTGTACATGGACCTATGAGGAACGTAGGTATCAATTCATAATTTTTGTTCAATATATTTGTTTTATATTATTATCTATTAGGTGAAATCATTACCAAAATTTCTTATATGATCTCATTTTTCTTTTTTTTATCTTGTTGGGTTTGATAATACCCATTGAGAATATAATGGGTTGGTTTAGGTGACATATTTAGGGGTCTCAAATTGTTTTATTTATGAAAAAATGGTAGGAGAGAATGTGATATATAGATACCTATATTCTAATAGTTCCCTTTATTTTTTTTGTGTGTCTGGTAGTATAAAGGTAGAAAAATTATGACATTAGCAATTGTTTTAAGAAATTTATAGATATATCCACATAATTATAATCCTAATGTTTATATGGGGATCTTGGTTTTAAGTCATGAATTGTTTTCCATGTTGGTTTCTAGTCTAATTTGTTTTATAATGATTGTATTTGGGGGTTTTAAACACATTTATATTTATTTGGGATCATAATTTTATTTGAACTAAACCATGTGATTATCTTGTATGAAATACAAAACCACATGATTCCCAAGAAATTTTTTTGACATGATATACTGTGAAATTTTTACCGTTGGCACATTGTATTATAAATAATGTTCCCATGTACAACATAGCCACAAATCCCTCCAAATAAATATTGTATTTAATTTGAGGTAATTTATTGGTTTTTGGTTCATGTTTGATAATACAAAGTTTAGTATAAAAAAATGAAAAATTATTTGGTATTATGAAAAATAATAATGCATATTAATATAGAGAAAATATTTTTGATGTGAAACAGTCATGTTGTAGAAATTCTAATTGTATGAATTTATAAAGGGTCTTAGAAAAAATATTTTTATTTTTTATTTTTATATGGATATTTTGAGTAGTGTTGTGACATGAATTTATTGGAATTTAATATAATTTGAAACTCATTTGATGTTGGTGATGCCTTGAGTGTTGGTTTATAGTTGATGTAGTTTTCTGTTTCCATTCAACTTAGATTATCCAACATGGAAAATTCCTAAATTAATGTAAATGGACTTTCACCATGTGTATATATGTGATTATTCTAGTAGAAGAATCTACCTTACATACATTCAGGTTGTTGAGCTAGAACTGTATCACCCTGAAAATTTGATATACCTTTCCTTTGAAATAAAATTTTTCATATTCTATAGCTTATTTTATATGCAACCCTGAGTCTAAATGAACTGATATATATTGATACCTTCACAACCTAGAGGATGGATTGATGGGTAGAAAAAATTTAAACACATAATGAAATATATATATAAAGATTACTTAAATAAGTCAAATGTATTAATTTAACCTTATGAAATTAGAAATTATTTTTAATAAAATTATTTAATGATTAAAAGTCCCATTTCTCAAAAAATACGAATTATTTAACATGTTTTATATTTATAAATAAATAACTATATTGGTCATTATTAGAAAATTAATTTAATGAAATATATTTATAATTTATAATAATAACTGAACAATCATCCACACATTATTTATCTAATTATTTTGAATGAAGGAAAATTTTTTAAGGGTAAAATAATTTTTTTTTGAAAATATTTTTTATATGTGCAAAGAGGTTTTATATTATTGACTAAAATAAAAGATAATTATGAGTGGTTTTAAAAACAATAATAGGTTATATATTAAATAAAATATTTTAACATTAATTTTATAATTGTTACTGGGAAATTAGTGAATGTAAATTCTGTTTTGTTCCTTGAAATGAATTTTTCTTATAATAGATTTTCATTACATTTTTCAATATTATATTAATTTTAAAATGTTTTGATTTTAGTAATTAATGTTGATAAAAGTGAATCCATATTTAAAATAAAAAACTCAGATTTGGTAGTGATCCCACTATCATTTTTTCTCATAAGAAAAACTAAAATTAGTTAAACTTTGTTACTCGTGTTAGGGTTAGAACAGGTTTATATGGGGGATATGGGTAAAATTAAGGTATCAGGGTAAAAAAGGAACAAAAAATTGTATAATTATAATTATTTTCTGTTTTAAGACCCAATATTTTCTTACCTTTTAATCCATGTCCACTATTGAAACATGAATATGATAATTAATTTATATTATTTAAATATTTTTAGAATTTCCATATATTTCTTCAGTCTTACTAATAATTGGGATCCTCTTATCTATCCTTATTAATAAAATTTAATCCATAATGATCTTAAATTCATCATATAATACCTTACTATATAATGATGTGACTAAAAAATATATAGTATATTTTTGGTTTCATAATGATTATATAATGATAAATTATTGTATTTATTCCTTTCATTTTTCAAGTTATCAATGGAAAGTAATATTCATGTGTACGTACATACTAAAATTTACATGAGTTATATGTTTAATTTCTCTATCAATGCATAATTTAGATTGTTATAAAATATTATATAAACAATAAATATTATAATTATAAATTGTTTTATTATTTTTAATTTTTTATAATTATATATTATCATGTCTAATTAATTCATTATTTATAACACACACTTCCTTAGGTATGTTTTACTACCTAAATGAACGATGTTGTAAATATTATGACATGAAGGATTAAGGAATGATATATAATTTTGGAAAAATATAATAATATTTTTATTAAATCATTTATAACATTATGGTGGTGATGAAACCATGCGTATGACTCAATGACCATAACTACCAAAATGAACCCTACATAAAAAAAGAGAATTTTATATCGAAAATGACGACATTAAGGGATAATTATTAACAAATGGATGAAATAATGTTATAATTAGATCATATATGATATTATTTGTACAGAAAAAGTTCTTTTATAAATTTATAATTAATTTAAATTTATTGTAATGTTGGTTGGAGTGCTTCTGATTTATGTCAAACTTGAGGTAAATATTTTATGTTATAATCTCACTATTTACAAAGATTTTTTGACTAATTTTTTTGTTATATAATTATAGGATATATCTCACATTAATATTGTTTAATAACTTATGATATATTTATTTCTATTGATTACTTATTTTACAATCAGTTATCTCTCTCTACGTACTCAAACATCTACAAATAATTGCTTTAAGGAAAACTGAATTTACATACCTTTTAGGATAGGAATATTTTTTCTTACATATCAATGTTCTATAAACAATTTTAAGAACCATTTTTCTTTTAACAATTGAATTTTTAATATAATTTTTTATATTTTTTGAATTTCTATAATAATGTTTAAGAGGAATATTTTTATCATTTTTTTCATAAGGATTCTTTTTTATTTTTTCAATAATGGTGTAAATGTTATTTTTTTAACGTATAAAATACAATTGAATTTTTCCACCACAATTAATAATATTTTATTTGAATCATACATACATGAATCCATTTTTGTTTTTACATAATGTGTTTTCCGTAATATTTTATAAATTATTGGATTTAAATTTGTTATTCCAAATTTGATTGTGTATTTTCCCATAAATAATGTCGTGACCTTTTGATGGAATTTATAATATATGTGAACATAATTTGATGTTACTTATGATTTACTGGGTATATAATCTAGTGATTAAATCCATATTTTTTCTCTAGATGGTTTATTATTATGAATAATTAATATTGATGAAACCTATTTTATTTTCCATGGGTTAATTTATGATGAAATGGAAATTATTTTTATGATATTATGGAACACATATGAATATAATGTGATTATGTAATGGGTTGTCTATTATAACCATCCAATTTAGTAGATAATGATGACAGAGTTAACTTATTGGAAGTTAATCTATTAAGAATGTTAGTATTTCCACAACATGATTTTTCACAATGATTTTATGTCCTATATATTATGATGTTCTATGTCGTGGTCATAGGCATTAGATTTATAAGATTATGTTACTTCCACACTTTTTATGCCACTCCCTATGAAGTTTTTTCATTCTTATGGTATGATATCATAGCTCATGATCCCTGATCGTTTTATATTTCATTTGCTATAAAATGTAATGTATTTGTTATATGATTATGATCGAAAAAATTTTTGTTACAAATTTCAAATATCGTCCTCATGTTATAATAAAATTCTACTAAAGATACGGATGCATATATTCATTGACTGATATCTCAATTATTTTTTCATAATTATCATATAATATCACAATTCCTTATGTTTCCCCGGAAGATTTGAAGAATTATTTTTGGTATGTATTCAATAAGTAGGGTACTTTGTAAGGATAACAAAGTGGAAAATGATTTAAATATTTTCATTTAACATATATTTACACATCCATGTTTCTTATGACACTAATACATAATGAGGATGGTGTGAATCATAATGATATAAAATGAACAACAATATAATAAGATGTATTATTTATTTATGAATTGATTGGGAGATCAAATTTGGTATTAGGGAAAGGTTTTGTTATATTTAGAAACATGTATGAGAAAAAGTTAGTGAAAACCATTTATATAAGTCTATGCATTGAATAAAATACTACAATGTGTGTATGAAGGGATATTTTGTACCTAAAAACACATCATAATCTGAATAATTCATGTTAATGTTGTTGTGACATAGATGATCCTATGGGAAATAAATCTGAAAGGTAAATAATGGGTAACATCTTGATCTTAAATAGTTTACGATCAGTGGGCCTAAGATTTTACACTTATGTAGACACTCCTATGTGACATTATTGGGTTGATTCACTTTTTATTTATAAAACCATTATGAAGGATTTGAATAGATGATGAAATTATATGACCATAATTAAACCTAATGAGTCAATAAATTGAAAATAATTCATCATTATTTCAACATTCTATAAATAATTTGCATGATTATATGATTTCCCATGTTGGTTATTATTACTCATACAATGATTTTTGGTAATAGTAAATTTATAAAATAAAAAAGAACCTTTTAAAATGTTAATGTGATAGATAAATAAATGGATGTCGGTACGAGAAAATTAATGTTATGAAATCTAAAATGAAAATTTTGTTGATATGGAAATGAAAATTTCTGAAGACATGAATATTGATGAGATTAAAAATAAGAAAATGGGGGAATATCATTCTATTGAGTCCTTCATGAGGAAACATACACAATTTTTAGTGGTATAAATGATCTACTAATTATAAGGGAATTGAATAATATCATTAAAAATATATTTTCTATTATGTAACACTTAGATATATATGTGGATATTTGGGTTTTCCATCACATATATGTAAAATTATAACTATGGTGATATCTTATCTAGAACATAAGGAAAATTAACTAAATTCTTTTTATAGAGTGAGAAGTGTTTTAAAGGATATTTTTTAATAAGTACCTTCCATTTATTATTTATAAGAAATAATAGAAGTAATTCCATTATATAATGAAGAAGGATGGTGAATCTATTTGTACGTATGATTGAAATTTTACAATACATATGAGGAACATTTATGGAATCCAAATCGAACCAAAGAATATGAGTATTAGATTCATGAGTGGTCTAAAACTAATTATAAAATGGTTTATAACATTATCTGGGATTAATATATATGAATAAATAATTTTCACACCTCTCATAGTAGCAGTCGTTACTTAAATCATATATCCATCTCATGGTTTTGATAATGAAAGATTAAATAAACTCAATGAAAATTATAATAATTAAAAATATCACGAGAAGAAGACATTTCTTACATTATTGATATAGTGTGGTGTTAAACAAGAATTAAAATATCAATAGGGGATTAGAAAAATATGTAATAATATAGTTGAATGTCGTCGGGTATCTTAATATTAAAGGGGAAGGGAAAATGTTTCTAATAATGCAAATGGATATAATGATCTATAGAATACACCACCCACACTATATTGTTTCAAATGAAATAATTTTGGAAATTATGATAACCAGTGCATGAATCCAATTTTTACTGATGATGACCAACATCATAAACCTCTTTATCAAGGATACAAAGGGAAACTTGGTGTGATCACTATTGCAGATGTGGGTTAGAAGGACAAAATGATGAAAGTTATAGTTAACATAAAATCTAGAACTACTAATGTATTATTTGATTATTTATATAGAAAATATTTTATAAATAATTAATTTGAAAGAGGCCTCACATTTGGACCTCAATGATTAAATATTTAACTAGTAGTGAAATCTTTTAATGTCAAGATGATTGTAGATCAAGTTTACACTTCTTCACATATTGATGTTTTTGTGGAATATTCTTCTTTAAAATTTTATTATTTTATATATAGTTTTTTTATTATTAATTTAGGCATGGATTGGATTCATTTATATATGGATGATGACAATTTATAATAAAGGTAAGTCACTCGAGATATTCTAAACCAACCTATGATTTTCCATCAGTTCAGTGATAAATCAGAACGTTGTATTTCAAATACATCCATCGTATGGGTCCTGAATATTATTGATATGTGGTATTTATGACACATTGTAAGATAAAAATTAAAATTCTAAAATAATATAATTTTTAATTTCTCTTTTGAGGTATTTCTATAATATTTTCCTAGTTTTTTTAATCATTATTTTGAGTTTTCAAAAGGACAAATACTTGTTACTCCACCCATTTCGAAAATACTATATAAAATGGACCTGATTATGTTTCTAGAATTAAAGATGAATATATTTGAGGATCATGATAATGTATCCACTCATCTTGATGAATCTCCATGGGTTCACCATTTATGTTTCTTAATAATAATGATGAATTAATTTGGCTATACATTTCATATCAAGAACATAATAAGTTCATGATTAAGATTATGTATACTATATCCCATGTAAAACATTTTTTATATTATTTTTGAGGTTATAAATATAATTCCATGTTTGATCATTAATATTGATAATAACATTTGTGGGTCAAAAGTGCAGATAATCCTAGAGTGCCTTTCATAGGAGGTAAGAACAATATTAATTTATAGTGATTTCATTTAGATGTAATAATTAACCCACATTCCACATGGGTCTCATTAAAATATCCTTTAGATATTACCTTGATTATTTCCCACAGACGTTATAAAAATTATTAGAATATATTTCATGAGAATTGATAATAATTAAGAATAATTGGGAATGTTATTAAAGACAATATTAAAGGTAAAATTGTATAAAAATTTCATCATGTGCGACTATTGGCTATAAAAAGTTTCATTTTTTCACTTTTAAACTCGGGTCTAGGTAAATGAGTGGATTAATCAAAGGGAAATTTTGTTTTACACTATCCCAGACCAACCACACTGACTAAGATATATAGGTTTCATGGATTTGATATATATCATAAACACATTGTAAAGAATTTATTATGACGATCCAATCCACTCAACATGTTAAATAAGAATGGATTTTCATTCCTTTTGATTGCCAAATGTGAATAAAACATTAATGAATTGAAAATGAGGATTTCCATTGATCATATTCTCATAATAAACAATAGTGGGTAAAGGTTTTTGTTTTAAAATGATTCCTCAATAATGGGAATGATATGTATTTTTTTCAGAATTACATGATGGTAACTTGTACCTATCATCAATTAATCGTTCATGGGAATAAATACCACATCCATGACTTGGAGTGAGTAGAAGTAATATTTTCATTAAATATTTGGAGTGATTTTATATAGATAATGGTGTGAAAAATATTCTGATAAAAAAATATTAATGTATATATTAATTAAGAAAGAGTTGAATATGAACTAGAGAATACAATTGGATTTGATTGAAGATTATGAATCCACAATATATGACCAAACTATGAAGGAGAAAAGGTTGGTTGATCCTTTTAGTTGAATGTATCATGCTGTAATATCTATTACTAGGATCACAAAATTTAGAATAATTATGAATTTTCAAATAATGGACAATGATTTCTTGATGGAAAGAGAAAAAATATTTTCCGTTTTAAATGAATGTTCAGCCTTATATATATATGAGGACTAAGGTTCCACATAAATAATATTTATAGATAAAAAGGATGATGATAAATTTTCATGAGTTTATACTTGATTCTAATGGATAAATAAGGTTCCTGAGGGATGTATGTTAATTATAAATACCATACCTGAAGAAGGAGAGATTGGAAGAAGAAAATTGGTCATCATTCTATATTCATCATAGATGTATAAAGATGTAGAGAAATATGTGAGATTATATCATCTAGGGAAACTTATCAAGAGACATTTCCTTAATCTCTATGCTTGATATTTATACAAGCTAATGCTGATTGACTGAAGATTAAGGGGATATTAAAAAATTACCCATTTCAATAATTTTTTTTGAAAATATCACCATTGATTTCATCATATTAAAATCTTGACATATGAAGGGTATAATTCTATTTGGGATATTATTTACTAACTTATGTTTTCAACATATTTATTGTTTTTAGAGAATATTTATCTATTGATCAGTTTTTCTGGATATACAATTAGAAAGTTGTAATATTTTAGTCGGTAACTAATTTTATTTTATTTGATCAAGATATATTGTTTACTCACTATTTTGGATAAATATTCAGAATGATATGTATATAGAGTTGTTTTCTATTACCTCGTGTCATCCTAAAAAAATTCATTCTTAGAGTGATATTAAATTCATAGAGGAAATTATATGATCATGTTCCATGGATTAGATATGTGTGGTTGGGATGAACACAATCCTCTATTAATATTTATTTCAACTATTTATTTCACTCAAACATTTATATTGATTATTATAATTACCTCTAAGGTATGAATTTTATAACTCCAACAAATTGGGATGATATTGGAGAAATAAATCTATTGGGACCTGAGCCAGCTAACAAGATGATAGAGAAGGTTGAATCCATTCAATAATAAATCAAGGTAGGTAAGGGTCGACATAAGAGTCTTACTGATAATTATTGATGAGAACTACAATTAAATGTGGATTAGTTGATATTCCATTGAATTCATACAAGGAAAAATGTTATGATATTATGAAAGAATGTAAATTTTATCCCTCAATATATTGGTACATCTGAAATACTTTATTGAGGAGGGATGGTGTATTTTCATCTTGTTCTTCAACATAACCTCTCTCAAGTTCCCTACGTTTTTCATGTATAACTTTTGAGGAAGTAAATACCATATATTTCATATATACATAACTCATAAGCTATACCACTATAGAAATATCATTCCCATGAACAAAAACTGGTAGAAATGTTGGAGTATAGAGATATTATTATTCAAAAAAAGACATCTCACCTGATTAATGTTCCTAATAGGAACTCAAAAATTTGAGGATGTTGTATGGGAAACCAAAGATTTGATGAATTATATATATCCTCATATGTTTATATATAATGTGAAATAATTTTGATAAAAAAATAATTTTATGGGGGGTAGAATTTAACACCACTAAAATCCAATTTATATTTCCTTTGAAATAAAACTAAAAGTATTTTTTAGATTTTTTCTACATGCATCACTCTTTTTAAATTAACCATGGTATTTTATGACCATTATAACCTAGGTGATGGATTTAAGCATATAAATATTATTAAAAAAATTATTATATATATAAAAATGTTTTTCTTAACTCTATTTTTTATACCTAGGAAATAATAACTCAATTTGTTTTTAAAATTATTTAATGATTAAAGGTCAATTTTTGAAAATTATATATTTTTCTACACGTAGTGTATTTATAACAAAAAAGTAAATTTATCACTATTTCAAAATGATTAGAATGAACTATATTGTCAATATATAGGAATAAATTAATAATAATTCATATATTATTTATCCAATGGTTAGGAATGAAGAAAAAATCATTAAAAGTTAAAAAATTATTATTTTTTTAATAAATTGTTTTTATATACGCAACGTTTATTATATAAATAAAATAAATAAATTTTTAATTATTAGTTATTTTAATGAAGTTTTTTGATTTTATATCCAAATAAATATTTTAATAGTTATTTTAAAAATTTTGACTAATCATTGAATGAATGTAAATTTAATTTTTTGATTTGCAATGTAATTTTCTAAAGCTGTATTTTTGTTGTATTCAACACGCATATTTTCAAAATAATTAAATCTAATTTTAGAAATTTAATTTGATAAAATTGATTTCAATCTTTGAATAAGAATTTAAATTTTGGGAAATTAGTCCACTTTTAATTGTTCTCTTAGTGAATAGTGAAAAAATTAAATATTATTAATATGGTTAGTGTTAAAACGGGTTTACCGCGGGTAGGGGAGAAATAACATGAAAATGTAATTATTCGAAATAAAAATACTAATTAATATTTTTGGTATCTATTTAAACCCAATATTATCTTAACATCATCAAAATATCCAATTCATTCACAATGAACAAGAAAATTACATTATGTTATTTAATGATTTTACTTTATTCCATTTATGTAATCTCCCTCACATATAAGAGGGAATATCATTCCCTTAATTTTTTAAAAAAATTTAGCCTCCTGGATCCTAAAATACATATTTTAATATATTTATATATATTTCCATTAGTCAATTATCCCATCGTATTCATCTATGACCAATCTTATGAGGCATCAGGTGCAATCCAAGGGAGGTCTCCAAAAGAAGAGTTATGAATTCTTGATGAGATCTTGGAGGTTTATTTATTATTCCACCATATATAATACTACTATAACCATAATAAAATGATTAATATAGTATAATAAATATACATAGTTTTTATAATTATGATTCCCCAAAAATTATCTACTTCCATTACATACAATTGAAAATAAAAGTGTTGCATGTACTTATGTTCAGACCACTGGATCCACAATGAAATATGATTTATTTTACATAATCACCTTAAATTTGTAGTGAAAATAATTTAATTATTAAATATATATTAATTTAGGAATATATAATTATTTAAAAAATAAAAATATTTTTATTATACATGTCATTCGAGAATGAATGTATCCTATATTTGTACATACAGACTAACATTTCTATGAGGGATATGTTTAATTTTCTAGTAATCACCTCCATTGGATAGTAATAAAATTTAATATTTTAAATATATATAATATTTAGTACCCTATTAATCTTATTTTATATTTTTATAAAATATTTTATCATGTCATAATAAATTAATGATTATAACAAATTCACGTTTTGCTCAATTTTATAACCAACAAAAATGATGTTGTAATGTTTACGACATAAATGAATGTGGAATGTAATATAATGATTATATAATATAAATATATAAATATATATTAATTAATTTATAAAATATTTGAGGTGAAAAAACTATGACATGTATAAAATAAAAAAACTGTTGAACCAAAACTGATAATAAAGATGAACTCGTTAACACTAAAAATGAACCCATTAACACTAAAAATGATGATTTTAATGAATAATTTTTAATGAATTTCTGAATATATTTTATATGTGGATCATATATTATATTATAATTATTTATATGGCTATGTAAAAAATTGTATAAAATTTTAATTATTTCACATGTGGTTAGTTCTCTTAAGAATCATGTCATACTTCTGTTTAATATTTTATGTTACAATCTCATTATTTAAGGGGATTTCATATACTTTAATTTATTATAATGAAATTATATAATATATCCCTAAAAAATATCATGTATTGTTTTTCACACCAGTTATTTTTAGACATTATATGTTTTATTTCAAATTTTCTCTCTTTTATTACACAAATGTCTTAAAATAGTTATTTTAAGGAATATAGATTTTATTTCTATTTTTAGTTGGGAATAATTTCTCTTCCATATTATTGTTTTATAATATTTTCCTATAAATATTTTTAGTCTTACCCAAGTAATTTTAAAAAAAATATTTATCCATGTTTTATTTTTTATAAAATTATTTAAGTGGAATATTTTTGTTGATTTCTAAATGAGGTAACTTTTTAATTTTTACTACTAATGTAAAATAAATCATTATTTTAATATATCCAACATGAATCTTTATTCTCACCATCATTAATACTCATTTATTTCATGAATCCATTAAATGATTCCATGGTTATTTACAACTAAGATTCTATCTATAATATTTTAGATATTTCTATATTTTATTTATGTTATTTTTAAATGAAAATCATATTTTCCGCATGAAATATTATATTTTTGTTCTACAGTAGTTTTTCATCTATTATAAAAACCTTTTACATTACCTATTATTCACTCAGGATATAATGTAATGAGAACATTCTTATTTTGTCTCTATATGGTTTATGATTTTAATGATGAAGTATTTAGAAAACCTATTTTATTTTCCTTGTGATAGGTAACGATGAAAATAGTTTTTTATAGTCTTGTGGAGTAAATCTGGATGGATATTGATTATATGATGAGTTTTTCAGTTATATCCCTTCAATACATTGGATAATGATGAAAAAAATAACTCGTTGGATGTTACTTTTGGGAGAATGTTGGAATTTACCGTGTATAAAATTCCATTATGACTTTATGTCCACTATACGATTATGTTAAAGGCAATGTTCCCTGATATTTGATTTCTATGATTATGGTTATTCGATAATTTTTATTCAACTATGTATGAAATTTTCTTATACTTACGATATGATCTCATGGACCTTTTTTTCATTATGTTATGACCATGTCTTATGAACTTTTAAATCTTTATTCCATGAAAATGATAAATAAATTGATTTGTATAATTTTAAAATTTTAAGCTCAAGTTCTTATAAATATATTTCCATCATATTCCTACACATTAAAACTAACTTATATATCCCTTATTTAATCTTATGGAGCACTAGATCTCAATTATTTTAATTTTTCTTTATCCCACAGATATGAAGATTGATTTTAAATATATAATTCCTAATATGGGTTTTATGTGTGAATAAAAATACAATCATATGTGATAAATATTTTATGTAATAGTTTTTATGTATATATGTTTCCAAATACAATAAAATGTTATGGTTATGGTGTGGATCATAATGATATATAATGAAAATTCATAAAAAAGTCTTTAATATTTACATATGAAATGTTACGACCTCCTCAAGAATCTAATTTTATGTTGTATACATTTTCTTGTTATTGGGGTCCACTAAAGTATTTGGTGTGGATAAATGATATTTATATATTATTCATTTCCATATAAGAACTAAAATACTTGATATTGAGATCTATATTAGGTTTTTATTAATAGAATATATCTAGATATGTTCAATGTTTCATTAAATCACTATTAAATAATAAAATTATCTGGGATTTTTGTAATACCAAACTAGTTTACTCGATTGTTCATAAGGAAGTGATGATGTTGAGGATGGAGTGCTTGTTGGTAATCAGTAGCACAAAATGATTGTGAAGGAGTATGATTACGACATTGGTGGGAAGATTCATTTTCCTCTTGAGATGGTGTTGCTTTATTCATTAAATGACTATCACATTATGAAAGGCCTTCATTTGGATATCTGAAACAAAGTTATGTCTTTTGGGGATACCTTTTTTCTATTATTTTATGGATGAAACATTTATTACTGAGTTGGTTTCTCGATGGATAACCATGAAGAGTGTCAACCTTTCTCCCCACTATTTTAGAGATGGTTCCCTATTTACTGGGGAGTGGAAATCAAAAAAACCTTTTTTTATTAATTATTTTATTATTTCTAAATAAACTAGAAGAAGTAATCCTTTTGTTTGTCTCAAATGTGTCCCCTTTAAGAATTATATTCCCTCTTTATTTGGTTCTATAATATCTTGTCATCACTATGGATGTCTAGGTAACCTTTAGAAAATATTTGGGTCAGGATCTTGGTAAAAGAAGAAAACGTCATTGTTATATCCAGAATATGGATGTGAAATATCATAACCTTTTGACGTAAAATTTTGTAATATATCCTTACATTATTTTACTTTTAAAACTAAATTTATTTTCATTTATCTGTGAGTTTTAATTTTATTAATGTCATATATTACTATTTCTTGGGGGGAAATGGATGCCTTGTTGAATTATTAAGTTTTTTAATTAAGTTACCTAATTTATTTTCTTTTGGTTATAATCACAAGTAGTATTTGGTATTAGTCTTTTCAAACACATTTTATAGTTATAAATATTTTCTAGTTTATCCCTTAATTGATAAGGAGACCCATTTCAGGTCCTAGCTCTCTAGTCATTCCTTAGAGCCATCAAGTGTTACATGTGAAGTCAAAATTCAAGCCATGTGAGGTTATTTCAATTAGAATTCAACTGATTATGAGTTTATAATTTTGGGAGTACCTAATTTTTTAATTGAAATCTGTAACACCTCAAGGTTTTTGATCCATTTAAATTGGAACTAGGTTCGATAATAAGAACTAAAGACACTCCAAAGCTTAAATGAACCACGGAAAATATTATTTATACATGACTATTTTAACCAAGCAATTGGTTTAAATGGTATGAATAAAAACTACCAAATTATTCAATATAAAACTAATTGTTATAATCAGAATTTTTATATCCATATTAATATTGTTACTTGGAAAATTATAACTATAAATTTATCTTATGCCATAAGAATACAATATTTATAAAAATTATTTAATATTGTTTTATATGTAAAAATTAGAATTAATTTATGTATTTTTTTTATATATTTCAGATTTTTAAAATATATTATTTGTTAAAATTATCATGCTAAAACAATTTTGGGGGAATTTTTGATATTTTTCTAAAGTATATGATTTTTTTAATTGTGAGGAATATATATGTTAAAAACCATTCTTTTTTATGAAATAATAATGATAAAAAAATAAATCGAGAGATTATGATTTTTATCTCAATTATATACAAATAAAATATTTTATAAAATGGTAATAAAAATATAATAGTTACTTATGAAATATATGCTTAAATTTTTGGAAATATAAGTAATGTGATAGTTTGAATTAAAATGATTTTCATTTCTTCTATCTTAATAACCTTTTTACAATGATCCTTTCATTTATTATTTGGTTTGAATGAAATATTAGCCATATTTTATTTAATATAATCCACATAATTCAATAAGAGTTAAAATATATATCTTTTTCTATAAAATCATTTTATGCATAAAAAACATTTTCCTATGAATTGTTTTCTTTTTCATTGAAAAAAATATATTAAATGTATTTTGAACAAATTTAAAAAAAATCATTTAAAAAGTGATAAATATTTTGAATAACCATAATTAATATTTGGAAATAAGTTTGACTAAATTTTTGTACATAATGAATAATAAAAGAAGTTATTTTATTCATGGTTAGTGTTAAAATAGGTTTATCATGGGGAAAAGAGATAAGGAAAAAATGAAACATAAACAATTATAAATCTTATTGGATAAATATATTATAAAATTATGTAATATTAACTATAATTTCATAGAAATTTCTTTCCACATTCTTAAGAAAATGCCTTAGTTTTATTTAATTTTTTATGTAATTCTATGTTTCTTCCTCACATCACATATAAAATGATATTTCGAATCCTCCCTTATTAACAAGCATTGATCTATCTAGATCAACCAGTACCAGACTAAAAAACATACAATCTTACATAACATATTACTTGAAATTCTGGTATTCTATAAAGAACATCCCAAGAAGGATTAATGTGTAATCCAAATGAGGTCTCTCATAGGAATATATGGTTTAAGAAACTTATGAGGAATGCAAAACTTGATGTGATGGTTTATTATATAATATAATTTTTATTTGGGATTATTTATTGTTAAACATACATTAATATAGATTATAAGATATTTATTTATAAAAAATATATATATTATTCCCCTATAGTAATCTATGGATTTTACATGTTTTGTTTTCATTTTTATCTATTATGTACATAATATGATCAGTAGATATATTTAAAAAAAATATAACAATATTTCATTTTTAGTCGACAAACAAATTCTTATAATTCTATTTATATATTTTTCTCTTCCAATAATATTATATTAATAGTTAAAATGACTATTTTAACTCATTTACGAACATATTAATATTTATTTTCAATTATTTAAATAAAATATTGATTTCATTTTCCTAATGAGGTACATTTGAAAATTTACTAAAAGAATTAAAGGAATCATTATTTTAACATTCACTACATGAACATATTTTCCAATTACTAAAATCATTCTTTTCATTGAATCTTCCTTTATAATATTTCATTCTTATTTTTAATGTAATTAAAGATCTTAATATTTTGGTAATATTTATGGAAAATGTTACATGAAAAAACAATATTTTCTCATGATTTAAATTTATTATTTAATGTTACTTATAAAATTATTTCCATATATGTAAATATTATTTTTTAGATCTTATGATTTTCTTGGGATACGATCTAATGATACCATACACCATATTACACTAGATGGAATATGACCAAGTTTTTCTAGTTACAAACTAGGGAATATATTATCCTTTCATATGCTAGTTTTTCAATATGAATGTTTATGTTTACTACATATTGAATATTTATTAATTTATTTTATATGATTAGTGAATCTAACTTGTTAATTGAAGATAAAGTCTCATTATAGACCCCTGATGAATCTGTATGTCTCATGAGACACCCAATCTCAGATATTTTGTGTAAGAAATTCCAATTTATGTATGATGGTTGTGAATGGGGACCTGCCGATATGATTATGATGTCTGGAATTATGAATTTTATTATTAGATTATTAGTTATTATGATGTGCATGATAATTTATGTAACTATGTAATCCAATAAAATAATATCATTATATGGAATTATTTAAATATAATTTTTGATTATTTTTATATATATAAATTATTTATTTTATGTTAGATTCTAGTGTATGATTTCGATTGCTGAGCCTTTTTTCGCAACATTTATTATGTTTTCATTTCCCTAAGATACTATAAAGGTATCAATGAATTTTTTATAGGATATATAAGAATAAATAAAAAAAATACTAACTATAATTTTTATTTATATTTAATTTTTTTTACTGTAATATGGGAATCGTGTAAGAATATAGTCTCCCAAATGTACTAAACTATTAAATCAAATTCAAATGTGATATTTTTTATTTTGAAACAATGTCATAAGATATTCACTAGTTTTAGGTTACCAGAGTCAGGGTTTTATAATTAGTATCAAATATAGTTTGGAATAAAACATGAATACTAGATTTAGGATTACATAAATTTTAGAATATAACTCTATGAAAGTCTCTTTGAATATTTATTTGTATGGGATTATATCCTGAAGTGCTGGTATAGAATTGATTGTGTGGCTTCCTTGAAATTATATTCATTTCTGGATATGGAATGTAGATGTGGACATGGAATTAATAATCCTAGAGGAAAACACCATAAAAAGGATTTCATCAGTGTCAACATCATCTTCACTCATTGAATGATGAGTGGTGAAATGATTACACACATGGGTACACACATATGGGTGGAAATTATTTGGTTGACTCACATTCACATTAAAAACCATTATAAATTATTTGATAATATTTTATGTATTTATGATTTTACAAAAAAAATTAAATGAAGATTTTAATATTTTTATAAATAAATTTTAAACTTATGTTAAATGTTACATAAGATTTTGAATTATACAATGTGTATTAAAATTCATTACACTATGAGAGAACATTGTGTATGATATTTCATTAAAATGGTACCAAATCAGAGTAATAGAAAATGTGTCAACACCCATAATTAAAGTAGGTATTTCTCTTTTGATATTGTGAACACTGATAGTGTTCGAGATAAAAATATTATGACTATATTGGGTCATATTACATAGGTTATGACCACTAATATTTCCAAAATGGAACACCCTCTGTGTTCTCAACAAGATTCACTTACATTTTTCTACTTCATGTGGTATAAAACTCTATAATTTAATGGAACTAAAAATACAACGTCGAAAAAATATCAGATAATACCCCATGAATTTTTATGTTTGGATTTGAGAAGTAAATAAAGGGTGTGGTTATTCTGGAAGTACATTGTTTATAAGAAAAAACTTACTAATGTTTATCATTGACTCAAAATAAAAAATAAGATGAGGATATAGAGATAAAGGAATGAAATACTTTTAAAGAGACATTGATAAAACAATACATTCCTCATGAGAAATGTGATGATATAGAAAATAAATTACTCAATTTAAGATAAACAGAAAATGAATGTCTTGCTGTGTGTAATGAAAAACTTTGAATATTATCATAGAATTTTATTAACTATAAATTTAATCCAGAAATTATGATTGACTATTTAATTGATGGGATGAATCCATACATATGAATTAAATAAGTCTCTCATAATGTTTCATTAGATGATGATATGGTATTATGTAACATCATCATAGAGAAAAAATTATGTTATTCATATAGATTGATTTGAAATAAATAAATAAAGAGGAAGACTAAGAATCAAGATAAATGAAATGAATAAATGGGGAATAATTGAAGGATTTAACTTCCCACATGTGACAATGATAGAAAGAGGAACCATGTTATATCATTGATGAGAATGTGGATTTTTCAGAATTTGTGGAGTGAGGGTCTTTTAGTAATGTAAATGTAATGTAAAAAAAGGATACACCATTATATTATGTTTTAACTCTAAGGATATAGGGCATATTGAAAATGAATTACCCAAACATCAAAGTAATTTACCACAGAAGATGTTATATGATAATGACCTTGCATATTAAATTACTAAAGATGAAGATGAAATACCGTTACATGATATAATATATACTTTGATCGTATCCAAAAATTTAGCTAATGATTTTAATGATACTAGATATTTTCAATCTAATTTATTTGGCATGTATTCCAAAAAAATTATATATTGATCTAGAATATTAATAAGGTAGTTATCAGTTATAACTTATATTGAATATATTTTTAAAATAGGATATGATATTCAGTTACCATTATAACACATAAACACACCTTAATTAAAAACATAATTATTTTATGCTATTTTTAATTTTACGTAATAATGAATTGTGTGGTTCAATTACTATTTAGTATTTTATACTAAGAATACAAGGCATAAAAAATTGTATATTTAACAATTGGTGTTATAATTTAATGGTTAACATATATTCACATTTCTATGGGTGTTATTATTAACTTTTTAGGAACTAATTTGTTACATTTTCAAAAGAAGGGAAATTCATAATGAGAGTTTTCATAACATTTTCTAATCATTTAATAGACATGTAAAATAACTTGACATTATTTTATAGATTTTATGATCAAATAAATGACGTTTTTTTTCTTAATTTAGTAAAAATTCCTCTTAGACATTCATTTTTAGAATTAAAAGTTTAAACATTAAAAAATTATCCATTTAAGGGAAAACATTCTCTTATAATGATGATGGAATCATGTTTTTTTAATTCATCAAACACTAGAAAATAATGAATTATCTATTATGTTTTATGATGGAATTTTCAATTATTCTTTGACTTATTATTCTTTAGATATATTAAAAATTGGAGGGCTTATATAGGTAGAAAATTTTTATTTATGAAATAATAAACTTTTTATTTATAACCATGAAATTAAAATACCGGATAAAAACAAAAAAAAATCAGGGTATTATCAAAATAAATTAATATTATAAGGAATAAGTTTTTTAAGTAGGCGAGAGCATAGAAAAAAATTGTTTTAGTTACCAAAAATGAATACTACATTCATTAGGGTGAAACACACGCAACCCTAAACATAAATGAACCAAAATATTTTTTAAATATGATTAATACAACCAAGCCATTGGGTTAGTGGGTATGAATGGAAATAACCAAATTGTGAAATATTATTAAATGAATTCAATAAAAATTATTATATTCAACTAATTTTTGTTGGAAAGTAATTTATAAGAAAAAATTTATTTTACTCTATAGGAATACATTCATCCTACAAATGGGTTTTAAATGTTTTATATGTGAATAAATAAAATTAATTTCTTCCATTTATGGATTCTTTAAATATAGAAATAAAATATAATTTTAAATTATTAATTGAAAATAAACTTAGGGTGATTCATTTTTGTTTTTTAGAAATAGTTTTTTTTGTCTGACCAGTAAAAAATACCGATTTTAGAAAAACTTTCACTTTTATGAAATTATAATAATATAAGAATAACATAAAATTTTAACAAAATAATTTATCCAAAAAAATATATATTAAAATTTTAATTTAATTGATATAAAATTATAATTGTGAACATATAAATATATACTTAATTTTTTGGAAATATAAGTAATGTTTTTGTTCGAATGAAATGTTTTTAGTTGTTCTCACTTAGTCAAGTATTTAGATGGTTTCTTTTTTGGTATGTTTGGATAGAAAAATAAGTATCCTTGTATTTAACAAGATATAATAAATCCATTCCAATAATAATTAAACATTTTTTTACCATAACATCATATTTATGGTTAAAACAAATATTTTTCTAAAACAATGTTTTGTTTGTGTTTCATGAACATATATTAAAACTAATATCAATAATAATAGATACTGAATATATTCAAATTGATTATATATTTATAATTATCATAATTAATATAATGTAATAAGGTGAACACAATGTTTAGCCATAATGAGTTGTAGAAACTATATTATTTTTTAGATAGTTACGATTAAAACAGCTATACTAAGGGGGTGTGTGTTGAAGTAGGATATCATGTGCAAATTTCACATAAAATTTTCCAAATATTAATTTTTGAAGAGATTTATACCACTTATTATCATAAATTTTATGTTCATGTGATTTGGTTTCACTTTATTAAGATAAATAATTCATATTATTTTAATCTTATAAGTAATTCTTTGTGTGTCCCTCCCCTCAATTATAAAAAGAAACTTCATTTCGTAACATAATAAAAATAATTAAACCCTATAACTCAGCCAATACTAGTGAAAAAACATCCTAGTTTTCTTCCTTTCATTATTGAGATTTTCATCTTCTTATTAGACCATCTTATGAAGGATTCATGTGTAATCTTAGGGAGGTATCCCAATGAATAGTAAGTTAAAGAAAATTATGGAAGATGTTAAACATGAGGTAATGTGTATTCTTAAATATCAATTTATATTATATTTAGTATGTTGAGTTATCCATTTAATGAAAATATAATATATTTCTCTTTGAAAAAAATATATTTTCTATTTCTTAATGATATCTAGAGTTTACATGTTTTCCTTTAATTATCATCTATTCGGTACATAATATTGTTGAGAAGTTTTTTAAGAAAAAGATGACCATAATTATTCTCTGGTAAATTTAATTTTTATACATGTCTATAATTCAAACAAACACTATGAATGAATTTCTATATGATTAAAGGATTATTATTTTTTCAATTTAATCCATATTTTACATTATTTTCTGTGTTTTAAATGGAATCAAATCATAATTTTTTCAAACATGGTACTTTGGAAATTTTACAAAAATTGTATAAGGTATTTTATTCAAATATTTCCCATATGAATTATTTTTCCAAACATCATAATCATTTATTTATTTGAATATTTTTCTACAATAATCCGAAGTCAAATTCAAGGAACGCAGTTTTTTCAAAATTCTTGATATTTTTATTTAAACTTTTATCAAGTGAAAAGTAAATTTTTCAAAGATTTGAAAAGATAATTTTATGTTTTATTTTAAAATTATTTTTATCTATGTCAATACCCTTCAATGAATCTTATCCTTTACAAGTGATATAGTCTAATGATTCTATCCACCATATTACTTTTCATGGATTATGCTCAATTTTTCTTGTTAATTACTAGAGTTTGTATTAACATTTCAGATGATAGTTTTAAATATGTTGAGTTATATTGATTATATATTTAATTTCTATTTATTTATTTAATTTTATAAATGCACTAGTATTATTATGTGACATTTTATTTTCCCATGATTCATTAGTAGGTATCATGAGATAAACTATCATTGGTGATCTGTGCTATACCTATTTTTGTATGATGTCAGGCCTATTGTCTAGATAGTATTTTTATGATGTCTAATATTATATATTAAATAATTATGAAACTTATTATCGTTATCCATGTGATTTTTTATGTTACTATGTCATCCATGGATATAGAGCTCTTTTTTTATTTTATTTACATTGAATATTCGATTATTTATTATCTGTATGATCATTTATTTTATGATAGATTATATTTTATTTTTTCACTTACCATGAATTTTATCTCAAGTTTAATTATGTTTTCTTTTCACTTAAATACTATAAATGGATCTATGAATGATATTAGTGAAATAATATAAAGAATAATAAAGTTCACAGTATAATATTTTTTTATATTTATTATTTTCAATTATAATATTTTAATTATGTATGTATATTGACTCAAAAGAAAACTAAACTATTTTTTATTTTCAGATAAGTTATCTTATATTTTGTTCAAATATTGTAAGAAAACTACTGAATCTGTGTTTCTAGAGCTAGGGTGTTACAAAAATATACATAACTCTAAAATAATTTTGATTTCATCAAATTATAAGGGAAATAAGTGTTTTTATAGTGAGAATTTTCTCATCCCAAACTTTTTATTCCTTATTATTATATTTATTTTTTAGATTTTAATATTTCTATTAGGTATCTATTTTAATTCAGATGATTTTTTCTAAAAATTTGATTTTTGCATATGTTTTTTCTTTTTCTAAAGATTGGTGTGCATAGTTTATGGGATACAAGCAGAATACCTATAGAGAATTGATAATTTAGATTTTTTCTTATATATGGTTTTAATAATTGTGTGGTGCACAATTGAGTACAAATTGTGTGATACATAGAAAAAACTATGTGAGTCATTTTGTGTGTAAATTTAATGGAACACAGATCGATAATGGGCATTATAACCCTATGACATGCAATAAAGTGTTTTCTAGTTATTAATAGGCATATTTTTCATAGTTGGTGATTGGTTTTCCAAACCACATAGGAAAACCGTGAAACACTCTTGGTGAGTCCAGTGAGGGTTGTATAGATGGAACATTATTTGGTGAACCTTATGACCTATCCTAAAATTTTAGAATAAAAATATCCATATTACACTCTAGAAAATTGTACTATATATTAACAATTTTTTTGATAAATAATCATTAATCACATATCGAGTGATTTCTTGGATAATTACTTCATGAATTTTTATGGATTTGTTGTTATTCCATTTAATTATCTATCTAAAATATAAATTTTTGGGTCTCTTTTCACATATCCAAACCCCATTTTCCTTGTTTCATGTTTTCCATTTATCTTTATGTCTCTTTAGATGAACTCTAGGGTGGTAGTTGGTTTGAATCAATTTTTTATCATGATGTTATGGTGGAAGATGATTCATTTGGTATTTTTCATTCTCTATGTAAGGGTTTTTTTATTTTCATCCTGTTGGAGAAAGTTATTTCCATTATTTTCATTACAATAGAACACAATGAGTTTCATAGATTTTTCTAAATTCATCTCATTAAATAATTTATTATTATTAAATCTATATAATAGTATTGAAAACATTAGGAGCTAAGGGATTTATTGAAAATGGATTTAGAAAGGTTTTAATTTTTTTCCCTTTGATGAATGTATTTTTATGATATGTGATTGAAATAATTCATAAGTGCACATTTTCAATGAATATGGTTCCTTAAATGATCACTGGACTATAATATTTTATATAAGATGTTAATTGAGGTTATGTTTCGATTTGACATGGATATTACTATTTTGAGGTTTTTGTTTTGTTACATGGAGGATTCTTATCTTTTGATAAGTGACATGAATTACATCCCTTTTTATTACACTTTCTATCCCTATAAATATCCATATATATATATATTCATCAGGATATGTATATATAAATTTGAATGTGCAATATTATATATATATATAAGTAAATATATATATATATAGTTCATAATATTCTTCCATTAAAGATTAGTATCTCAGATTATTTCATCGTTATCAAAAGTAATTTTTAGAATAGGTTTCATAGTTTTGTATAATAAAGAACTATATAGGGGACTGTTTGGAACTTTATGAAAGTAGCTTGAAGCTCAGTGTTTGAATTTGAATGGTATATAAAGGATGGAGTTTTATAATAATAAATTATTTCTAGTTTCAATTGATAAGGAAATTTTTTTACACTTAAATTGTTTTTAGAGAATCGTTAGACCAATGTGGAAGTTATATCCTTCCAAAGAATTAGAAAATCCAATCCCTACATGCACCCTAGTTCCCCGATATACATTTATGAGGACCCGACCTTAAACATTATATAATTTGTAAAATTCATTTAGAATTAACATTATTACATTACCAAATATCATTTTAGATTATAGTGTTATAGATTAAGACATAAAACATTTATAAAGAAGCATAATCATATAATGTGGACACTAATAAAAGTATATCCATTTTTTCCATAAAATAAATGTTTACAATAAAACATGAATTATTTTCATGAAAATTCAACCCAATATTCAGCTAGGATTATTTTTTTATCTTACCCATAATTTATCCATGTTAATTTTTTTAATGAAATCATATACTCAAAAAAATATCAGTAAGGGAAATAGAAAAATATTTTTTTTCCAATGAACATTTATTAACATAAGAATTAATTTTTATAAAGATATACTTCTCAAGGATATAGAATCATATACATACTTTTTGGGAACATAACATTTCCATGAAACATTTCAAATATAAACATACCATCCTTATAAATTGGGGAATGGTTTTCTTACAATACATATAGAGTATTTTAACCCTCATGGAAACATTATGATTGGTATCCCTTATAGTTACCTTATAATATAACCCTCACAACTACCATACGGTGTAACCATCAAAGAAACAGATTGAATAAAAATTATGTACAACATTATAAATAAACATAACCAAAACATTTTAGGGAGATATAGGTCATATACTTCATAAAAAATTCCCCAAGAACCAAAAAATTCATAAAACAAGAAATCTTTCTTAAAAAAAATTCCTTTTTAATTTTATAAACGATAAGAAAATTGGAAGTGGATTTTTAATAAAAAGACTCTTACCTCAGGTTTGACATCCTTCAAGGATGATCAAACCCTATTTAATAATTTTTAATAGAGTGATATTAATTTATTATAGAACTATATTCATATTTATAATAAATTATAAAATATTTTATAACATCTTTCCACCACATTGTTAATAATATATTATTATTTTCATTGTTTCAGGTGAATTTGTTTCCATGGTTGGTTAATTATAGAATTTCATATAGAATGGAATAAATACATTAGAAGTGGATAAAAATGGTATTAATATGTTTCCATAATTAAATATATATCATTTTTTCTGATATAAATATTATTACATAGAAAAAATAGTAATGAAAATGATTAAATTAATTGTCCCAAATATTTATGACTATTATGAAATTATATTATTTTATTTATAATCGTGTTTATATATTGGTTATATAAAATTTTAGAACATATAATATATATAATAAAATATTATTTAACCATAATAATTGTTTTATTACTGACCATGTAGGTGAAAATGGAAAATGAAAACTCATCGTCTATAAAGGTGGTGAATCGACTCATCATGGATAATGAATTAATTTTCTAGAATAATAGAATTAGAGGAGATGTTTGACGGTGGATATTATAGTGACACAATAAAATTTATTTATATGTAATAAACTATAGTTATAGTGTCACGCAGATGATGGGAGGTTAGGAGAGAATAAGAAAGGAAAATAAATTGGAAATAAAATAAATGAAAATGAAGGAGGATTTTATCTCTTCAATTTTCATCCTTTAGAACATCATTAGGGAAATTTAATTTTGATACTTTTTTGATACTAAAGTCTCATGGAAGTGTGATATAAGTTTGATAAGAGTATTTTTACAAATATGGATAGGTTTAAAAAATTTGGACCTGTAATAAGAAGATGTATTGAGGGGTGGTACTTATAGTGGAGGAGATGCATGTTTTTTGAATGTTTATTCATTAGATTATTTTTTTCTCAAGACATTGAATATATTGATAATTATAAATAAATATATTAAAATAAGGAATTATAGTTTTATATTATTAATATTATTTCATAAATGATTCACATTAAAGTGTATTTACCTTATAATTTATATATGTCATAAATTACTGCATTTCACTATTCACAAAAATTAATGTATTGTAGAAAAATACAAAAAAGTGACCATAACCATTTTATAACATAGATATTTTAAAATGTAACTCCATTTTATAAAAATAATTTTCTAAATTTTAGAATTTGTAATTGTAATTAAAATCAACATTTATTTGAAAAATACCAATTTGAAAATTATAACAGAGTTGTTGACACTAAAAATATTATTATGATGTTATAAAATAATAATTTAATTATAAGAAAACAAAATATTAATCTTTGAATCTATTTTACGAAGATAATATTTATTTAAATTCATTATATAAATTATAAAATATTAAATAAACATTTCTGTTTCTCAAAATAAAAACAATAAATTTATCATTTTCTAATCCTTTATTAAATTATTTCATGATATAAATAAATTATATTATTATATATAAGATTCATAATTTTTATTTATACTATCATAGGTGAGGTTACTATTCTATTAGTATAAATTATTTATTTTTGATAAATATAACTTATTTTATTATACATTTATAATGAATTTAAGTATTTAATTCTAAAATGAAAACAAATTATTGTATAAGTACCTAGATTGTTACATTCTCCCCACCTATTGGGAATTAATTCTTCATAATTATAATTTAACTATTAAACAAGCGAGGACACATTTACCTCATATAATATTTATATTTCCATGTTTCTTCTTCAACCTTGTGGTTTCTCTACATAACATTATCTTAGTGATGTAACTTATTTCAAAATACTTATTCTATATGATCAAGAATCTAAATAGGATTTTCCTTATATTAAGGGTTCTCTTATGGCTAAACTATTTCTTAGCTCAAAACGTGAGATGAATCTGAGAAATACATTCTTAACATAGAAATATGGAAAATATTTTATACCTAGGGAAAAAATTGATTCAAATCCACTCAATAAGAAAATGATCCAAATTTCACCAGGATTTCATAGGGTCCAATGAATTTTGGAATCAAATTTCTCTTATTTACAAATCATATCACAATTTTCCCTAGAGAGTCTTTAAAAAAGACATTATCACATACCTTGAAATAATTATGCTTCTTCTAGTTATCTGCATAAATTTTCTACTTTCTCTGAGCTATCCTCAAATGTTATTGGACAATCATTAAAATTTCATTCATGTACTCTATTAATTCTAGTCCCATCTTCTTACATTCCCTAACTTAATTCCAAAATGATTTAGTTCAACACCTATTTCCATTAAATTCTTCAAAATTTTCCATCGGTGTTACTGAATGAAAATTCTTATTATATGACAACTCAACAATAGTAATATTCTAATACCAACTTCCTGGGTAATCCATCGAACATACTAAAGAATATCCTATAATGTATGAAATTATCACTTGGCCAACACTCTAGATTGAGGATGAAAAGTAATGATGGAATTAAATTCATTTCCAAAATACTTATGATGGACTTTCCAAAAGTTCTATATGAACATGGGATCATGGTCAGATTTAATGGAGAGGGGAACACCATGTAACCTGACAATATCATTGAGGTAAAACCTAAAAAAATGATCTAACGACTAAGTATCATTAAATAGGAAGGAAATGCTTAGATTTAGTCCTACGATCAACAATAAACCAAACTATATTATTAACTCTGGATTTATTTTGTAGACATACAATTAAGTCCATGGATATATTTTCCCACTTCCACTCTATAACTAGTAAAGGCTAGAGAGTCCCCTTAGGTTGTTTTCTCTCTCCGTTAACATTTTGAAAACTTGAATATTTTAATATAAAATCATAAAAAAAATATTATAATTTTATCCTAAATGTAATACTCACGAAGGTCTATATGCATCATAGTGCTACGAGGATGAACTATAAATAGAGAAAAATGAGATTAAATTAATTACTCTTTCTTAAACTATGAATCAAAATGAAAAAATAATCCCTTTCCAAATCACAAAATTTAATCTCTATCATGGATAAATTATGGAAACATACCCATTTTCACCAAGATCTACCATTTTTTGTAACTCATGGTCTTCCTACTGCACATGCATAATATTTTTTTGATAGATACGATTTCACTGTCTCCATAAAAAAATAGAGGAATTTCCAATACCAACAATTTATCAACCAAAAATCATTAAATCATGTTACAATGGGTCATGTTTCAAATGTAACATTTTTAATGTTGTACGATGTTTTCATCTCATGTAATCGACTAATATTTTTCTCCTTGAGGGTGGTATTTGATCATGATATCATAATCCCTTATCATTTAAATCCAGTATCTCATCCTCATGTTCAATTCATGTAGAGAGAATATATACTTAAAAATTTTATGGACATTACAAATTTCACATTTGGATCTATATAAATGATTTAACCAAAATTTTCCAATGAAAAATATATCTGGTAATTATAGATAATGTGGGGGATAATTTTACTCATGATGTTCATGTTTTCTTGAATCGAAATAAATTACATAATCATTCTTCATTATCATGATACCATGTCCCTTCAATGAAGAATCACCTTATACGAAAAAATCTTCACTTATACAAGGAAGATCCAAAACTTGTGCACACAACAGAATTATTTTATGTTCTCAAGAAAATATCAAGGTTCTCTATCCACATATTTTTAACACCTTTTATTGTTAACCATGATAGTAGGCTAGATAACTATGCAATATTTTTAATAAAACTTCATTAATATCCAACTAATCCAAGAAAAATATGAATCTCAGTAACATTTGAAGGACATTTCCCTTAGTAAATAACTTTTTTAGATTAATTATTATTCCATCCCTATATAAAATGCTCCAATGTAAAAAAATATACATCAAAAAAGAATCAAAATATATTAATTTCCCATATAACTTATTTTCATTAATTTTTTAAAGAACAATCCTGAGATATTTTTCATGATCCTCATAACATTTTAAGATCACTAGAATATTATCACTAAAAACAATATAAAAGATATCCAAATTTTTAAAAAATATTTTATTCATAATATTCATAAATACAAAAAGGGTATTTTTAAATCCAATGGGAACAAAAAGCCTCATGGAACATTATTTTTTAATAGATTTATATTTTTAATTGTAATGTAATTAAAAGCTCTATTGTCTATTGAATTACTCATGGAACCATATTTCTTATTAATAAAAAAAATAAGAGCACCCAAGGGTGATGTGCTATATTGAATGAATCCTTTATCGAGAAACTTTTCTATATTCTTTTTCTATTATAGAAGATACACTTATGCCATTCGATAAGGGGGTTTCGATATTTTCATTGAATCATGTACTAATTAAATAGTTAATTCATCTTTCTGAAAAGGTATATCAATGTGTAAAAAATAATGGAACACCTCTATATATTTATTTAACGTTGGACCATAATTAATCTGAATTGTTCTCATGATTTCAACAATTTTTTCAAGAAATCATTCATTTAAATCTTTTAACAGTTTCTCATTTCTCGATATGTTACCAATGGTATGAGTTTATTATTGTATTCAACCTGAAACTCTTTCAAAAAAATAACTTACATGGCCACATATTCAATCATAGAATGGTAAACCTAAATATCATACATACCCAGAATAACATCAAACTCTAGTATGGGTAATAAAATAAGGTTTTCAAACAATGTATTTCTACAGAGAACAATAGTAAGATTATTACAATGTATTTTTTTAATAATATTTCCCCTTCGTGTTTTAAATATAAACATTGGTTTTATTTCTTGTTGAAAAATTTTCAATTTACTTTAAAATTTCTCCATAATAATGTATGGTGGGGACCCCATATCAAACAAAGCATTATAAAAATCTATGAAAAAAATGCACCTGATACCACTTTATTTAATGGCTTTAAATCTGATAGAATTGGGGAAAATAAATTAACTAAACTTTTTTTCTTATAGTCTGGATGCTTTCCATTAATCACATATTTATTTGGGTAGGTATTTTTATAATTACGCATCAATACACATTTTATAAAAAATTATATTTTTCTTATCAAAATTAAACATGTGATAATTTTCATTTAAATGGCCATATATCCAATCTTACGACATTAGAAACACATCACATATTTTTTATGGCATTCCGCAGGGTATGATTTTCCAGATTTTTGAAAAAACTAGATACTGGATTTTCTTATCTTTAGATATTTTTCATTAATTCATAACCATTTCTTTCCATATAGATATTTTCTTATTATTATATTCAATATACATGTTATCATTAGAAAAATCTTTTTTCTACCCCCTCAGCACAACGAACAAGTGTCTCATAACATTTGAATTCAGGGGAAGCCAATTCTCTTTGATATTTTTTATTCAATCCCGAGTAAGAATGAAGGATTTTACTATCAAGATTTACAAATAATATTTTTATCATACCATAAAACATTGATAATGTTTTCTTCATACACAACTACATAATATTTATCATTTTTATTTAATTCCATGACTTTACTTTCAATCTAATGTCAAATAACCTTAGGAAAATAAATTTCAATAAAAAGATTATAATTTCATTCTATTCGAAGACATCAATATCTTCACTATCTCTAATATTCATTACCATTGGCCACCAATGTTTGGATTTTCCTCAAAAGAATAATTATAATGGATAATATTTTGATAATTTAAACACCCCAAGGCATATAATTTCCTTTTAAGGGATTTAATAAACCATTTAGCTTTAACTACATCGAAGTTCTAATGAAAATGGGATAGTGTTTCCTTATAAAATTTTAAACCATCATCACATTAATTTGTGGTATCATTTGCTATTATATTTCAATGATTCCACTACCATGTATTACCTATTTCAAATAATAAATTACTATGAAATACTGATAAATTCAAATTCCCACCATTTTGGGTTCAAAATTTTGAAAGTTGTCAACCTCTGAGTGACTCTCAACTTCAGTTTCATTATATCATCTATATAAAACCATTGTAAAGACACATATCTTAGATGAATCAATATAATAGTAATAAAATTAGTTATAAAAATGTAACAAATAATTTATTGTATTCTGTTATCATCATTGCAACATCTATATTTATCTAAATTTTGTTTTGATACCAAATATATGGACCTGACATTAAACATTTCATAATAGAGTAAATTCATTTAGAATTAAAATTATTATATTCCAAATGGAATTTTTCGTTTTTTATTTTAGATAATTAGTCTATAAATTGCATATAACAAACCACAATTATTAATTATGGATACTAATTAAACATTTTCCATTTCATCCATAATTGTTTTAATAAAAAATTATTTCTTTTCACAAAAATTAATCACAACACTCACCGTGGATTATTATTTTCTCTTAACCATCCCTTATCCATGTAAATTTTTAAAAAAAATTGTGATTAGAAAAAAAAATTACATAAAGGTACATAAAAGAAGGAAATAAACCATTAGTCCCTGAATACATATAATCATACAAAATAATTTTCACTAAGATATACTTCTCACCCATAAATAATCATATACTTAATTTGTTAGAATGTAAGATTTTTATAAATGATAGAAAATATATGTAATAAATTTAGGTAACTTGGGGAATTATTTTCTTACCATACACACATTTTATTTTAATTCTCATGTGTACATTAAGATTTATAACCCTCACGTCTACCTTACAAGGTAACCCTTGCAGCTACCATATGGTGTAACTATCATAATTACGCTTGGAATTACCATTACGGTCAACGCCTCAAATAAAAATTCCCCATGCATTGGAATGAGATTTAGACCACAACCTATATCATAAAAAATTAATTGGAACAAGAAAAATTCATAAAACATGAATACTTTGGTTATAAAAAACATTCTTTTTGAATTTTGTAATAAAGTGTAAATATGTTTTTATAATAAATGTATAGTACATCTAGTTTGAATTTTTTAAATTATTTTTAAACATTCTATATAATGATATAAATAGTGATATTAATTTCTAATAGAATAATATTCATATTTAAAATACTTTATACAATATTTTATAACATTTTTAACACATTTACTGATAATAATTTTTTTATTTTCGTGCACATTTTTTTCTAGGGTTGCTTCATTATTGAATTTATTATATAAATGATGAAGAACTCTAGAAGTGTATAGAAAAATTATATATATGTTTCCAATATTAAATATGTCATTTTATTTTCTCATATATGAAATATTCATCATATAAAAATTTAATGAAAATTATTTAATTTATTTTGATCGTTATTTGAGACTATTAGGAACATAAATAAATTTATTTAATATAATGTTTATTTATATGATTAAAAAAATTATAGAACATATAATATCTATAATAAAATAATATTTAACAACAATAATTGTTTTATGATCTTCTTTTAAAGAGGGAAAGGAAAATGAAAACTCATCATCCAATAAGGTAGTGAATCAACACATCCCAGATGATGATTTCATATTCAAGAATAAGAGAAAAAGAGGAGAGTTATGATGGTAGATATTCCATTAACACAATAAAATTCATGTATAATTAATACAATAGAGTTTTCATGCCCCTTTTATGAGGGTATATGAGGGTATAATTAGAAAATAAAAGAAATTGAAAAGAAAATAAAAAATAAAATTGAATTTTACCTCTTGAATTCTCTTCCATAAGAACCTCCTTAATGAAATTTTATTTATTATTTATTGAGATTAAAGGCCCATGGATGTGGGGGAGTGGTTTGGAAAGCATAATGGGTAGTATTTATTAAATATTCAATTATTTTGATGTGTATGGAGAATATGTGGTGAGGGGTGGTATTTATTGTGGATGACTGGGGTGTCTATGAATTATTTGTTCATTAGTATATTATTTTGGCTCAATTATAGGAATATTTTGAGAAATGTTAATAAAAATATTAAAATATTTAATTTTAGGTAGATATTATGGTGAATACATCAAAAATTACTCATGTAATAGTGTATATATATTGTAATGTATATTACTAAAAATTATTGTATTATACTATTCACAAAATTCCAGTATTTTAGGAAAATACCAAAAATTCACCTGAACAAATTTTTGACATTTAGAATTATCAAATTAAAACGGTTTTATGAAAATACTCTTCTAAATATGAGAAATTTAGTTTAAAATTAAAATGATCATTTATTCAAAACACACTAATTTTAAAATTAAAACTAATTTTATGGAATAATGAAAAATTCATTTTTATCTCATAAAATTATATTATAATAATAAGAAAATGATATCTTAATTTTTCAATCAATTATATGCATATATGATATCTTATGATTCATTATATTAATTATACAATTGAAAATAAACGTTTATGTTTCATAGAAACACCAACACTTAAATTATCATTTTCAAAACATTTATTTGTTTATTCCATGACATAAATATATTATATTTTTACATATAAGTTTAATATATTTTATTTATACTATCATAGGTGAGGTTAATGTTCTATTAGTATGGATTACTTAATTTTGATAAAACCACTTATTTAATTATACATTTATAATTATTATATCTATTTAATTCCATAATAAAAAAATTATAAGTACCAAGGTTGTTACACTTTAGTTTCCCCATTCATGGGGCCTAGCCGTGTTCCTAGATGTGTTATTAGACTAATTGATATCCTCAAGATACAAAACATTCTCTTTATATTGACTTAATTATCCACTTTCACAGACCCCATGAAACATACCAAGAGTTCACTTATCATAATCACAACTCTAGGATAATTCTATTTATCTATGGTGTTATAATTTGGTAGGATATCAAAAAAATGGTTCCGCTAGTCGACATAGGTAGTAACATATATCTATTCACCCTTTTACCAGTATGTGGTGTCACAATCACCCCTTAGTTATTATCAAAAGAATTATTCTATACCCCATATCTCTATTAATGTAGTTCCATTACAATTTTTTGTGTATTCCATCCTGATTTCAATGTAATAACAAAGCCCTTTAGTCACCCCAGTTTCCTTATAAACATGTGTTTTATCATCCAATGGGCCCACACACATTCTTAAATGGGTAATCAGAGTAATGTAAGTCCCCAAAATCCAATACATATTCTTTATAGTGACATTTTAAACTCATTTTCACACACTCCAACAAATATCAAAAGAGTTCACCAATCATGAACATTACTCCATGAAACACCTCATTGACTATGGATTTCTAATCATGTAGGATTCCAAAAAGAATGGTACACCCCATTAACCTGGTTAGTATAATTTAGATTTTTACACCTTTAACATTTCGGGGAATTAGTGTTTTGTTAACATCTTGTTCTTAATCTTCTAAATAAGGGATTTTCATGGATGGGTGTAGGGAGGTGCATTCATTAGATGAGTTTCAGTTATATTGATTTTTGATTAATATGTTTTTTTAGAAAGGATACCTTACTTCCCATTACTATTATAATTCATATCCTTTGCATCTTAGTTATATATAAGTTGAAGTTACCATATTTTCCTAATTATATTGACAAGTCCCACTATGTTCTTTAAGCCAAAAGTGAGTTACATCACTGAGGCTATTTGAGATTAGTTGGTTGGTTATAGACTTAATAATTCATCCATAATATGAGAGGTGGTTCTAGCTTGATTATTTTTTTGTCACCTCGTTGAATGTTTAGGAATATCCTATGACTAATAATATTTTATTTTTTATTCGATTCCGAACATAGTTTATTCAATCAATTTATGTTATGTTCAACCATTTAATTATTAATAATTTATTTTACTTATTCTTAATTTTCATAATTATTTATTAGTTTGATTCCGGTGTATAGTTGATGAATTCCTTTTAGTTAGTATTTGTAACTCCTTTTTATAGATTTACACAGTATTTTAATGGGGAATTTACAATGGTAATAATTAAATTTAAAGTAAATTGTTTTAGATGTTCACTATAATAATTTCTCTTCATTTTATATGAATGAAATATTATTTTTTTCTCATAGATAAAAATGCATGTTCTACATGTATATTAAAAGTAAAATATGTTGGTTTTTTAAATTCAAATGAATGGTCTTTGTACTGCCTAACTAGGGAGTAATATTATACTCACACCATAATTATGCCACTCATCATTTGTAGACTCGAGCTATTTTTATTCATTATTTTTTTGGTTCTTGATCGCTCTAGACAGGGTTTGGTTTTATTGATTGAATAAAAATAAGAGGTCACATGGATATATTTTCAGTAACATGGAGATTTTTTTTAGTTTCATATATAGTGGATGAAATATACTTGTCAATGTCTAATGTTCAATATTTTTTTCTTTTGTTTTATATTTTTATTTTTATGGATTGACTTTTTTGTTTCATGTATCATGGTTTTTATTTTATTATAATCAATATATTTGATGTTGGGAATGGACTTATACTTCATGAATTGATCATGTTAGACATTGTGGTTGAACATTTGTTATTATTATAATAATTAATTGGTAAAAATTTCTTCCATGTTCACTTGTTTGATTTCACAATGGTCATCGTGAGCCTGTGAGGATTAGAAACACTTTTTAGGTATATTGTGGGGCAGTATGAATGTCTGGATAATAGGGTAATTGGGGTTGGTTTGTAACATCAACACATTATTAGTTATTTATGTTCATTTTTTGTAACATTGGATATGGTATGATAAAAACCCAAATATTATTATTCTTACAAGGTTATAATTGATCAATGATCAAAATATTTGGATATAATGAAAGAAAGTGATCATTTTAAGGAGGATAGATGGTATAGTGGTAAAACTGATCAATCATAGAATATAAGTTAGTGAATTTGTATTTTTGATTGAGACACATAAAGTGAAATAGAAATATTTTCATACATATGTCATTAGTTTCACATATGTGAACATTAGATTGGGATATTTCATCATGGGGTTATAAAATTGGTTCCTTAATTTTGAGGTTTTACAGTATTATATATGTCTAACATATTTGAGAATTTGGAATTAATTAATATAACTGGACATGAATCTAATATGAGTTAAATATATGATTATCCTTAATATGATAAATTCCACTATATTATAAAATTTATTATTATTTCCCTTGATTCTATTTTTACTGTGTATGTTCATGTATAGGAAAATATAATTACATTGGAATAATTATATAACTCTTAGTAATATCATGAATTGGTAAAGGGAGATAAGTTATATGTTATGAGATTTATACACATCTCATTATTAGTTTAAATATTTATCATAAAGTGACATCACTAATGAGTGTTTAGTAAATTAGATCACATAATACCCATTTATAATGTGGGTAGCTACTAAAAGTGATTACATAATACTCTTAAGTTAAATTTTTGAATGAGATTCATATTCACTGATATCCATGCAATGAGACTTTATGGTCAAACCTACGATACTTCCCTTTTGTATTTTTATACTAATGTGATTTTTTCATTTATAAATATTATTATCTTTTAAATAATAAAAAAATATAACATTTCACAAACTTTTAATATTCAATAAATTAATAGATAAGTAAATTGATAAATAATGTGTCATTATAATAATAACATATTATTATTATATATTAAAAAACATTAGTAAAAAATAGAAATGGGGATTTTGGACGTGCCATGTAGTAATGTGCATTAAAGTCAAAATACAAAACATAAATGAACAGGACGACCAATAGATTTAATTTTTGCACCTACTTTACAAATTTAAACATATTTAGACTGTCGTTAATCTACCTTGTATGGTGTTTCTTTGTCTTAATACACTTTTAGAGGAAATTTAATGTACCAAATGTCCTTTATATGATATTTATTTCCTCATCATATATTTTATTCTAGATTTTCATCCCTAGATTATATTGAATGATAAAAATCTATTATATATCATGGACAAGTCAAATATTATTTATCATAATTTATATAAAGATAAATTAAATCTTATAGTTACCCTATCTCTCTATTTTGACATAGTTTCCTTTAATTTTTTTTTCTGTTGGGAAGTTCAATTTCAACTCATTTGAGAGGTTATATAGAATCGTTATCTTCCTTTATTCTATCATTTACATTTTATGAGTGAGTAGAATCACTTGCATCAGAAGAGGGTCCCACAATGATTTCAGTGATTAATGCTATTAGTGGATATCAGTAGATACATGAATTAATCAATTCATGTTTGATCAATATATCTGATACATTTTGAAATGGTGTATTTGTTTTGTTATTTTATTATTATGTTTTTAATTGACATTTTATGTTATTAAATTCTATTTATTACCACAACTAATATATATATAGTGTCAGTAACATCATTAATGCATATTAAATTAACCCATGTCAATAAAATGGGTATCAATATAAAATAAAAAGTTATCATGGTAAATACCGTTCAATATGGATACTGATTTTTTGGTTACTCAAAACATATAAAATAAAGGGGATATGGAAAAGTTAGTTTTATCCCAAGTCAATATAATGAATGGTTATCTATTTTAACACCATTCAATCATAATAATTATGTATCGGGTATTAAATGTTGAAATATGTTAGAAGACTTATTTTTTTTATTTATATTTTATAATAATGTAAGATAAAAGAAGTGATTGATCATTCAATAAATAAGGATTTCATTTCAACAATACCATGAATATATACGAATTTTAGATTACAGATAATGGATTTATTTTACAATATTAAAAATTTAAAAACCTATAAAGAGAGATTATATAACATACATATCATAAAAATGATATAATTTTAAAAAAATTACTGATATAGTTAAAAAATAATTTCTGATAATTTATGAAATTATTTTTCTTTTATGTAAAATGTTTTATATATATAATGCAATGATGAAATAATGAAATGATACATTTAAGGAAGGATTTATGTGCATAAATGTTTAAAAAATAATATTTTATAAATAAACAATGATTAGAACAAATAATAAAAAAAATTATTAGAAAATGTTTCTTGATTATAATAGATAGAACTATTGTAAATAAATATTGAAATGAGTTTTTTTTTCTTTAGTGATATTTTCAATATATAATGGAAACAATACAATTTAAAAATTAATTTTCAAAATATTTAAAAATGATTTTAAGGATATAATTTCCAAATAATGTATCCATGACATGAAATATATTTAATAAACAATGAATTTTTAGAGGTAAAAAATAAAATTTGACTCTTTCATATAAAAACATTTTTGAGGTTTTTGTAAATATAATAATTGCCTAGGATTGATAAATGAATTCATATCCGTAGAAAATCTAAGAAGAAATATGTATAAAGTATATGGATCAATCATTTCAAAAATATGTGAAGATCATGATCGATATATAGTGAGTAATATATAACAAAACCAAAATACAAGAAATATCTAGAAATAATCCTTACAAACAACATAAGGTATAAAATATGAATATATACGAGAGGTAATGAAGAAGAAAAAACTCATAAAAAATTGTTTAATTAATAATGTCTGAAATAATTTTTCATGATATAACATTCCAGAGGAGATATTACAGAGAGAATGTATTTTAAAACACATTCGGACTAAAAGTGAACCCCTTAACTAGAGTATTGTCTCTTTTTATATGTATTCAAACATATTAGATACTAATTTACTAATTTTTAATCATTTTTCTAAGAAAAAAAATCTATATTTATTTAATCTCTTATGAAACTTTAGGTAATATTATTTTATAAAAAGAGGGGGTGGGGGGGTTCATTCAATGTTTCTTATTTTACCATTTACATTATTAAATCGACCTCTGTGATTAGTTAGTCATAATCCACTTGGTACATAGATGTCACTAATACCCATATGAAAAAATATAAAGAACAATTTTCAATCTATTTTTTTCAAGATTCAATCCAATATGAGTCATTATAACATTTTTGTGTTCGGTTTTTCTATGAGACACATTTTATAAAAATAGAATTATGTGATTAAAAATGGTGTATAATGACCCATGATTAATATTATTGGATATTACATCATATTAGATGAATATCGACACATTCCAAAATTACATGCACATGAATTGTAATATATTTTTATATTTTTAAAATGGTAATTCATTTTTCTAGTTTGGTGATTGAAATTTAACATATCACTTAAAGATTATCACTTTTTGTACCCCTATATAAAAATATGTTTCATAACATTGAGAAAGGAAAAATAAAAAAGAGTGATCTTAGATGCATAGTAAGAGTAGACAATGGTGATTTGTAAGAATAAAATAATAATAATTTTATGAGAACATGATGATAACATTTTAATATCATAACCATCATTTAAATGTTCATAATCGTGAGTCATGGAATATACATTGTTAGTTTATTTTTCAGGAATCATAAGGTAATCAAATAACATGATCTCTTAGATAATAACATATGAATAAGAAATGAAATTATAACATACTCATAAGCATAGAAAATCTTATGTCAAATGAACCTACCACGCCCTTCATAACAAGGTTATCATTGGGTAACAATCCATGTTCCTTCTTCATATTTGTGCTAACAACTAGTGTCCCCTCTTCTTCTTTGAATTGGTATATGACCTATATAATCTCTTATTTTCCTTAATGGGCCACAAACCACATACCATCTAGTTTTGGTTCTTGCAATATGACCCATATATCATCTTGTTTTCATTATTGGGATAAAACCCATATAACCTCAAGTTTTTAGGCACGAGATACGACCTGTATACACTCTTTTTTTGATATTAAGAAACAACCCATATACCATCTTATTTTTTGGGAATTTTCTATAACACATGTACCCTTTCCGGGAATCATATAAAACCCATGAATAATATGATTTCATATAACGTTTATCACTACCCGATGAATTGGAGGGAGATATATTTCCGACACTTATCATAATTCAATTATACATACATGTTTCATAATATAACAAAACATTCATCATATCCTTACACATTAAAAGAGATGGATGTCACAAAAATCATATAATAACGAATGAAATAAAATGGTTATCATAAACGTTTTATCATGTCATAACATGTATAAAATAGATATGTTTCATAGTCATAGACTAGCCCGTGAAAGGAATTAGGTTTCTTAATTATATAACACAAGAAATAGAAACATATTTCATAAAAAAAATAATGATATTAGTCATAAAATATTCAAATAAATAATAATAATTTTGTACTAGAATAATATCAATTGTAAAAAATTAACTATATTAGAGGATATCATCTTAGATTAAGAAGAATTCTAAAATATCACAAAGAGAATTTCTTATGGGAAATCACCCTTCTTAAAAAATAAATTTTATAGAACAACACACTTTAAAAATAATTTTATTTGAAAACCACTTTCAAAAATGTTGAATTAAAATATAAAAATAAATTAAAAATTATTTTGAAGAAAACATATATTTTTCTTATGATTATTTTTTTAAATAGGAAATAATTTAAAAACCTTTTTCTACGAAAATAACCTTGAAAACATATAACGGATGATTTTAAAAAACTTTAAATTATTTTCAAAGAATAATGTTTCCTTAAATCTATTTTCCTTTAAAATGAACAGAAAAGGGTATTTAAAAAATTATAAAATATTTACAAAACATTATTTTTTGAATTAAATAGATTCTCAACTAAAGGGATAAATAAGAAAAAGTTTTATTAAAAACAATTTCTTAATTATATTAAGTACAAAAGAGTTTAAAATAGTTTAATTACATGATGATATGATGAATAAACATATTTGAATACAATTAATGATAATTCTTTGGATGTTTGTCATAATATTTTAGTCAATGGAAGTATAATCATAAAAAGTCCTTCTAAATAATGAAATTGTAACAATAAAATTTTACAACTTTATTTATTTTGATTTAAAACCCCAATAAAAAGAAACAAAAAATGAAGCATTAAAATATCTTGAAATTAAGTATATTAATGACATATAGCATCAAATGTGTGGAATATACACCATATAAAACAATATAGGTTCATAACATAACATGAGTCTCAATGTAGAAAAATTGAATCAACAGAATTTATTGATTTGGTAAATTTTCTATCGTAAAAAATAGGAATGGTTAATAATAAAATTGATATGTAAATAAAAATAAATTTATAGTTGAAAATAATTGAATACATTCATGGGAAGTATATATAACACATTAATGAAACTAGTGGTGGATAGTGTATAAGACTCACATAAATGAAAGTGCGACTAGAAATCCCCTTAGTACCTGAATGACTTTTGAATCATGAGATACATAAAATAATAACATAAATTTATAATTTTAATATAATTAAATAAATTTATTTCAATATATATCATTCCATTGGTAAATAAATACACCAGAGAATAAGAAGATGTGGGGAATATAACATATATCTCACAAAAATAAATGTGAGATTATTAAACTCACACTATAAGTCATGACTTTCCACATACACATTAAAATATCATGTATAATAAATATAATTGTAATATATATCTACCACAATAATAGAATTTTTATTTATAAATAAATATATGTTTTTATGACATTATATTACACATTTATTAACAATTGTATGTTAAAGTTACATTTCAGGTAGTTACCACTGTGTTTTTCACATATAGTTTTATTTTTTATATTTTATTTCCTCTTATATATATCATGATATCATCACCTAAATGAAAATAAAAGTGACATAAATATCATATATACTCCTTAAATATATAATAATAATAATATATAAAAGTTATACATATAAAATTGAATACACCATTCATGGAGAGAGTAAGTCGTATGTACGCATGAATTCCATTTTCATTTTATTATCATATTGAAATAAATAATGTAAATGAAATATATATATATATTATAATTCTATTAGAATTTTTATCTCATATATATCATGTAATTTTACCCAACCTATCCTTTATACATTCCATGTAATGTCTGAATGAATCACTTCGCTTAAAGAAGGTTGTAGTCCACACATCCGTGAACGAAGTTATGGTATTTCGAAAAAATGAAATCATTACAGTATTTGATATATAATAATTAAATAATCATAAATAAATCATAAAAATAATGTATATCACATAAAAAAAATTAATTTACAACATTATTCGTGACCTTTAATGGTGGTAAGGGAAGAACGAATAACATTGAATCATGAGTCGGTTGTCTGCCTTACACAAGAACAACGATTGTGTATCCCATCTGATATAAGTGTTTGTGAGTGATGATAGAACCATTAAAATAACCACATATTAGTATATTTAGTAAAATGAGGTTATTACAAGTATGTTATAAGTATAAATTAAGGGTGGTATAAATTAATAAAACAAATGTTCTTGTTGATGGATGCTACCTATTATTTGGATAAGTCCATTTGGGGTTCCCAAAAATACTAACATGGTTTGTTTTTTACCCAAGTTGGTGGTATAGGATGAAATTAATTTATTTTTTGGATTATTTTTTAGGGTTTTTTTAAGAAACTGGAATGATGGGTGTAACAATTTAAGGCGAGTGAGTTCCCTTTTATAGTGCAGGAGGAGTGACATTCTTTTAAATATAAAAATGTAAACACTATTAAGAGGTCTTACCTACAAAATGTTCCACCAATTATGGAATATTTTATATAAAATGGTTTATATGTTCAAAATATGGACATCCAATGGATTTGTTTAAATATTTCTAGGTTATTTGGACACATAACTAACAATTAACCACAATGTAAACTTATATTTACCAAAATCGATGTAATTAATTTTTATTTTTTTCACTGATATTGTTTTTGTGAAAAACATAGTTTAAAATAATATAAATTATAAATAATTAGTATTAAAAACACAAAATCCATTTTTACAAATTCTAAAAACATAAATGGATGAAATTAATTTAATATTAATCTAATAGATGAGAAGAGAAAATATGGTTTTAAAGTGAAAATGTTCAAAATTTTGAAATGTTTTTATATTTAATTTCAATGAGAAATTTATTCCAATGACCTAAATTGTATTAATATATTTATAATTGATCTAAGTATACTGTAAACATAATTTACAATATAATTTACATATATATATAAATAAAATTGTGGTTTTATATTAGTATTTATCGAATAATATATATAAATTTATAGTTTATTGAATAATATATATATATATCATTAAATTAATTATAAATAGTGGGTTAGTTAACATATTGAGGTAAACCATGTTTCATTTAATAAATATAATTTTATATCAAAATATTTCCCACATTTTCAAATGGGTTTTATTCATTTATATTTAATTTGTCACGAAAACATTATTATCACATACTTGTTTAAACCATATTTTCATAATTTAATTTAAATTATTCATAACCCCCATTAAAATGTATTGCTGAAAAATATAATAATATTGATAGTACATTATAGTTTAGTAAAACATGGGCTTACATGACATGTAAATTATCAAATTAACTAAACATTATGTGTAATAAAATTCAGACATAGTTCTCTAAGTAACTAAAGATAAGATAAGTGTTTTGTATTGATCCTGATAGAATTGGTGTTGCATACAGTGAGATAATAACATTCCACTTTTATATAGAACAAGTTATCTTTACTGTTTTCTAAAATAAAAATTTTCAAAAATGATTAGATTAAATTATGAAATATTCATAAAAATTAGTTGGTTTTATATTATACCACCCATAAAATGATTTTTAATTATAAATTCTCCGATTATAACAATGTTTTAATACTTGAATGTTCCTTAAGTAGAATCCCACATCTTAAAAATTATAACTAAAATAAACTTTAAAAATGTATACTATGAACATGACAGTTACAAAAGGTAACTCATAAATAGGTTTTTTATATGAGAAAATAGGTTTGAAGGGAATATTAGACATTTAAGAAAATTCTATGTAATTATAGATCACTATTAAGTTCATTTATCATAATAATATTAATTATTAGTGAAATGTTAATGGAATAAAATCCATAAATTTGTGATGATTTATAAGGCCATTGGTTAAACAAAAATGAACATATTACGATAAAAAATTTTCAATATCATTTTCCTATAATTGAAGAAATATTGTACTATCTTAGAAAAAAATGACGCATTATTACATGATTTCATTCCTTTAAACATAGAAAATATCACCCTTTTCATTGTTTATTACTAGATTTCCACTTCATCTCTTACTCCATGAAATGAAGGAAAATTTTTCATTCAAGTAGTAATAACCAATCATGAGATCCATAAATTGATTGATAGGTCCTTATATACATATTTTGTTATTTTCACACAAAAATGGTTATCATAGGCTATCTAATATGAGTAAATAATTATATGGAGATGTTAAACATTAATCACTAAACCTCAACAAAAGTTTAACATAAAAAATCTAATTAATCATTAACCATATTACCCTTCTAAAATATGAATTTTCAAAAGTGTAGAAACATGGAAATTAAATTTCTCAAAAAAAAACTTAGTATTTATCTTTTATTTATGAAAAAGTATATTTTTTTTCACATACCAAACATGTGAATACATTCAAATTGTTTTATCTTGAAACATGGTAATAACATTAATTACCATAATAATTTATAAAAATTATGCATGGTTTCATACTCAAAATATTATTTTATAAATTCATTAAAAACAATAAAATTGTAAAATTCATTCGTTATTACATAGACCAATTTTTCAACAAATCAATAATTTGTTCCATGGAAATAAATGATAACTAATTTACTTTATCTGTAATCATATTTTTATCTAGGGAAAAAATTTCCTTAACATTAGGAACACATTATGGGTTAAATTACTATTATCAAAATATCACAATTAAATTAGATCACTTTTCTAGGTCATCATCACCATTAAATATTTTCATTTAAAAAACATAATGTAAAACATTTAATTCGTGATACATAAAACATAATTATTGAATTCCTACTCATATACTCTTTAATCATCAAAATTTATTCTTAATTCATTACTTAGGCCTAATTATAGTAATCCTAAATACCCCTTTACAATAATATGATATATGAATCAATTATTAAGGTTTCAAACATCAATTTTATATGGATTCTTATGTTTAGTGTAAAAACTATTTTTAAAACATATCATACCTTGGACATTTTGTTTTTGGTATCTTTATCTAAGTATAAAAACTACTAATTCTACCACTGGCATGATTATATTTTAGATACATCCACTTAAGACATAAATTTGTATAATTTCTACACATTCCACATTTTAAACTTTTAATTTTAACCTAGTTTTTTCTAGTTTCCAATATTGACTAAGTCTAAAAAGTATAGTATATGTAATAATTACCATAGAATAATACTACATAATCATGAATAAATTATTATATAATTCCTAAATCATTACACCTTAATATAAAACTATGACACCATTGGCTTATCCTTAAAGACATCCCTACAAATATCAATAGAAATATCCCTATGGATCTCACTAATGTTTTTCTCATCGTAGTTTCCAGTGGTTGGCTAAACTATTACATTGATAACCACTATAGATACTAACTCTTAACATAAAAAGATATTTCATTATTTTATATGAATATTTAGAACATTAAAAAAGAAAATTTTCATCGATTGTAATGGTTTATTTTATTTGGAAACAAGGAGAATGTTATTCTAATTTGGCCAAATATCATGAACATCTCCCATAATGATATTCCCCATTCGTACTCTTACTTAATAACTTTTCTTTATAAACAGTGGAAGGGAAACATAATAATGGTGGATATCAGATAATCAATAATGGTAAACAAAGAATATTGTTAGGTCCACTAGGCTGAATACCCTGAGAGGGGGGGGGGGGTGAATCAGGGTATGACTAATTAAAAATTAAAGCCCGTTCTGATCTTGTTTCGCTGTTAAGAAAAACACTCTTCTCTCTCTTTCCTGCAGCACAATATAAACAGAAAGTAAAGCAAGCACAGGACACAACAATTTTACTTGGTTCACCGCTAAGGGCTATGTCCAAGGAGCATACGCCGACAGGTTGCCGGTCGTACCAAGTCCACTAAACTTCACTAGCTGTGGATTACAATGTTCGGGCTAGATCACTTCTATGCCCAGGCTCACTGCCTATACAAGGTTTAGGGTCAGCTCACTGCTTTCCCAAGGGTCACTCCCTGTTTCTCTCTCTCTGGCTCACTGCCGGTGGAGAGGATCACCTTATTCCTCTTCCTAAGATCACTGCTCTTGGAAGGGATTCACTCACAGTTTATAGACCTGTAGGTCTCTTCATTTTCATGAAGGAATGCATCTTCCTCTGAATGTAGATGCTCTATTGAAGTCCAACTTTCACCCGCAGATGAATCTCACTTTGCACCGGATGTACCGGGCAACCTCAAGTTTTACGCGCAACCCTTACGGTGTCTTGCGCGCAATTTCTATGCTTTGCGCGAAATTCCTTTTTCGCGCAACCTCCAAATTTTACGCGCAGCCTGGAAACTGCCTTGCGCGCAATTCACTGATTTTGCGCGAAATCCACTTTTCGCGCAAGCTTCCTTTTACGCGCCAACACCAACTTGTCTGCGCAGCCTTTGCTTTGCGCGCAATCTGACTTTACGCGCAAACTTTAAGTTTACGCGCAACACCCTTTCTAACTTCAATTTCGCGCACCAGAGCTCGGGTATTTTCTATGTCTTGAACTCTATCTAATGGAGGAGGGTCATTTCATATTTATAGGCAAAATCGACCCCGCGCGAAAAACCCTCCTTGAGCGCGTAATCCGCTTTGATCGCGAAATACAAATCTTCCGCGCACAACCATTTTCCGCGCACTGCTCCATAATTTCGCGCACCTCATGCCTTTACCGATTTTCAAGCTTTCGGCCTTGAAACATCTTTTGCGCGAAATACAATTTCGCGCAACCCGCTGTTTTGCGCGCCACACTTCAATATTTCGCGCAACCCTCTAGTTTTGCGCGCCACACTTGATTTTTCCGCACACCTCCTTCATTTCCCTCTCCTCAACCTTCGCCAACAACATATCACTCCATTCTCCATTGGCGATTTTCAGGCCCAAAAATTTGGCAAACACTGGAAAACGGCGCCACCTTGTACTGCTCTTTTGTACCGCCTCCAGATCGTCCTTTCCTTTGTCAAAGTACATTGTCAACATGGAATGTCAACAACTTCTCGGGAACTCGACAATTCTCCATGGAAACCTGCTTTGTCAACAAACACAATCAACCCAAAAATGCTGCAATGTTACCTTGAGGGATTTTTGCCCAACAATCTCCCCCTTTGGGTTTGTTGACAACTCTTCACAACTCTGCTCAGAAATATTTTCTGCACTTTGATACCTCAGTGAGTCTTCTTCCAGCTGCTACCACCATTCGCCTCTTGCGATTATGACAGCGTTCAAGGATTCACTTAACATGTACTCTAAGCCCACATGAGCAATGCTCGGCGTGAGAAACAAGAGTAGTATGAAAAGTTCATCAATGAATCACTTCATGTCAGACCCCAATTGTTGATTCCACCCTGATACCAATTCTTAAAATAAAACCAGTTGTTGAACCACACTGATACCAATTGGTGAATTCTCAAGTTGATACCAATTGTTGATAGCTGGACACCATCTCTCACCATTCCAACACCACTGTTCTGCTTTTATCACGATCCTCAGCTGTCGTGATTTCTATGATTTGATCGATCACGTCTAGCATCGTCAGATTTAAAAATCTCTCCCCCTTTCTCATTGCTCCCCCTTTCTGGCTGCTCCACCTGTCAGCTTCTCCCCGTATCAATTATGATTTATCAAATCTCCGCACTATTTTCTCTCTTGAACAAACACTTTTCTCCCCCTTTGTCAAGCACTTGTCAGGCACTTTTCTCCCCCTTTGTCAACGAACCCAAAGGTCACGCCTTTGTAGTCTGTAACATAGTAGAGAACACATATCAGCGCATTAGGGAAAAACACACCATACCTCGGGGAGAGGGGGGGGGGAGGGTCCCACATCCACTCTATTTCAAGTGTGGGGAATCGACTGAACTCCCAGAGCCAGTCGATGCCTCTCAAAAGCTTCCTTGGGTAAGGCCTTTGTCAGAATGTCTGCAACCTGTAGTTCTGTAGGCACGTACTCCAACTTTACAATTCCCTGCTCAACCTTCTCCTTAATAAAATGATACTTAATCTCAATGTGCTTTGTCCTTGAATGATGGACGGGATTTTTGCTAAGATTTATAGCACTTGAGTTGTCACACTGGATTCCGATCGGAGACTTCACTTCAACTCCCATATCTTCAAGCTGCTGCTTCATCCACAATAACTGTGTGCATGCTTGAGTGGCCGCAATATACTCAGCTTCTGCGGTGCTCAATGAAATGCAATCTTGTTTCTTGCTTAGCCAAGAAATACACAATCCACCAAGATAGAATGCACCACCTGACGTTGATTTTCTATCATCGGCTGAACCGGCCCAGTCTGCATCAGTGTACCCCAATAACTCTGTCTGAGATTTGTCATTGTATGTCAAGCCGAAGTCCACCGTGCCCTTAATATACCGAAGTATTCTTTTTACTGCGAGCATGTGACTTTCCTTGGGATTACTTTGATATCTCGCTGCTTGGCATGTGGCGAAAACAATATCAGGCCTTGTTGCGGTTAAGTACAACAGACTTCCAATGATTTGCCTGTATTCTGTGATATTAACTGCCTTGCCATCCTCATCTTTTGATAATTTCATCCGGGTAGCCACCGGAGTCTTCATCTCCTTGGAATTTTCCATTCCAAACCTTCTCAGGACCTCCTTGGCATATTTAGATTGAGAAATGAATGTTCCATTCCTTCCTTGTGTGACCTGTAGACCAAGGAAAAACGTTAGCTCTCCAATCATTGACATTTCAAACTCATTTTTCATGAATTCAGAAAACTGTCTGCACTGAGCTTCATCTGATCCACCAAATATTATGTCATCGACATAAACCAACACCATAATCCTTTGATTACTGTCATTACTGAAATAGAGATTGTAATCAACTCCTCCACGCTGAAAACCAAGCTTCTTCAAGTACTGATCAAGCCTTGAGTACCATGCCCTTGGTGCTTGTTTCAGCCCATACAATGCCTTCTTCAGCCTGCAAACTTTGTTCTCATCCTCATGAATGAGAAAACCATCTGGCTGCTCAATATACACCTCCTCTTCCAGAACCCCATTCAAGAATGCGGATTTGACATCCATCTGGAACACTTTGAACTTCCTTTTCACTACGATGGCTAGGAATAATCTTATTGTCTCCAGCCTTGCAACCGGTGCAAATGTCTCATCAACATCAATTCCCTCGATTTGGGAGTACCCCTTGCACACTAGTCGTGCTTTGTTCCGAATCACTGTGCCATCTTCATTCATCTTGTTGCGATAGACCCATTTGGTCCCAATGACATTCTTGTCCGCTGGCCTCGAAACAATCTCCCATGTCTGGTTCTTCTCAATCTGATCAAGCTCTTCGTTCATGGCCTGAACCCAGTTTTCATCTTCAGCTGCATCAGAAAAACATTTCGGCTCCACTTGAGACAAAAACGATGCTTGTTGTGATGATTTCATTCTTCGAGTCTGAACTGGAGCTGTTTGATCACCAATGATATTCTGCCTATCAATCTCAGCTCGACTCTTTGTCTTCCTCGCAGACACCGACTTGACACTTTCCTCTTCATCATCAGTATCTTCTTCTGAGTCAGCTTCTGCCACTTCTGCTCCCCCTGGGTTGCTTACCTCATCATCACTTTCATCCAGGAACTGTTCACTGGGTCGTTGAGCAGTCTGTTCATTTTCGACTATAGTGACATCATTACTCTCAACAATTTTTCCCAGCCTCTTGTTGAAGCACTTATATGCTTTGCTTTTCCCTGAATAGCCAAGGAATATCCCTTCATCTCCTCGTGCCTCGAACTTCCTATGATGTTCTTTGTTGAGAATGAAACACTTACTTCCAAAGATTCGAAAGTATTTCAACGTTGGCTTCTTTCCGTACCACAGTTCATACGGAGTCTTCCCTTGCTTCGGACATAACAGGGACCTGTTTGAAACATAGACCGATGTCAAAACTGCTTCCTTCCAAAATTTCTCTGGTAGGTCCTTATCAATAAGCATTGTTCTGGCCATGTTGTTAATGATCCGATTCCTCCTTTCTACCACTCCATTCTGTTGGGGAGTTCTTACTGATGAAACTTGATGCCTTATCCCATGTTTCTCGAGATAGTTTTCAACCTGACTGTTTGTAAATTCTGTACCGTTATCAGTACGAAACTTCAGAATTTTCTGCCCAAGCATCTTTTCTGATTCCCTCCTGTACTGCTTTATGCAACTGAACACCTCTGTCTTATGGGTAATGATGAATACCCAGGCCATTCTGCTGTAGTCATCAATGAAGAGAACATAGTACCTTTGCCCATCTATAGCTCGTGGTGAGATAGGTCCACATACATCAGCATGCACCAATTCGAGCACTCGAGTTGCTTTTTGTTCCTTTGGCCTGTATGTCTTCCTGATGATCTTCCCTTGTTGACAAGAATCACACGTATGAGTGCGATCACGTGATATTTTGGGAAGGTCTCTAGCAGCATCACACTTTACCAGATCTTCCATAGATGGTTGACATAGATGACCAAGTCGCTTATGCCACAGCTGATTTTCTTCTTCTCTGGATAAAAGGCATGAATCTTCTTCCCCACCTACCAGGTAAAGATTCCCCTTTGTTCGTTTTCCCTGAAGAATGACTATTCCATCTTTTCCTTTAACAATACCCATCTTCTAGGTAAAAAGTATAGAGTGCCCAGAGTCACATAGTTGACTGACGCTAAGCAAATTATGACTGAGACCCTCTACCACCAAGACATCAGCATGTCTCATTTCTTTGCCCCCAAACTTGGCTTTTCCTGAGCCAACAATCTTCAGGCCTTCATCATTTCCAAACTTGACAACTCCTTCTTTGTCATATTTTATGCCTGTAACCAGATCCTTATTACCCGTCATGTGGGATGTGCAACCACTGTCAAGGATCCAAACACCAGAACGATCTGATGCTTTAAGGGCAATTTCAGCAACTACGGCCTTCTCAGTTTTCTTCTTCCTAGTCCATACTTTTTCTTTCATACTCGGCATGGATTGAGGCTTCTGTTCTTTCTCAGAGTATGATGGACCAGCTTCATCTTGCAAAACTGCAAATCTGTTCTGAACTTTTAACTCACTTGTCGGTTTACTGATCTGCTGCTTGCGATCATTTTGATTCTGCTTTGACACATTTTTCTGAATGGCTGGAGTGCAGTACCTAGCCATGTGTCCAAATCCTCCGCACCAAAAATAGTGTCCTTCAAAAAATGTTCTGGGAAACCGTTCTCTGTTTGGCTGCCATCTCTGTTCTTGTTCCCTTCGATATCTTTTGGCTATGGAACACACATACTGTGAATGTCCCATCTTTCCACAACAGTAACACCTGATATAAGGTGAATTCCTTCGTGTTACTTCAGCACTACGAGTTTCCCCTTTGGATCTCTGAGTATTCCGATTCTGCTTTGTGCTCAAATCCACTTTCAATCTCGGAACAAGTGCTTGCGGTCTAACTTCAACTGCCGTAGATTTTTGTTTCTGATTAAGCCATGAATCAGCCTTAACATCTGAGTTCAATTGCTGCTTCTTTCCTGCTGAACTACTAGGCTCTTCTTTCTTCTTTTCCGTCTTCGTAACGACCTGATTTCCCAAGAATGTGTTGGGATTCAAAGGTTTTTCCTGGTCTTTTACTTTTCTCCGCAGACCGACAACTTCCTCTTCAAGCTCTTCAATACGCTTGATGTGATCTTTCACTTTTCTACTCAAGCAGTCGATCTCCCTTTTCTGCTCTTCAATCTTGAGCTTATGCTCATCAACCTTTTCTGTGCGTTCTGGCCTGGAAGACTTAAGATTTTCAATTTCTTTCTCAAGCTCAGACTTCTCTTCTTCTTGTTGTTGCATGTAGAGTTTGGCATCACGTACTATCTTATTGGCTTTCTTTGTTTTTGCTCGCCAAACATCTATCTCTTCAAGAGCTGCTTCTAATTCAGCTTCCATGTCAACTCTCCCTTCAATTTCTTCTTCTTCTTCATCAGTTTCAGTTCCTTTCTTTTCTAGAGTGCTACTAGCAACAGCCACCATCGCATTTTGACCACGATCTCTACAGTTTTCTATCTCTTCAACTTCTTCACCCTCAGACTCAGCTGAACTATCAATTTCTTGGGAAAGAAGATTCTTCTTTTTAAAGAAATTTCTCTTGAACTTCTTCTTCCCTTTCACATAGGCTGAAGATTTTTTCATGGGAATCTCAACTTCATCTTCATCGCTTTCTTCTTGAAACTTTTTGGGGCATCTTGCAGCAAGATGACCAACCTTTCCGCATCGGAAGCATGCTAGTGGAAGTTTCCCTTTAAACTTTCCTTTTCCTCTTTGCAGATTTGAAGAAAGGAACGACATCACCTCATCTGACTCTTCTTCCTCCTTAGAATCTTCAATAGTGAGCCTCTTCATGGCCTTAAATGCCACCTCTTTGGATTTCCCCTTTTCCACAGCATCGTTGTCATCATTTCTCATTTCATATGCAACAAGAGTGCTGTGTAGGTTATCCAATGTTAGCTCTTTCGGATCTTTATCTTCCAACACAGAAACTTTCGGATTGAACCGAGGTGGAAGCTTTCTCAAGATGCGCTTTACGATTTTAATGTCTTCGATAATTTCTCCAAGACCCCGCATGTCTTCTACCACAGCATTTACCCTGTCAAAGAATGCATCAACAGACTCATTCGGGTTCATTTTGAGATCTTCATACTTGTTCCACAACACTTGCAGCTTTGCCTCTCTGACTTTTGTATCCCCTTCATAAATATTCAAAAGTTTTTCCCACATGGCATGTGACGTTTTGCATGACATCACCTTTGTATAAATGGGATTAGAGAGGGCTCCCCCTAAGGCATTTATTGCTTTGGAATCAGCATCCAACTCTTTGTGCTCAGCTTCTGATAATGCACCACTAGTAATATCAGCTGTGATACCATGCATAGCTGCTGAAAACACATCCATTCCCAAAGATCGGAAATAGTGTTGCATTCGATTCTTCCATATCTGAAAATTACATCCGTCGAAGATCGGAATCCCTCTATGATTAGTGACCTCCATTGAGAGAAGACCAACTGTTAACCTTTCCCTCTGATACCACTTGTTAGGTCCACTAGGCTGAATACCCTGAGAGGGGGGGGGGGTGAATCAGGGTATGACTAATTAAAAATTAAAGCCCGTTCTGATCTTGTTTCGCTGTTAAGCAAAACACTCTTCTCTCTCTTTCCTGCAGCACAATATAAACAGAAAGTAAAGCAAGCACAGGACACAACAATTTTACTTGGTTCACCGCTAAGGGCTATGTCCAAGGAGCATACGCCGACAGGTTGCCGGTCGTACCAAGTCCACTAAACTTCACTAGCTGTGGATTACAATGTTCGGGCTAGATCACTTCTATGCCCAGGCTCACTGCCTATACAAGGTTTAGGGTCAGCTCACTGCTTTCCCAAGGGTCACTCCCTGTTTCTCTCTCTCTGGCTCACTGCCGGTGGAGAGGATCACCTTATTCCTCTTCCTAAGATCACTGCTCTTGGAAGGGATTCACTCACAGTTTATAGACCTGTAGGTCTCTTCATTTTCATGAAGGAATGCATCTTCCTCTGAATGTAGATGCTCTATTGAAGTCCAACTTTCACCCGCAGATGAATCTCACTTTGCACCGGATGTACCGGGCAACCTCAAGTTTTACGCGCAACCCTTACGGTGTCTTGCGCGCAATTGCTATGCTTTGCGCGAAATTCCTTTTTCGCGCAACCTCCAAATTTTACGCGCAGCCTGGAAACTGCCTTGCGCGCAATTCACTGATTTTGCGCGAAATCCACTTTTCGCGCAAGCTTCCTTTTACGCGCCAACACCAACTTGTCTGCGCAGCCTTTGCTTTGTGCGCAATCTGACTTTACGCGCAAACTTTAAGTTTACGCGCAACACCCTTTCTAACTTCAATTTCGCGCACCAGAGCTCGGGTATTTTCTATGTCTTGAACTCTATCTAATGGAGGAGGGTCATTTCATATTTATAGGCAAAATCGACCCCGCGCGAAAAACCCTCCTTGAGCGCGTAATCCGCTTTGATCGCGAAATACAAATCTTCCGCGCACAACCATTTTCCGCGCACTGCTCCATAATTTCGCGCACCTCATGCCTTTACCGATTTTCAAGCTTTCGGCCTTGAAACATCTTTTGCGCGAAATACAATTTCGCGCAACCCGCTGTTTTGCGCGCCACACTTCAATATTTCGCGCAACCCTCTAGTTTTGCGCGCCACACTTGATTTTTCCGCACACCTCCTTCATTTCCCTCTCCTCAACCTTCGCCAACAACATATCACTCCATTCTCCATTGGCGATTTTCAGGCCCAAAAATTTGGCAAACACTGGAAAACGGCGCCACCTTGTACTGCTCTTTTGTACCGCCTCCAGATCGTCCTTTCCTTTGTCAAAGTACATTGTCAACATGGAATGTCAACAACTTCTCGGGAACTCGACAATTCTCCATGGAAACCTGCTTTGTCAACAAACACAATCAACCCAAAAATGCTGCAATGTTACCTTGAGGGATTTTTGCCCAACAAATATATATAATCATAACATGAACATATGGGTATGAGAACATGATACTAAAATTTAAAGATCATTCCCACTAAATCATATATCATAATCATGAGTCATGACATAAATATATGAAGTTCATAAGAAATGAATCACAAGAGGATAAAAGGACATGAGATATGATTGTATAACATTAGAATAAGGAATGATATTGTGTCATACACATAAGTGTATGAAATCATATGTCAAGGATACCTACCAATACCTTCATAAAATGTTATTATTTTGAAAATCACCAATGTACCTGCATAAAGATTGGTCTAACATTCCATGTACCCTCTTTTTCTCATTTTTGGGATCTAACAAAAATACAATATTATTTTCATTTTTTGGATACAACTTTTATTTCATCTTATTTTCATGGTTGGGATACCACCTGTATACACTATCCTTTTGGGATTCAAAGAAAACATGTATACACACTTGTTTCCGGGCTTGGGATATAACCTGTATACCATATTGTGTTTTGGTTTGGTATAAAAATGATGTTCCCTCTTGTTTTATGTCATTTTATACAACCTATGTAACCTTTTATTTTTGGTCATTTCTAATAACGCATGAACCCTCTGAGCTCATATACAATTTTCCATTACCCAATGAAATGGAGTGAGATATATCTCCCACTAGTCACATAAAAAAATCATATATATGTTTTCCAAAAGATAGAAAAACATTAATCATATCATAACCCATAAAAATAAGTTTTTTTTCATAAACATCATATCATAACCCGTGAAATAAAATTTCTATAAAAAAAATGTCATCATATAATTACCTATGGAAAATAGACATGTTTTATAATTACAGTATAACTTATTAAAGGAAGCAGGTTTCATAAGAATACAACCTGTGGAATAGAGTCATATTTCATATAAAACATGACATATCAGTCATAAAATATTAAAATAATGAATAATAATGGTTTCCTTGCATACTATCCCTAGTTAATCATAATCTATATCAAGGATATCATTTTATATAGAGATGGATTTTAAAATATCCCTTTGATCCTTTCATAAGGAAAATATCCTTTCTTCAAAAAATAAATTTAAAACATAAAACATTTTAGAAATAATATTATTTATAAAACACTATGAAAACTTATTAATTAATATTTAGTCATATTTTAAAACATTTTTTGAGAAAAATATTTTTCTTCTTTGATGAACAATTTTTAGAACATAATATATTTTGAAAAAAAATTCCTTTGAAATTAACATTGAAAAAATAAAAAGGATGATTAGAAAGTTATTTAAATAAAATTTAAAACATATACCATTTTTAAAAATCATATTTCTGTAAAAATGAGCTAAAAAGGTCATTTAAATAAATTTAAACATTTTTATAAAAAATTGTTTTTGAATAAAATAGATTCCCAATCGAAGGGAAATATAAGGATGAATTTTTTAAAGAACATTTCTAATTATATTAAGTATGTAAGAGTGTAAAAATAGTACCGTTACATGAATATATAATTAATAACCAGAGTTTATGAAAATACATGACGATTCTTGATAGATATATCCCAATATTTTATCAATGGAATCATAATCATAAAGTATCCTGATAAACGATGAGATTATAGTACAAATATTTTTACACTTCGGTAAATTCGAATAAAAATCCACATGAAATATTAATGTTACATAAAGGATAAAATATCATAAAAAATAAGTATGATAATGATATAATACATAAATTGGGTAGTATATACATCTCATAAAATAATATAGGTTCATTACATAACATGTGTCTCAAAGAAGGAAAATTCATACAAAAATTATTTACCGATATGGTAACCAATGAACATTAAAAGCATAAATGGGAGACAATAAAATGGATATATAAATATTCATAAATTTATTTATATTAATCATATAATGAATTCGTGGGAATAATATATATTATATAAAAAATGATTGGTGAAAAAAGAATAAGAATCATAGAAATAAAACTGTGGCGAGATATCCCCTTAAAACATAAGTAACTTTTAAATCATGGAGTCCATGAAATAATAATGTAAATTGAAACTTATAATATCTTGAAATAAAGAATCTTACAGAAATATCATGTCATAGTTTATTATTTGCACCAAAAAAACAAGAATTATTGTTGAATACATCATATATCTTACAGAAATAAAAGTGAAACGAGAAAACCATGACCTTGCGTATTGAATTTTCTCATGCACATTCAAAAATCATATATAATAAATATGTTATTATTATATATATACTAGATTAACATGTTACTATATATAAATGCATATATTAATTCATTATTTCTTCATTTTACCTGTCAATTTGCAATTCCATGTAAATGATATATTTTGGGTAGTAACAGCTTTGTTTTTCACATCTGTTTTGATTTGTAATATTTGGGGACCTCTTAATTATATCATGATTTAATCACTCCATAATGTTAACCATGAATTCATTTTAATATATATTTAGTATATCGTTATTTATTATAATATATATATGACATAAGTATGAAATGCAATACACCTTTCATGGAGATGGTAGGTGGTACAAATGCATGGAAATTGATTCTATTTTCGTATCATATTTAAAGAATGAAAGTAAATAATATATATATATATCATTACATTAATATTATTATATCTTATTTATGATATAATTTTACTAAACAAGTTTTTACTACTTTCCATGTAATGTGTGAACGAATCACATCACTTTGAGGCGGTGGTAGTCAACACACCAAAAATCAAAGTTATCATGTCCCCAAAAAATAGAAAGCATGATGTTATGTGTTATATAAGAATTAATGAAGAATAAATATAAAATAAAAATAAAATATATCATAAACTATTAATTCTATCATTATTCATACCCTTGAAACATTTTAATTGAAGAACGAACAATATTAGTTCGCATGGAGTTAGTCAGTCATACAGATGAATGATGATTCTATATCATATTTGAGGGAAGTGTGTGAGTGTAGGTAGAAACCCTAAGATAAAAAACTAAAATAATATTACAGATATTGAGGTTATTATAATCATGTAAAAAGAATAATTGAAGGGGGTGTAGAATTATATAAAACAAAAGTGTTTATTGAATGATATTACCTCTTCTTTAGGTAATTCCTTTTGGTTTTCACCAAAAGACAACATTGGATGGATTTATAAAAAAATTAATGCTTCTAGAAATAGATAATGGAATTTGGTAGATTATCTTTTCAGTTTCTATATGATCCAAAAGGCTTTAGAGGTGTGAAAATGTTATGGGGGTGGGTTCGTTTTTCTAGTGGAGGAGTGGAATTCTTATAAATATAATAATGTAAACATTATTGAGAGGTCTTACATACATAAAATATCTCCAATAATGGTAAATTTTTTACTTAAATGGAGTTTATTATCTGAATATATCCATATATTTATTTTTCGCATGTTTATAGGTTATTTTTCGAGTTCAGTTAATGTTTAACAACTAAGTGAACTCGTTTTTACCTAAACCATTGAAATTAATTTTAATTACACTCACTAGTATTTTAGGGGAAAAACTATTTAAACATTAATATTCTTGAAATATTATTCTTATTCAACATAAGGAGTCATATTTTATAAATTCTAAAAATAGAAGTGGAAAAAATTAATTTAAAATTATTCTCACATACGAGACAAGACAAAGTGTTCATAATGGTAAAATATTAAATATTTTGAAATGATTTTATATCCATATTCAATGTAAAATGGATTAAAATTTCCAAAATTTTATTAATATAATTATTATTTATCTAAATTTAATTTATAAACTATATAATATATAATTTAACTATAAAAATAAATTAGAAAAAACAGTTTTGAATGAAAATTCAGAATTTTTCACTATTCATCCACAAAATGAAACTTCTCAAAAAATTTAAAACAAATCACCCTAATGTTGTTTTAACATTATAAATACAAAAATGAAGTTTATTTTATCAAATATAATTTATAAAATTTTCAACATTTAGATTTAATATAAGTTAACAATTAAAATGAAGAAAAATAAAAATTTAGAGATGTATATTTCATTATGCAATAAATTGGTTTTATTTATATATCTTTTCTATAAAACACATAAGATAAATGTTAAATAGTAGAAAATATATATATATTATTATTAAAATCATCTATTAAAAATTGTTTAATTTAGATATTGAGGTAAAATTTCATTGATTTCATTAATATAGATTTCAATCCATTGTTTTCTTATATTCTCAAAAGGGTTTTATTTTCATTTCTTGTTAATAAATCCCCAAATAATTATTCTTATATACATGTGTAATTAATATCCTAATTATTTAATTAATATTTTTTATCAAAACATATTCCAACATCTAGGGGATTAAAACTATAATATTTCCATAATAATAATAATAATACATTGTAATTTGGAAAAACAAGGTCTTTCATGTCATGATATTTATTAAAGGAACACAAAAATATGTTTTACAGAAGATGAAAAGAGCCTGGAATGTACCAAAATCTATCCTAAGTGTTTCATGTAGTGAAATATTAACATGGTATGCATACAAATAAATAATAACATGGTTATTTCATATTACATAAGCACTATTCTGTGCTTTATAAAATGAGAAATTTAAAAAATATTAAATTCAATAAATATAACAATTAATAAATAATCATAGTGTTACTTGGTTTTTCATAAATCAATAAAAATGATAGTTTTCAGTCAGGGTGTTACATGGTGTATATATTGGAATTGTTATCCTAGATATAATTATACTAGATACATTCAATATGAAATGTATCAAAATTAATATGAGTATGATAATGAATCTCCTATATTTTTCGACAAAAAATGATTCAACTATTTTAAAAAAATTCAAAAAATTCAAATGAAAAAAACTCACACCAAATAAAAATTCCCAAATTATAGAATTTCAAAATTTTAAGTCTCAATATCCAAATCCCAATGTCTTGAATTTTTAATTTCATACAACTTCATAAAATTAAATATCTATAATATATGAATGGAGAGGCTAATTTTTTATCTAACATATTGAATATCTAGAATATAATAATCTTCCTTATAAACTCTTTGAATTTCTAAGAAAAATTGGTTGGTCTCTACTAGTCTCAACAATCTACTATTTATCTAAGATATTCCCCATTTTAAATCAATCTAGAGTATGAAAGATCCCTGGAATTCACTAATGAGGTCTATAAAAATTGATAAATTATGAATATAATTTTATAAAATCAAGAAACTTTTCTCATTGAATACACATTATTAATTAAATATTGTTTCCTAAATATCTTATTAACTAGGAAAATACCTCATTATATTATTTAAATTACTTTTATTCAAAACCAATTTTTTTGTATAATGGATAGAATATTATGAAATTTATTTCATCAATAATAATTTTGTGTCTTCATAATTGATTAATAAATTAATCAAAATATTATTTTATATATCTATGTTTTAATTTGAAAAACAACTTATTACACTAATTTTGGTCACCCCCAGAAGAAATTCATCTTATGTAGCCATGGGATCTTTTGGTCTTCTTGTACTAGGTTTCGGATTCATTCCATAATATATCATATATAACATTGGTAATTTATGGAGTTAATAATTAATTTCGTAGGTACGATTCAAACAAATATAATATATGATTACTCTTCTAGAGCCTACTTTTTAATGCATCATTATCTAGAACATGCTACTTCATCTTGCAATCCTCCATATCATCCCTCTTAATACTTGTTTTAAATAATCTTCTTATTTCCTTCTTCATCTTCTTCATGATTTTTACACTTGTAATATCACCATTTTAATTATTATTCACGTAAAAAATACTTCATATATATTTCTTTTCATTCATTATGATGCACGTTCTAAATATTTAACAAAACATCATTTTGATGCATCCAGGTTCACCTTACTAGTTAATCATCCTCTTTTCTTCCCTACTTCCATGTAATTATAATTTTCTATAAAATCAGGGATTATAAAACTTATTATTATTTATGAAAACCTTATTATTATATAGAAAATTAAATAAATGATCATGTAACATAAAATTTTTCAATTATCAAGCTTCATCAAACATAACATTGGACATTACATCAACTAGCTTCACATTCTATCTTTTAGAATAATACTTTTAAAAAATAGACTTTTACTCAATTTTTTTACTAATAATCAAAATATCAACATCAATAATCACATATTTAATTTTCATCTATTAGAATGAAAAAATTAATTTAACATAAAAAAAATTCTAAAATCTTGACCAGTGTTTTTTACACATAGTCAAAATTAAATAAAATATACAATCAACTATTTCATTGGTTGCTGAATCTCCTAATTTTGATTTACATACAACTTAAAATAATAATAATGTTTCATCAAATCATAACCATTCAACAATTAAAATTGGATAACACCACAAAAATTCAAAAAATATATTTTTTGGGGGAATTATATATCCCATGACAACAAATTTATGATGTATTAATTTTATTTCTACACCATCAATTATTTGAACTATTACACCACTTCCATCAAATTAAAACATGTTTTAATTCCTCTACCCATGTGTCACATGAGTTATATTATGTCAACACTAAGATAACATTATTCAATGGATTATGAGGTATGATAATTACTAGTTGAGTAAGAAAGAAATATTAAACATTTTTTTACTTAACTCATCAAATCTACCCCTTTACAAAGAGAAAGTGAAGATATTATACCACGATAATTTGTAGAAATATATTTTATCATGAAATATATTTATATAATGTTCTATTTGTTTAAATTACATTTAAAATCAGTATTTATTGATATATTATTTTTTTCTTGTTTTTTTTAATATTATAATTTGATTCGGATTTTCGTTTAAAACATTAAATGTCCCCTCAATATTCATATGAAAATATTAAAATTTACCATTCACAAAATTCATTTAAAGCATTAATATATATAATTAGCATACAAGAAATAAAAAATACTCAATGTTACCAATTTTTTTATTATAATTCAAAATCACAAAACTATTTAATAAAAATAATCTTCTTTCTGATGTTTATTTCCTATAATTATAATATCCATAAAAATATACCTTAGTGAATCCAAACAGATTAAATTATCTAATGTTATTATTCCCCCTAATATAAGTCAAATTTTTAATATATTTTTGGATTATCTTAGAAACCACAATTTTTGATTCATTTGAATATATTTGGAATCTAGAAGGAAATATAACCACATAAATAATATAAAGTCTTTATTCTGTTTGATACAGTAATCATCAAATCATCTAGATCATTTTCTTCCACTTCACGCCATACCACACTCCAATATTTTATAGATTTATAGAAATTTTATTTGGTGTGTATTATATTATGGAATATTCGATTGAAAAATTATTGAAAAATTATTTTTTCTATTTTTCTTTACATAATAACATATATTTTTTAATTTATTACAACATTTCATCCCACAATTAAACTCTTATGTGCATTAAGTTACATCTCAAAAGGAATCATCACTTGTTTTCTAATTTACTATCTTGAATACTTCCTACTAGAAAAAAAAATTTCTTCCATATAAACAGTAATAATGAGATTACCATTGATCATTTTCATTAAAAAATATTTTCTATAACTTTTATTTGGAATATTTCATCATTTTGACCAACTATATTGTTTCCTATATGGGGCTTAAGGGAGAAACATTAACCTATACAAGAGAAACATAATACCATTTTTAAAAATGATAAATACTTTAAAATTCTCAGTAAAAAAATCATCCTAAAAATCACCAATAAATATTTAAGGTTTCATAACAATTTGACAAATATTATAACGCTTGAATACTCTAACAAACCGAAACCATCCAATTTGTATGAATTCATGAAATAGTTATAAATATTTAATTAATTACTACACCTTCATCATGAGAAGTTAATTTTCAATCAAATTTGAACATTTTTCATTAAATCAGACATTTTTCACTGAGATTTATTTTATAATTCCCACAAGGTTCATGTAATAATATTTCCATTAAATTTTTGAATAAGATGCAATGCCTTATTATTTTTTATTTGGTCCATATAAAAATTCATATAAATTATTTAATCTATGTTTATAATACACTCAATTACTGATTCATGATTAAATTGATGAATTAGAGATATTTTATTAACAACCCTCTTATTTATTATAGCATATTCCAGATCATTTATTCATCCAATGATATTTTTACGATTAACGTTATTTTTTATCATTTGAAACATTAGTTTTAAAATTTAAAAAATATCTGTAAATTTAAAATAATGATTATAATTTTTATTAACATTATTTTATTCACAATCAAAATCCATTTGAGAATATTTATGACATTTTTTCATGTTATATTAAATTAATTAATCAAGTTGTAATTTAGAATTCTAAATTAGAATGATATTATTTTCAATTATTTTCACATCATATCTATATACTATCTTATGTTGTATTTTATTTGACCATTTTCATCCCATTTCATTGGATATATACCAAATTAAAATTGTATATATCATCGATCCTTCAGAAATTTGATTTAATGATCTTAATGATGCATGAAATATTATGAATATATAAATAATGAACTTTGAGTTCATTATTATAAAAATAATAATATTTCATGTTTGATTTAGGTCACAACAAAAATCTATTTTTAGTTTTCTTAGGGGTACTTATATAATATCTTCATTATAATTTTGATAATCAAAATTCACAAATCATAGTTGTTACTATTTCAACCAAGTTTCTATTTTTTCATTTATATAACTCTATTATGTTGGGATGTACAAGTATCATAATATATATTTTTCATTTAATTAATATCCTATCATGATTTGAAATAATGGATAGTAATCCCACATCCATTATAAGGCCCCAAATCCTTTATTAAGACTCATAACCCTTTTCCAAAAAATAATATAAATATTTCAAACCTCTCAATTTCCCCATCTATGTGAAATTATTATTAAATATTATAAAATAAATATAACATATAATGAATTTATGAATAATTATCCCCCCTAATTCGTTGTGTGTTAGCACATGTGGTCCAATGGATTGTATTTATTATCTTTTATGAAATATTTGTACCATATTCACCTTTTGAAATGTTTAAAAAGTATTACATTCTTCTATATGAAATTAGAGTAAGTCTATCATCACATTATCATTAGAACATTTCTTAAAATATTTTGATATCAATTTCCTTTATTTTTTGGTGAACAAATATATTAATAATTATAATTACATAAAGAAATTTACCGATATCACAAATTCTTAATATGATTTTATTAGTTCTTTCTACCTTTGTGATAATTATTCCATCATTTAAGAATAAAATCATACAATAATTTCTTCTATACAAAAATCCATTAAAATCATCAAAACATTTTTATAGTAATGTTTTTTAGTTAATTCCCCTGTATAGGTAAAATATAAATTGATTTTAATTTCTCACCATTAATTCCAATTTTTTCATCTAAATTTGTAGTGGGTTTTAATAGAAAAGGTAATTGATCTTCTATAATGGACTTCAAAATTCATATGGGTTTTTGTGTCACCAGTCAATTGAGTCGAACAATACCTATAATCAATCAATTATTTTCACTTTTTACTAAATTTTATGTCATCTTAAACCATTATTTTATGTCCATATATTACCCATTTTGTAAAATTTTTACCTATATCATGAAGAGTATTTTTTCAATTGAAGAGTATTTATACATTATTTATCATATTGATATTATTGGTAGAAAATAAAAAACATTATTTGTTAAATAAAATCTATTTTTCATACATAGAGATTGTTATTTTCAATTCTTAGGTTTGTTATACTATGAAATTCCTTATAATTCATGTATTATTTAACTCTATGGAAAAGATTTATTTTAATCATATATCTGCTTTAGTAAAAAATTTCTCTATTATTTTTTCTTTTCAATAGATTTCATAGAAATAAAGTTTTATAGTTTACTATTTCTCACAATACATTACTCGTTTTTTTATTTTTACATGGGTTTAATATAATTCTCTCCATCTTCAACATTATTACATGTGGATTTTTTATTTATAAACATGATCTCAATTATTAATGAATATTTCAAAAACATTTTCTTCTTATTTTTTATGTATTAGCACTATTGGAAATTGGTGTTTTCCAAACGCTTTTATCCCAACGGTTTTCAAAAACCATTAGGAAAGGGAGGTTATACCGATGGTTTAAAAAAAACTTTTGGTATAGGCCTGTTTCTAGGAGCCATTAACAACGGTTCTAGGGAACCATTGGGAAAGGCACGTTTGTAGGAGGCTTTACCAAAGATTCTACATAATCATTTGGTAAAACCTATTTTTAGAGGATTTTACCAATGGTTCTATATAAACCGTTATGATAGGCACTCTTTCCCAATGGTTTTAAAAGCTGTTGGGAAAAGTTTTCCCCAATTAGAGGCTCCCCTTTATTCGTGAACAGACTTGAATGTGGAGCAGCAGCATGCCGTCCTCGCTCGACTTCCCCCATATGAACTGTTAAATATCCATTAGAACAATCTCAAATCCTTTATGATATTCTTTCTATAGTTTAAATCTTTATGTATTTCCTTATTATTATTTTTATTCATCTAATATTTTTGTTTTTGTGTTTTGATTTTGATGTGTATGTATTTTCTGTTTTGATTTCACCAAGATTTTCTCCATCCCATCAAATATATTTAATTAATTAAATCTTTAACCTTACATAAGAGGTTTGAGGGGGGGATTTACGAGGTGAGGGGGAGTGTTAGGGGGGTTGGGGGATGTCCGGGGTGGGGGGGGGGCTGTCCGGGGGGTGGGGAGCTACCTGGGTGGTGTGAGGGGTTGTACGGGGGTGGGGGATGTCAGGGGGTTGGGGGGCTGTCTGGGGTGGGGGGGAGGGGGGTGTCTAGGGGTGGGGGGTTGTCCTTCTGGGGGTGGGGGTTGTCCGGGGTGTTGGGGGAATGTCCGGGGATGGGGGTTGTCTGGGGGGCCGGGGTGGTTGTGCTATCCTGGTGGTGCGAGGGGCTGTCTGGGTGGTGCAGGGGGCTATCCAGGGGTGGGAAAGGCTTTCCGGGGGTGGGGGGCTCTTTAGGGGCGGGTTATATACGTGGGTGGGGGGGATACATGGGGGTTGGGGCGCTTTACATGGTGAGGGGGGATGTCTGAGGTGAGAGGGGGTTGTCCGGGGGGTCGCGGGGGGGGGGGGGGGTGTCCGGCGGTTTGGGGGCTTGTCCGGGTTGAGTGGGGATGTCCGGGGGTGGTTCAGTTGTCTTGGTGGTGCAGGGGATGTCTTGGTGGTGTGGGGGTTGTATAGGGGGTGGGGGTTGTCCGGGGGTTGGGGTGTTTTCCAGGGTGTGGGGGGCTGTTTGGGGGGTGGGGGCTGTCTCGGGTGAGGGGGATACCCAGGGGGTCAGGGGGGCTGTCTGGAATGAGGGTGGGCTGTCTGGGGTGGGGGTTGTCCGTGCGGGGGGGGGGGGGGTTGGGGTGAGGGGGATATCCGGGGGGGGGGGGTCAGGGTGTGGTGGTGGTGGTGTGGGCGGGGTGTCTGGGGGTGGTTGGGCTTTCTGAGTGGTGCAGGGGGATGTCTGGGTGGTGCGGGGGTGGTCTGGGGGGGACTATCTGGGGGGAGGGGGTGTTGTTTGTGGGTTGGGGGGCTTTCCAGGGTGAGGGGGGCTGTCCAGGAGGGGGTTTGTCTAGCAGTTGGGGGGGTTTCTTGGTTGAGGCCCATATTTTACCAGGAACTACAAACCCTCTCATGTACTATGATGTTCTAATCTATTGTATACAAATTTAAAATGATCAATCTCTTCATCCTCCTTTTATGGGAAAAAATATGATGTAGTGGCCATATCGAACAACACTGTTTCATTATAGACTACATGAATATTATTCTATCTTCTAAGTAAAACTATAATGATTCAGATATGCATGGTTACAGAGAAATTATCCCTTGAACTAATAATTTTTACCACACAATAATGTATTCATGGTTTATATATCTTTGGTTCATATTTGATAAAAACATGATGACAAATAGTTTTAATTATGACCATGTGGTTTTATGATTTATTCAATAATTTTATTTGTTTTCTGATGGTGATTTATATTCTCTTATTGTTATTTTTATTATAATCATTGGACTAGTCACTCATCTAATTAAATTATGTTATCTATCTATAATGGTTGGTGACATATTTTTAACAATAAATATTTATACAAAAATTAAGAACCTCTCTCACTAATAAGTCACTTCGATCTATAACAAAATCAATGTTTTAGATGAACTACTATATAAATTTTGGATTTGAAATGGATCAATGGGGGTTTATCAATCCAAGGCACGGTGTCACCGGTATCACTCCAAAGGTCTCTCTTTTTTTTAATGATAAAATTCAAGACTAACGACATCAAAATGACTTGAAATCACACGAAAAAACTATAATTATTATTTGTGAGGTTTACAAAAATACGACACTTCATTCAGATGCACGGTTTGCACGGAACGAATGCATATGAGTTTTTTAGGTGTTTGGCGTGCTTGATAAGCATTCATGTATGGTCAAAACCATACAAACGACCTCGGAATGCCATGAAATCGGACGAAAACAAAGGGTGTGTGAATTGTGAAATGGTCATCTTGACGTCACGTCAATCGAAGGTGTCATGTGACTGCGTTGGCCGAAAATGAAATCCGCTAGTTGTAAATGGCCAAAACATGTGTTTAATTGTTAAATGATTTTTGAACAATAGAAAAATGACTTGAAATCACACGAAAACACCATAATTGTTATTCGTGAGGTGTATGAGGAGACGACGCATCATTCGGACGTGCGGTTTTCATGTTACAACTGAATATGTGTTTTTAGGTGTTTGGCATGCTTGAAAATCATGGGTGGGGTGGTCAAAACTGGCCGAACGACCTAAGAATTCCATTAAATTGGATGATAAAAAATGTGGGTGAATTGTGAAATGGTCGGCCAGACGGCATGTCAATCAAAGGTTTCGTGTGACTGCAGTGGCTGAAAACGCACTCTACGTGTCGAAAATGGCCAAAACATGTGTTTAACGGTCAAATGCATGTTGAACTAGTTCAGAATGAATTTAAATAACATAAAAGCACCATAATTATTATTCTTCAGGTTCACAAAAAGACTAAGCATCATTCGAACGCGCGGTTTACACGGCACGACAGAATATGTGTTTTTAGGTTTTTGGCTCCCTTGAAAAGCATGCGTGGGGTGGTTAAAACAAGCCGAACAACCTCCAAATTCCATGAAATCTGAAGACAACAAAGGTTGGGTGCATTGTGAAGTTTTTGGCTAGATTTCATGACAATCAGAGGTGTTCTGTGACCACGGTGGCCGAAAATGTACTCTGCGTGTCGTAAATGACCAAAACCTGTGTTTAACAGTCAAATGCACGCCGAATGACATCAGAATGACTTGAAATCACATGAAAACACTATAATTATTATTCTTTAGGTTTAAGAGGATACATAACGTCATTAGGGCACGTGGTTTGGGAGGCACAACCGAATATGTGTTTTTTAGGTGTTCGATGCGTTTGAAAAATGTGAGTGGGTGGTCAAAATCGGCCGAATGTCCTCAGAAAGCTATGAAATCAGACGACAACAAAGGGTGGGTGAATTTTGAAATGTTCTTCTAGACGACACATCAATAAATGATGTTGTGTGACCGCGATAGCCGAAAATGCACTCTGTGTGTCGTAAATGGCCAAAACATGTGTTTTTTGGTCAAATACATACCCAATGAAATAGGAATGACTTGAAATCACACGAAAATGCCCTAATTATTATTCCTGATGTGTTGTAAAAGAGGAAACTTCATTCGGATGTGCGGTATGCATGGAATAACTAAATCATTGTTTTTTAGGTGTTTGCCGTGCTTGAAAAACGTGCGTGGGGTGTTCAAAACCAGCTGAACGACCTCAGAATGCCATGAAATCGGACGTCAACAAATGTTGGGTGAATTATAAAATGTTCGGCCATAAGTCATGTCAATCACAGATGTTGTGTGATCACGGTGGCCGAAAATGCACTCTGCGTGTTGTAAATGGCCAAAACATGCATTTAACGGTCAAATGCATGCCGAACGACACCAAAATGACTTGAAATCACACGAAAACAACCTAATTATTATTCATGAGGTTTATGAGTAGATGTTACATCATTTGGATGCGCAGTTTGCATGACACGACTGAATATGTGTTTTTTAGGTGTTTGACATGCTTGAAATGTTTGCGTCGGGTTGTTAAAACCAGCCGAATGACATAATAATGACACGAAATCGGAGGAAAACAAAGGGTGGGTGAATTGTGAAATGGTCGGCCAAAAGACAAGTCAATCGGAGGTGTCGTGTGGCCACGGTGGCCGGAAACACACTCTGCATGTCGTAAATGGCCAAAACATGCGTTAAATGGTCAAATGCATGCCGAACGACATAGAAATGACTTGAAAACACATGAAAAAACCATAATTATTATTCATGACATGTGCAGGGAGACGACATGTCATTCGGATGCGTGGTTTGCACGACATGTCTGAATATGTGTTTTTTAGGTTTTTGGCGCGCTTGAAAATCGTGTGTGGGGTGGTCAAAACCAGTCAAATGGCCTCAGAATTCCATGAAATCTGTCTACAACAAAGGGTGGGTTAATTGTAAAATAGTCATCTAGACGACACGTCAATCAGAGGTGTCATGTGACCGCAGTGGCCAAAAACACACTCCTTGTGTCTTAAATGGCCAAAGCTTGTGTTTAATGGTCAAATGCATGTCATGAAACATTGGAATAACATAAAATCACATGAAGACACCATAATTATTATTCGTTAGGAGTAAGAGGAGACAACACGTCATTCAGACACACGGTTTTCATGGCACAACTGAATATGTTTTTTTAGGTGTTTGGTATGCTTGAAAAGCGTGCGTGGGGTGGTCAAAAACAGCCGAACGACCTCAGAATGCCACGAAATTGGAAAACAATAAAGGCTGGGTGAATTGTGAAGTGGTCTTCCAGAAGACACATCAATTGGAGGTGTCAGGTGACTGCGGTGGCCGAAAATGCACTCTGCATGTCATAAATGGCCAAAACATGCATTTAACACTCAAATGCATGCCTAACGACCTCAGAATGAATTGAAATCACGCGATAAAACCATATTTATTATTCATGATGTGTACGAGGAGATGAAACATCAATCAGACGCGCGGTATGCATGACACAACTGAATGTGTGATTTTTAGTTGTTTGGTGCGCTTGAAAAGCATGCGTGGGGTGGTCAAAACTTTCCAAATGACCATAGAATGCCATGAAATCAGACGAAAACAAAGGGCAGGTGATTTGAAATGTGTGCGACTAGACGAAAGGTCAATCGGAGGTGTCGTGCGACCGCGGTGGCCGAAAACATACTATGTATGTTGTAAATGGCCACAACTTGCATTTAACGGTCAAATGCATGCTGAATGACATCAGAATGACTTGAAATCACACAAAACACCATAATTATTATTTTTGAGGTGTATAAAGAGATGAAACATCATTCAGATGTGCGGTGTGTGCAGCACGACTCAATATGTGTTTTTAAGGTGTTTGGAGTGATTGCAAATCATGTGTGGGGTGCTCAAAACCATTCGAATGACCTCAGAATGTCATGAAATCAGATTACAACAAAGGGTGGGTGAATTGTGGAGTGGTCGGCCAGACAACACGTCAATCAGAGCTGTTGTGTGATCGCGGTGGCCTAAAACGCACTATGCGTGTTATAAATGGAAAAAACATGTGTTTAATAGTCAAATGCATGCCGAACGACATCGGAATGACTTGAAATCACACGAAAACACCATAATTATTTTTTTGAGGTGTACGAGGAGACGACATGTCATTCATACACACGGTTTGAATGTCACTTCTAAATATGTTCTTTTAGGTGTTCGGTGCGCTTGAAAAACATGCATTGGGTGGTCTAAACCAGCCGAACGACCTCAAAATGATATGAAATCAGTCGATAATAAAGGGTGGGTTAATTGTGAAATGGTCGGCTAGACTTCACGTCAATCGGAGGTGTCGTGTGACTGCGGTGCCTGAAAATGCACTCCACATGCAGTAAATGGACAAAACATGCATTTAACGTTCAAATGCAAGCCTAATGACATCAGAATTACTTGAAATTACAATAAAACACCATAATTTTTATTCTTGATGTGTACGAATAGACGACATGTCATTCAGAGGTGCGGTTTGCAGGGCATGGCTGAAAATGTGTTTTTTAGGTGTTTGGTGCGCTTGAAAAGCATGCGTGGGGTGGTCAAAACAAGCCGAACGACCTTATAATACCATGAAATGGGATGAAAACAATGGGTGGGTGAATTTTGAAGTGGTTGGCCAAACGACACGTCCATCGGAGGTGTCGTATGCCCAAGGTGGCCGAAAAAGCACTCTACAAGTCGTAAATGGCCAAAACATGCGTTTAATGGTCAAATTCATTCCGAACGACAACAGAATGACATAAACTCACACGAAAACACCATAATTATTACTAGTGAGGCTTACGAGGAGACGACATGTCCTTCAGACACTCGGTTTGTGCGAAACGATTGAATATGTGTTTTTTTGGTGTTTAATGCGCTTGAAAAGCATGCATGGGGTAGTCTAAACCGGCCAAACGACCTCATAATTTCATGAAATCGGATGACAACAAAGGGTAGGTGAATTGTAAAGTGCTTTGTAGGACGGCGTGTCAATTAGAGGTGTCATGCGACAGTAGTGGCAAAAAACGTACTCTGCATTTCGTTAATGGCCAAAACATTCATTTAATTGTCAAATGATTGCCAAACTACATCATAGTGACTTGAAATCACACTAAAACACCATAATTATTATTCTTTATGGTGTAAGAGAAGACAATACATTATTCGAATGCACGGTTTCTGTGGAACATCTGCATATGAGTTTTTAGGTTTTTGACGCGCTTGAAAAGGGTGAATGGGGTTTTCAAAACCAGTCGGACGACCTCATAATTCCATTAAATTGAATGACAACAAAGGATGGGTGAATTGTGAAGTGGTCAGCCAGACGACAGGTCAATCCGAGGTGTCGTGTGACCACGGTGGCTGAAAACGTACCTAGTGTGTCGTAAATGGCCAAAACATGTGTTTAATGGTCCAATTCATGCTGAACAACATCATAATGATATGAAATCACATGAAAACACCATAATTATTATTCGTGAGGTGTACGAGGAGACGAAACGTCATTCGGACATGCGGTTTGCGCGACACGGCTAAATATGTGTTTTTTATGTGTTTGGCGCGCTTGAAAAGCGTGCGTGGGGTGGTCAAAACCAGTAGAACGACCTCAGAATGCCCTTAAATCAGATGAAAACAAAGGGTGGGTGATTTGTAAAATGGTTAGCCATACGTCACATCAATCAGATGTGTCTTATGACCGTGGTGGATGAAAACGCTCTTCGTGTGTTATAAATGGCCAAAACATGCCTTTAACGGTTAAATGCATGCCGGACGACATCAGAATGACTTAAAATCACACAAGAAAACCATAATTATTATTCGTGAGGAGTACGAGGAGAGGAAACATCATTCAGGCACGTAGTTTGCACAACACGATTGAATATGTGTTTTTCTGTGTTTGGCGTGCTTGAAAAGCGTGCGTGGGGTTGTCAAAACCGATCGAACTACCTCAGAATGCCATGAAATCGGACGACAACAAAGGATACCTAAATTTTGAAATGGTTGGCCAGACGACACATAAATAGGAGTTGTCGTGTGACTGCGGTGGTCAAAAATGCACTATGCATGTTGTAAATGGTCAAGCCATGTGTTTTACGGTCAAATACATACCCAACGACATCAGAATGACTTGAAATCACAAAAAAATACACATATTATTTTTCATGAGGTGTAAAAATAGACAACACATCATTCGTAAGTACGGCTTGCGTGGCATGACTAAATATGTGTTTTTAGGTGTTTTGCGCGCTTGAACCAGGTGGTGTTGTGTGTTGCATGACATACCTACTAATTGGAGTTTGATTTGTTTTATATTTTCATTATAAAATTAATGTTTTGTTATTATATGAATCAACTAAATTTTAATTTATCATATCCACACCTTTAATGTTTTTAGTGAATCACATTGAGGCGTAGTGTGGCCGGTACCACTCAAAATGTCTCAGTTTTATTTGAAATGGACATGATTTTATGTGAAAACAAAAACATGCATATGAATAACTGACCAAACACTTTCATATTGTATTAATACTTTAGGAAAATGATACATGGGTAATTTGGGACATTTTAGAGTCAACCTCACCTTAATATGAGGCACGATGTGGCCAATATCACTCTTAGTGTCTCTCTTTTGTTTAAAATGGACAACACTTTATGTCAGAACAACTGACATAGGGAAAAAAACCAAAAAAAATCTAATTGTGTTGATACTTTATCACAATTACACTTGAGTCAATTATGACGTGTACGAGTCAACATCGCCTCAATCCGAGGTACGGTGTGACCGGTATCACTTAAAGTGTATCTCTTTTATTTGAAATGGACAACATTTTATGTGAAATCAACAACAGACATACAAACAAACTGATCAATCGCATTTGGAATGTGTTCATACACTATTAAAAGAATCCATGGGTCATTTTTGATGTTCATGAGTCAACCCTGCATCAATCCAAGGCACGTTGTGGCTGGTACCACTCAAAGTGCCTCACATTTATTTGAAATGGATAGGATTTTAACTGAAAACAACAAATGGAATATGAATAACCAACCAAACACATTCTGATTATGTTGATACTTTAGAACAACAGTCCATGTATCATTTTTTAAGGGTAGAGTCAAACCCGACTGAATATGAGGCATGGTGTGACTGGTATCTCTTAAAGTGTCTCACCTTTGTTTAAAACAGACAACATTTTAAGTGAAAACAAAAAATGGCATATGGAAAACCGACCAAACGCATTAAGATTGTGTTGATACTTTCGGAAAAATATCCACGGGTCTTTTGTGATATGTAAGAGTCAACTATGACTCAATCCTAGTCATGGTGAGTATGGTACGAGTCAAAATGTATCATTTTTGTTTAAAATGGACAACATTTTAAGTCAAAACAACTGACATACGGAAAACTAACCAAACATATTCGAATTGTGTTGATACATTATAACAACGATCCATGGTTCATTTTTGATGTGTACGAGTCAACCCTTCCTTAATCTGAGTCACAGTGTGACTGGTATCACTCAATGTTTCTCTCTTTTATTTTAAATGGACATAATTTTAAGTGAAATCAACAACTGGAATACAAAAATCTGATAAAACACATTCGGATTGTGTTGATAATTTAGGAAAATGATTCATGGGTCATTTTTGATGTGTACGAGTCAACCTGGCCTCAATATAAGGCATGGTGTAAAGGTTACCACTCAACGTGTCTCACTGTTGTTGGAAAGGGACAGGATTTGAAGTGAAAACAACAATTGGAAAACAGTGAACTGACAAAACATATTAGGATTGTGTTGATAAATTAGCACAACGATCCATGGATCATTTGGGATAAGTACGAGTCAACCCCATCTCAATCTGAGGCACGGTGAGACTATTATCATTCAAAGTGTATCAATTTTGATTGAAATGGACAACATTATAAGTGAAAACAACATTTGGAATATGGAAAATCTTCATAAGGCTACACGTAGATTCTTGAAATTAAGGGATAAAAAACTAAAATATGATCTATTGGTCATATGTTATTAGAAGAAAATTTTCACAAGGCATAGATTGAAACATAGTGGGTCATAGTATATATATAAAAATATGAATTATATTAGGAATTAATCTTGACATACCATCATGAACATGCACCAACACTCAGGTTCTAATTCTAAATCATGGGTCCTTCATTCTATAAAATAACATACAACAAATAAATATCATATAGATTTTCATATGAAACATATGTACAGTCAAGCATACCATATAATAAATTGTTCAACAAGTGTAACATCCCAATTAAGTAATGAATAATAGATATTTTTATCTATGTTTATTAATGAATTAGATAGTGTTTTAGAGGCTTAAAATTAAAATAAATCCAATCTTAAGGATGGAATACACTAATATTTTTTAAAAGACTGTTTTACTGCCTTTTGATGGCAAACCATTTTTATATCTATATTTTGAAAATTTTATAAGCTATTTTTGTCAAAATAAACTTATTCTTTATGATTGGGACATCAAAATTTACTTTGTGTGAATTTTTGGTATTTTTCTGACAATGTTCATTTTTTAATGATTAGTGAAAAATACTGCATTTTACATCAAAACTGCATTTTCATTTAATTTAATTATATGGTTAGATTATATTATTAATTGGTCTTAATGTGTAATCTGAATATATTTTTACCATTTAATCCATTGGAGGTAATTAGGATTAATTTCACTTTGAAATTGGTCATAAACTAATGACAAACGTTTCATAGATATTGTTTCAAAAAAACCCGCTATTTGTTTTGACAACATGAAATTTTTTAAATCAATTATTGCAATTTATGTGTTTGGAATTTGGTAAAATGGATTACATATTTGGAATAAGAAAGTCCAAATTATTTAATTAAGACTCTTTTGTTTTTTGGACATTATGAATAGTAACGACAGTAATTATCTTTAATTATCTTGATTTATGAGTAATCAGGTAGTTAAAGATAATAAAATGATATCATAATAATACTAAAACACCACAACATGTGTCCTACGACTACCGTTTGTCTCATGGCCGGCCATGGGATGCCTTCTGCCAAACTTGGGAGCCCCATGGAATCACTTTTGTGAGAAAGTGACTTTTTATTTTTTAATTTTTAAAGAATGATAAATGTAACAAAGAATGTATAACCTAAGTAAAATATTTATAATTTTGTCTACATAGATTATATTTTAGAATATGAATATTCATTGGAAAGATAAAAATATTTTATACATCATAGTATTTTTTTATAATTTTTAGACATTAAATAAATTAAATTATTTATGACATCATAATGATGCAGCGATGACCTCATTATTTGATGATTTAAATAAAATGGAAAGATAATGTATAATATAAGACCTACACATGTCCAAAACCTATTGGGTGGGTATATTTCGAACCCTTATCACCTTATCCTCTAAAAACATCAATGTGGGACCTTTAAAATCCGAAACCCATTTGAAAATAAAGTAACATTTCTTTACTTTTCAAGAGTGCCCCTCCTCTCCTCTTATTAAAGGCCCCCACATCTACCTCCTTACCCACACTCCCAAAGCATTTGGCTCGGCCAAACCCTAAACATTTTGTCTCTCCAAATCTCTATCCTACTTCTTAAAACCTCACTTTGGGAAGAAGTCTTCCAAATGAAGCCTTTGATCTCAAACCAAAGGGAGTTCCATGATTTTAAGGTAATGTCTTCACTTGAGTCCTTTTGTTTTATTTTGCTTCTCCAACCACCTAAACTCTTTTTATTCATTTATTTTGAAACAAATACAGTATATTCAATATACTAGGATGTTTTTATAAGAAGGATTCGAGCTACACTTACACACACCTACATCTAATGGTTAAAGGACATACTGTTTCCGTGGATGGTGAATTTATGCCTCCCGAAACGATGATTGTTCAAAATTCTTTTAACAGCATCAAAGGTGGCCATTAAGATGACACTATATTTATATATGATATATAATATGTTTACGTTTTCCTTAAGATTCTGTATTTTTCATTTTGGGCATACCTTTATGGTTTCCATTATGGGTAAACATGATATCTTCATTTAAGGAAGTGCGGACTACCGCCCCCTCAAAGTGATTTGATTCGTTAATACCATATGTGGGACATATAAAGTATAAAGTTATGATATTATATATGATATTACACTGTAATTATAATATACCTTTATATCATTATGATTACATTAAATAAAATACGAAATAGAATTGAAAGTACCGTTCATGCGTACGTACGACTTACCGTCTCCATGAACAGTGCATTTCATTTCTTACCTTTAAATGATTATGTAATATAATAAATGCATGCATGTAATGTATATATATGACATATATGATATCTACATCATGAATACCATTCTGGATATAATGGATACAAGAACAACATGTAATTATAAAGGGTTTATTTTTTACTCAAGTACCAATGATCGTTAAAACGACCGTTATTAAATTAAATAATTACATACTGTTCATGACATGGAAATAAGTGATATAAAAGGAATAATGAACTTGAAAAAGGTTCTTAAGCAAGTAGAAATTAACTCAAGTTTATTATTCAGGACATTAAATAACGATCGAGTCAAGTCGGACCCGAGGTATGGGACATCGTCTCAATCTCCTTTCATTGAGGCATATTTTGTTTTATACACAACCTTCTTTTATATGGTGTATAAACCCCTTTGACTTTTATGTTTATTCAAAAGGAATCTTTTTTATACGAAGCATTTACTAAACAACAAAAGGGAATGTTTTTGTCATACGTATGCGGCAACAACAACTTCTCCGCCGCCGTGACCATTATTTGAGTTTCGGCTTCCTCTATAAGCCATACCTTTTTTTAAAGAAAAATAAATACCATGTTTTACTTTTCTTTTATTTTGGTATTGAAAATGGTTTTCATAATGTTTTTATATCAATGTGTTGTATTGATATCTTGTGATTGAAAGGTGGAAATGTTATGTTTCCTTTATGCATGTTTTATGTGATACGATTATGTTGAGGTTCTTGGGAATTATTATGAAGACGGGTGGTTCCATGATAAACTAAGGTCGGGTGAGCCCGATATAGCTCTCCAATGCATTGGGTAACGTGAAGGAGTGAAAAGTTAAGGTTTCTCCGAAGAGATTTAGGGAATATACTGTGATGGGTATTCCAAACGTAGCTAAGAGGGTTACTCCCTACGTAAGAATGTTATGAATGCCTCAAGTTTCCTTTATGTCTTATGATTTCTATGATTTATTCGTGATTTGATGGGGTATGTTAAAGTGCATATGTTTTATGGGTAAAGTATAATTTCATTCTTATCTATATATGTACCCATGTTTCCTTTCCATATTTTTATATCACTTACTGAGCTTTTTATGCTCATCACATGTTTTTTTGAAATGTTTTTCACAGGTCAAAGGAAAGGTACATGAAATGATGATAGTGTCAAGGAAGTGTCAAGAAAGAATCCTTGTTTTATTTTAAATATGTTTCCATTGATGGGAAACAAGAATACTAACTTTATGTAACCACTTTTTTTATATGTGGAATGTAATGAGAGTTTTATGATCTAATTTTCTAAAACTCTAAACCCAAAAATATCCTCAATGTGTAATCTTGTAATAACTCAAGATTAAGTAAGGTTTAAGGCTGGGGCCTTATAGTTGGTATCAGAGGTCGGTTTAGAGAACTTTAGGAGTTAGAAAAGTGTTAAATTATAAGTTAATTTATGGTATGATTGAAATGATATAGCATTTACAGATTACCATGTTTCTTCACCTAAGGTATTTCAGTGTTAAGAATGGTTTTTCTTAAAGGAAACAGAGATGTTTTTTTGGGAAGGCATACTAAGGGAAATGACCTTCCAGATCAGCATACTGAGATGGTCAGAATCAGAATTCTGCAGTTTACTACAGCGATGACTCTGTTGAATCAGGTGATAAGTGGTGGTTGTGTAATTGATGATATTTTGGTGTTTTCTAAAAGTAAAGAGGAGCATAAAATTCATTAAAGGGTTATCTTGAAAACTGTATAAGAAAAGAAAATATATGGAAAATTCATCAAGTGTGAGTTTTGGTTACAACAAATTTCTTTCCTTGGTCACATTGTTTCTAAAGATGGGATAACTGTTGATCCTGCTAAAAACAAAGGTTGTTGAAGAATGGCCATGACCCACAAATGTAACAGAGATTCGTAGTTTCCTTGGTTTTGTAGGCTATTACCGAAGGTTTGTTAGAAAGTTTTCACGGTTATCAAGTCCAATGACTAAGCTAACTCGAAAGGGTGTTATGTTTATCTGGACAAAAGAATGTGATGATTGTTTTCAGGAGTTGAAAAAAAGATTGGTGAATGCTCTAGTTTTGGCACATCCTTCCAGGAATGGTGAGTTTGTTATATATAGTGATGCATCATTGAAAGGACTTGGTTGTGTTTTAATATAGAATGATCAGGTAATTTTGTATTCTTCACGTTAGTTGAAAACTCATGAGGTAAATTACCCTACACAAGATTTGGAATTAGCTGATGTTGTTTTTGCTTTAAACATTTGGAGGCATCATTTGTATGAAGTAAAGTGTGAAATATATACCAATCACAAAAGTTTAAAGTATATATTCACTGAGAAAGACTTGAACACGAGAAGGAGATGGCTATAATTAATCAAGTATTATGATTGTACAATTCATTACCATCTGGGAAAAGCAAATAAAGTGGCTGATGTTTTGAGTCCAGAGGTAGTTCAGCTGGAAGAGAACCTATCTTATGAAGAATAAATGGTCCATATTCTTGACCACAGGGAGAAAGTGTTACTAAATAAAGTGATTAATCAGGTAAAGGATTTGTGGAAAAACCACATGATGGAAGAGGCAACATGGGAATCTGAAAATGCAATGAGTGATAAGTACCCCCATTTATTCGATAAGTAAATAAATTGTGGGGACACAATTTTCTAAAGGGGGAAGGATATAACATCCCAAGTAAGTAATGAATAATATATATTTGTATCTATGTCTATTAATGAATTAGATAGTGTTTTAGAGGCTTAAAATAAAAATAAATCCAATCTTAAACATGTAATACACTAATATTTTTTAAAAGATTATTTTACTGCCTTTTGATGGAAAACCATTTTTAAATCTATATTTTGACAATTTTATTAGCTATGTTTTTCAAAATAAACATATTATTTATGATTGGGACATCAAAATTTACTTTGTGTGAATTTTGGGTATTTTTCTAAAAATGTTCATTTTTTAATGAATAGTGAAAAATACTGCATTTTACATCAAAACTGCTTTTTCATTTAATTTATTTATATGGATAGAATATATTTTTAATTGGTCTTAAAGTGAAATATGAATATATATTTACCATTTAATCTAATGGTGGTCATTAGGATTAATTCCACTTTGAAATTGGTCATAAACTAATGCCAAACTTTTCCTAGATATTGTTGCAAAAAAACCCGCTATTTGTTTTGACAACAGGGAATTTTTTTTAAATCAATTATTGCAATTTATGTGTTTCGAATTTGGTAAAATGGATTACATATTTGGAATCATGAGGTCCAAATTATGTAATTAAGACTCTATTGTTTTCGGACATTAGGAATAGTAATGACAGTAATTATCTTTAATTATCTTGATTAATGAGTAATCAGGTAGTTAATGATAATAAAATGATATCATAATAATACAAAAACACCACAACATTTGTCCAAATGCTACTGGTTGTCTCATGGCCGACCATGGGATGACTTGTGCCAAACTTGGGGGCCCCATGGAATCACTTTTCTGAGGAAGTGACTTTTTATTTTTTTAGTTTTTAAAGAATGTTAAATGTAACAAAGAATGTATCACCTTAGTAAAATATTTTTAATTTTGTCTAAATAGATGATATTTTAGACTATAAACATTCCATGGAAATTTGAAACTATTTTATACATCATATTATTTTTTTTATAATTTTTGGACGTTAAATAAATTAAATTATTTATGACATCATAATGATGCAGCGATGACCTCATTATTTGACGATTTAAATAAAATGGAAAGATAATGTAAAATCTAAGACCTACACATGTCCAAAACCTATTGGGTGGGTATATTTAGAACCCTTATCACCTTATCCTCTAAAAAAATCAATGTGGGACCTTTAAAATCCGAAACCCATTTGAAAATAAAGTATCATTTCTTTACATTTCAAGAGTGCCCCTCCTCTCCTATTATAAAAGGCCCCCACCTATACCTCCATACCCACACTCCCAAAGCCTATGGCTCGGCCAACCCATGCACATTTTGTCTCTCGACATCCCTATCTTACTCCTTGAAGCCTCACATTGGGCAAAAGTCTTCCCAAGGAAGCCTTTGGGCTCAAACCAATGGGAGTTACCTGATTTTATGGTAATGTCTTCACTTGAGTCCTTTTGCTTTATTTTGCTTCTCCAACCACCTAAACTCTTTTTATTCATTTATTTTGTAACAACTCCAGTATCTTCAATATACTAGGATTTTGTTATAAGAAGGATTCTAGCTACACTTTCACACACCTATATCTAATGGTTAAAGGACATACTGTTTCCGTGGATGGTGAATTTATGCCTCCCGAAACGATGATTCTTCAACATTCTTTTAACACCTTCAAAGGTGGCCATTAAGATGACACTATATTTATATATGATATATAATATGTTTATGTTTTCCTTAAGATTCTGTATTTTTCATTTTGGGCATACCTTTATGGTTTCCATTATGGATAAACACGATATCGTTATTTAAGGAATTACAGACTACCGCCCCCTCAAAGTGATTTGATTCGTTAATACCATATGTGGGACGTATAAAGTATGGAGTTATGATATTATATATGATATTACACTGGAATTATAATATACCTTTATATCATTAAGATTTCATTCTATAAAATACGAAATAGAAATGAAAGTAGCGTTTATGCATACGTACGGCTTACCGTCTCTATGAACGGTGCATTTCATTTCTTACCTATAAATAATTATGTAATATTATAAATGCATGCATGTACAGGATATATATGAAATATATGATATATAAATCATGAATACCATTCTGGATATAATGGATACATGAACAACATGTAATTATAAAGGGTTTATTTTTTACTCAAGTACCAATGATCGTTAAAACGACCGTTATTAACTTAAATAATTACATAGTTTTCATGACATGGAAATAAGTGATATAAAAGGAATAATGAACTTGAAAAAGGTTCTTAAGCAAGTAGAAATTAACTGAAGTTTATTATTTAGGACATTAAAGAACGATCGAGTCAAGTCGGACCCGAGGTATGGGACTTCGTCTCAATCTCCTTTCATTGAGGCATATTTTGTTTTATACACAACCATATTTTATATGGTATATAAACCCCTTTGAATTTTAAGTTTATTCAAAAGGAAGATTTTTTATACGAAGCATTTACTAAATGACAAAAGGGAATTTTTTTTGTCGTACGTATGCGGTGACAACGACTTCTCCGCCACCGTGACCATTATTTGAGTTTAGGCTTCCTCTACAAGCCATACCTTTTTTAAAAGAAAAATAAATACCATGTTTTACTTTTCTTTTATTTTGGTATTGAAAATGGTTTTCATAATCTTTTTATAACAATATGTTGTATTGCTATCTTGTGATTGAAAGGTGGAATTGTTATGTTTCCTTTATGCATGTTTTATGTGATACGATTATGTTGAGGTTCTTGGGCATTATTATGAAGACGGGTGGTTCCGTGATAAACTAAGGGCGAGTGAGCCCGATATAGCTCTCCAATGCATTGGGTAACGCGGAGGAGTGAAACGTTAAGGTTTCTATGAAGAGATTTAGGGAATATACTGTGATGAGTATTCCAAATGTAACCAAGAGGGTTACTCCCTACGTAAGAATGTTATGAATGCCTCAAGTTACCATTATGTCTTATGATTTCTATGATTTATTCATGATTGGACGTGGTATGTTAAAGTATGATTTAATTCTTATGTATATATGTACCCATGTTTCCTTTCCATATTTTTATATCCCTTACTGAGCTTTTTATGCTCATCACAAGTTTTTTTGAAATGTTTTTCACAGGTCAAGGGAAAGGTACATGATATGATTATAGTGTCAAGGAAGTGTCAAGAAAGAATCCATGTTTTATTTTAAATATGTTTCCATTGATGGGAAATAAGAATACTATCTTTATGTAACCACTTTTTTTATATTTGGAATGTAATTCAAGTTTTATGATCTAATTCTCTAAAACTCTAAACCCGAAAAGATCCTCAATGTGTAATCTTGTAATGACTCAAGATTAAGTAAGTTTTAAGGATGGGGCCTTATAAAAAGGCTACACGTATATTCTTGAAAAATAAGATTCCAAGTCTCATAAAAATACACAAATGGTGTGGAATATATACGGTGACACCATAGTCCCATGGATCACCTCAATCCCATCCTCAAACAGTGGGTTGTAGGACCAAACCAAAGTCCCATTTGGATCCCAATACCAATGACTTAATTTAAGATTCATACCCACTAACCAAGATAGGGATTCATCTCACATCACATCCAGGAGAGAAAATTACAACAAGCCACATACCCCCTTATTCTAATTGAAAAGTCCATGAAAAACATATGGATATTCCAGTAACCCATATCATAGGTCGAGATTGGCCAATTTTTCACTCCAACTCATCATGAACCATTTATTTCAATTGAATTTCTAAATTTATAAATTTCTAAATTCTGGAATGAATTCTAAATTTTGAATACATTGGAAGGGGATTTTGTATTGGTTTTGTTGCAGGTCTGGTGATCGGGAGGTCTGTTTTTGTGGAGTTGTTTTATTGCAGGTCTAGAGAGGGGGGAGAGGGGCCTGCTGCTTTGGAGTTGAGAAAATGTATACCAATGGTTTTAAAACCGTTGGTATAGATTCTATAATATAACTATACCAATGGTTTTGTTATAACCATTGTTATACATCTATACCTACAGTTATAACAGAACCATTGATATAGCCTTATGGCTCACCATATACCCTCTATACCAATGGTTGTAAACCGTTTTTATAAGTGTAACACACATATACCAACGGTTTTACAAACCATTGGTATATGTTATATTTGACACCCATGTGCCAAAGTTTTTTAGACAAATTTTGGTATACCTTCTATTTTGACACCTATACCAATGGTTCTCATAGAACCATTGGTATAGGCCTATTGTCATGGCTTACTTTGCCATGGTTGAGGGAACCGTTGGTATACTATATACCAATGGTGTGATGCCTTTTCCAATGGTTATGAACCACTGGTAAACTGTAAAATTCATGTTGTGTAGAGTAGTCTTCTTCTTATATAGATTACCGAAAACTTATTTTTCATCAAGAAAATATATTTTTTACTTTTACTATGTTTCATATTTACATCATGATATTTTCACTATTTCATTTCCTATAGTTCTTCTTCATGATCATCATCATCTAACTCACCACCATTCTTATTTGGATAATCAATTTCATAATTTCCCAACTTCAACATAGATAAAAAATATTATTGGCAGTATAATTTTTTTATAACCATTTTATTTTCTAAACTTTTTTCATCTAATATTTATTATTGTCTTGTACATGTCATCATTTTATTCCTTATCTCATGATTTACTAGAGTACTTATACTTTTTTCATTTATTTTATTGTTTTTCATGGAATTTAATTTCATCTTATTATCCCCCATTATATTCATAATAATATGATAATTAACAATTTTGTAATTAATAAATATATTAATTAAATTAATCAAGTGACAAATAATATCTTTCTTATAATGTAAATTTTTTGAATCATATATGTGAGGTAATATTCTTGTTAATAAATTTACATTAGTGGAATCATTTAACGCATCTCTAAATGCTATAATGTTTCTAACAAACCCATTCACTATAAGAGACATGTAATCACTATTTTTGCTTCTTTCATCGACACATATTCAAATTTTTGATCTCCATATTTTCATCTAGGCATCCCAAACCTGAATGTTCCTATAAAAATGTATTAATGATTTCCCCAAATATGGTTGGTAGTTTACATTCCCATAATTATTATATACAAAAGAATATAAATACTTTAGAATTGTTTTCCCTGTCATGAAATCAAATTCCAAAATTATTTTAGAAATACAAATCAATGCATAATCATTTTAAATTGGAATAAAACCAATAGTACCAGCATGAATATCGTCCTAGAAAAGATATAGAAGATAAAGAATCAACATGTTATAAAATTATAAAATTTTATTCCATAACATGTGGGTATACATCTAATATTTTTATAAATGATATTATACATTTATTCCAATAGAGAAATATATATTTTATACAGAACCTTGTCTGTTCTAATACCACATGAAATTTACTGAATATCATGTGAAAATTCTTGGGGGGTGAATTAGTATTACTATTTTTTAAAATTCCATTACCAAATATACCACCATGAATTAATAAAGTATTATTACTATCAACTTATAAAATATAACTTTAACAATATTCCCATGAAATATAAAGTTACATATGTAACACTGGATTTATAAATGTTTCTCCTTCAAAAAGGTTGAATGCATCCTTTTTGTGCTTAGATTAATCCAAATAAAATTATTTTATCACTAATAAAATAATTTTATTAAAAATTCATAGAATTTATCATCCTTTACATAACATGTTCTCCCAATTGTAATTTTCTAAAAAAATAGGAATGGTCACAGAAGTTAAAAAAATAACCAAAATTGAATTATATTTATCCTTTAACTCCTAATTTCATTTACATCGAATTATTTATTAACCGTCGATCCTTTAAAAATTTTAGAAGTAGAACATCTTAACCTCTTCAAGAATAACAACATTAAAAATATCATTGTAAAAAATATCTACATATGAAATATCTATATTTGGAAGTTGGCCCATTATACTAATTCTAGAACATATACATCATAATGAAATTCTAGTTATTGTAGATCATTTTCATGCACATTTAAATTTTATAATAAAAAGTTAATCCTCCCCAACTTTAAGAATTTTCAAAAGATACTGGTCAATATATCATACCATCAATAATCTCTTCATCAGGTCAACTATCCTCCTTTTATACACAATATTGATTTTGAACCGTCTATAAAATGTAGCAACACAATATCATGAAATTTATGAATTTTTAATCTTCCATATATTCCATAAAAAATGTATTGTCATCAAATACATTGTATTTAATCATTTTCACATCCCAAAAATCATCTTGAAATGGAAATTTTTTTATTAAGTATTTAGCGGTAGTTATTTATCACTTTACTAAATTTTAGGTTAAATCATGACTCACAAGTAATCATAATTATTTAATGAGGGATATCTCAACATATTCAAAATTAATTTGTGAAGTAAAAAAATTATTCATCCATACCTCCTATTTGATTCTAAAAAAACATCTTTTTACTCTTATATGTGTCAATTTCAGAACATGATATGTATACAATGCCTCTAGATTTAATTGTATTCATCATCCACAATGATTTTTATTTTTGGATCCACCCCTACATATCAGTTATAACTTCTACTGTTAATCATTTATGATATGTGTATGAATTAGATTATTTTAATGAATTAGTACTCTTCCACACCCTAATTTTTCTCTTCAATTTCATTTTAAACATATTTCCTTTATATAAAATCTTAATCCTTGTCTATCTCAATAGTTTTGTTGAATCAAATTCCATATATTTCTTATTTCGGATTCCTATTCATTAAAACTATCTTTATAGAACATGATGATTTAAAATAATCTAGAACATGTATTTATTATCCCTCTATATGTACCTTCAATACCATTGGAACATTAATACTTTGGCCCCTTCCTGTTAATCATGATGATAATGGTTCCTCTTTCACACTTTTACCATTGTCGTTTGAAATGTTTTTTCAAACTCAAGTCTTCTCGATATTATTTTCACATAGATTTTTTATTATTATATAGAAATTTAATTTTTTTTAATTAATATATGACACTTTTCAATTGGTATAAATCATAAAACTCAACTATCATATTCTCAAAAGCTGGTTCAAAATTTAAGCATCCATAAAAATAATTTTTAAAAAACCATGTGGATTATTTCATTCCATTAACAATTATATCAATTTAATATTACATTCATGCATTTTTTAATTCAACTTTAGGAATTATAATTTAATTATTCCAAAAAAAACATTTCTAACACTTAACCCAATAATTCCTCGTGCGCTTCATCTTATAAGCTTTGCATGATCAAATTTTCTTCAACTAATTACTTAAATTTTTTTATGATTACTATTTTGTTGTTGTTCAGTTCATGATTTAAAATTTATTTCAATGTAACTATAATGGTTTATGGTCCACATCCAATGGTTATATAAGATCCATATAATTCAAGGAATATGGATTTTGTAATTCAAAAACTAATTATGTTAAATACTTAAATATATTTAATAAAATAGATCATAATCAATATGTTATTCATCGTAATATTTCTATTGATAGTTAGAAAATAATGATGATTGTGGACTTTTAATATCATTGTTATTAATCATTTATTATTAATCTAGAATCAAAAATAGAAATTAAATTATGGTTAATGATTTATTAATTCATGAAATCAATATCTAATAATATTCATCAAATTGAAATTTAAAAATAATCATTATCATTCATTTTTGGTAGAATAAGTCTACAAAATATTAATTGTGTTTTTATTAAAATGGTTTTAAAAAGAGATAAGTGATAACTATTTTAGTTTAATTAAAATATTATACTTGATATTTAAAATTTTAATATATATATATATATATTACTTGTTAGATATGTAACTAAAAGTGGATATATGAAAATTTAAATGAATATATATATATATATATATATATATATTTTAAACCCAAAAATTAACAAAACTAAAAACATATAAAAGAGGTTTTTTGTGGGGGAATCAATAATATCTCACTAATAAATGGTAAAAAGGAAGAAAATATAATAAAAATAAAACCATGAAAACAAATTAGGTTTACAATAAAATAATTTAACAAAAAAAATATCTATTAATATTTGGATAAGATTATTTGGGAAAAAATATTCCCCTTCAATAATCTCCTATAAATTATGTTTAAATCCTTTATAAGAGGGGATTTTCTGCTTGACTATGTTACTATAAATTTAAATTTGAGAATATAGATATATATTTGAACATATATTTTTTCTTGTGATGAGATTTGGAATTGAGAAAAAATGAGTGGAGGAAGAGTGTTTATATATCCAAGGGGATAGGTATATTTGAATAGAATATTTATTATTTTATTATTTAGGACTGATACAATGAAGAATTTTATGTATTTTAATTAAAAAAATTTATTGAAGATTTTTTTAAAATTTAAAGAGATAAAAATTAAAGGAAACTAGGTAAATATTTTTATTTATGTAATGAATTAAATATAATTTTTTATTTTAATAAAATATGATTAATGGTTTGAAAATTAAATAGTTTTTTTAGAAAATTTGTTTTTTTAATAATCAATTAACTCTTAAATTTTTGTGAATTATTAAAAAAATATTGATTTTTTATTATTTAAAATAATATGATGATGTAAAAATATTAGATATATAAATAACATACCCATTAAAATAATCACATAAAATAAAATTTTCAGAATAATTTAAAAACTCATTAAAAGAAGATATTGATAGCTTTATTAAGAAGAATATATCTATTTTATATAATTTATCTTCTAATCATGTGATATTTTTCATCAATTGAAATTTTTTATTAAAACAGATATTGATTGAGTAGAATGATACATTGTTTGTACAATACTATGTCTAAATCCATATTACCTTTACAATGTAAACAACATAAAAATATATTTTTAATTTTCTAATAAAAAAATAATATATATATGAAAAATAAATTCTTCTAATGAAAATAATAAAGACATCATAACGTTATTTTAGTCTGATAAATGATACAGAACTTTTTAAAAGGGAATTTATAATTGAAAAAAATGACCATATACTATGATATCAATCCATCATAAATTGAATTAAATAATATATAAATTTTTAGAACCATATAAGATATATTTTAATTTATGTATAATATTTATCTATTTAATTATTTAACAGAAACTATATATAAAATTTCACAAGGAATTAAAAACTATTACATTATATTCAATGATAATATATTACAGTTACAAGATTATTAAAAAATATCAAATAATTTGTTAACAACTTCATTTCAATCATAAAATTACATGTCTACAAGATAAAATGAAAATAAAAATATTAATTTCAGTAAAAAAATTATTAATATATATAGTTGATAAATGAATCACGAATTTATTAGAAGACACTTTATATACCCATTATGATAAATAATTAGTATTCATAAAATTTCATATTGAAAAAAGGATTAAAAATACATTTTTGTAATATATTTAATAAAATATTCTTAATGTAATTAAATTAATACATTATAAAAATTATGATATATATATGTGTATGTAAAAGGATATTCATAATGAAATTATCTTATAATTTATTATTATATTAATAAATATTAATATTATAAATTATTTAGTAATTATGTTAACAAATTTTAGGATTATGTTATTATAAAATGTTGATCCCATGATATGTTATTAGATATTTTGTGACATTATATGATTTTGGAGAACCATGTAGAATTTTTTTACATGTGGTAATAAATAATATTGTTTTGGATGATTAAATTTTTATCAAATAGGTGTAGAGATGTTGAGTGAATAATTTAAGAGGATTTATGTCTACATAACAAAAAAATATTGTGTAATAGAAGAAGATCTTTTTAAATGACTAATAAGATTATACTCTACTATTTAGTACTTTATCATCTTGAGTAAGAAATTCTAAAAAACATTTATATGCCTTTAAAATTTAAAAGTTATCAAATTTGAGGCTAAAATTTATATATTGGTTCTCATTGTTTATTTCATATGACTTTAGATGATTTTATAACAATTTTTCTTTAATTAATATGTCTTTTGTGAAATTAAATAATAAATCATAGCCAAACTAATAATTTGTATCATACATTATAAAGATGTCTTAGTCTTATTTTACAATACATTAGATACATTCCCTAAAACATATAATCATTGAGTATGACATTTTCCGATTCATTTGAGACATTTTTTATGTTCTGTTTGACTTTTTTGTTCCACATATGCCATTGTTTATGTCACATGATACTATTTTAGTATTAATATATGAACATCTGTCAGTTTAATTATATTTCATGAGGATAAATTTTGCAACATAAACACATATTTATTTTTAAGACATATAAAAACATGTTCCTATTATGAAAATCTGCAAAAGAATTTAAATATAAAAAATTATTAAAAGGAATTTATTAAGGATAAAAATATATTTGAGAAAAAAATAATATCTAGGATTAATTTTGATAAAATTAAAATAAGATGATACTCAAAATTGTATTTATGAAATAAAAACCATGAGTAGAAATCATTATGAGAGATCCTGGTGGGAGATAGTTTACATGGGATAGAAGGTTGTTTCCCTAAGAAATGTGATTTAGTTGGTTTCAATTGTGAGAAATATAAGTTGATCATGCCATGAATCTTCCATTCAAGTGATGTATTGTATAAAACATCACCTAGTAAGATGTGATGATATAAATAGAATAATGATAATAAGATATGATAATAATTAACAGGGGATGTATGAGAAGGTAAATGATTATATTTATATTAATATGAAGTATAAATTAAATTCTAATGCGAAGAGAATTTTATATGATAGATAAGCTAATAGAGTCTTTCCTACTTGAAAAGATAAGAGTAAAATGAGTGTAAAAATAAAATAAAATAGTTTATGTATCATAAATAAGGAAATAAAAAATTAGGTTATTTCTAATAGAGAATGAGTTACAAAGGAAAATTATAAGAATTAATAACAAAAAATCATATAAGTATTATATGGTTGAAGACATCATAGTCATTAAAAAACATTCCATGAAGTTTTCATTGTTTGGGAGCACTATACATAGTTGGGATATGTAACTCCCCGAGATTTTATGAGAAGTATTATTTTTAATTTATTTGATGTATTGTGTAGTATGATAACCCAAGTTTATTTTGCGTTATATGCAACACCGTATTATCTTACAGTATATGCAACACTAATCTTGGATCGTATTACACACAATTTCCAGTTTGTTTGATAGTATTTATTCTACGTAACATTGGTTATATATATATATATTCAATATATTAATGAAATATGGTTGTATTTTGTTATACGAAACAACAAAGGAGTCATGCACTACACGTAACCCTGACATGGCTTGCATTACACGCAATCACGACTTTCCTTGATAGCGTGTGTTGTACGCAATACCGAGTTTCACTAAACAACGATATGCTATTAAAATATTATTAAAACTAGCCATTATGATTAGTAATAACCACTTTTTAAAATTTTATAAATTTTGTTTTTCAAAATGGACTTCATTTTTGGATTCGGAATATCGAAATTAGCCTAGGGTGAAATTTTGGTATTTTTCTGAAAACATTCAATTTTTGATGAATAGTGAAAACATAGGGTTACTATTTAAAACCCGACTTTTTATTTAAATAATTATTTATTTTATATAAATTTATTTTATGTCATAATTGATACATAATACCTATATAAGTTCAATGTAATTAATTGGAGTCATTTTATATTAATTTTAGATATATAAAAATTTTATTAATCTTTTCACATTCTTTTACCCGCCTCTTAGGAGAATTTGTAAATTTACAGAAAACTTAATTTTAACGCTTCTTTGAATGAAATTTCAAAAATCTGAGAGACATGGTTGATGTTAGTAAGTGAAATGTGGTTCAATGAGAATAAAATAATTTTTTGGTGAATAATAACTTTTTACTTTTTTTACCACGGTTAAAAGTAAATAGGGTAATGAAGGGTAAAAATGATATTATTATTACCCTAACACATGTCCTAATTATATTGGATAAGTGTAATTCGACCAAAAACAACCTTAGGAATACAATATGACCATTTAGGCCCACTTTAATTAGATTAGGACTTTTAATATTAATTTATTTAAAGAAGGGTTAAAATAGTTAAAATAAAAATTAATAAGTAATTCATTTTTTATATAAAGTTATACATTATATACTTTCGATTATATATATTCATTAGAAATATAACATTATTTCCTAAATAATTTTATTTTATTTATATTTTTTAGACATTAAATAATTTAATTTATTAATGACACAATGATGATGCAGTAATTATCTTATTAATGAAATATTGACATAATTGATGTTATAAGTACCCAAATAAATGTAATATGAGTCTTTTATGAATTAAACTAATTTTATAGGTTAATATGACATGTTATTATTTATTTAATTAAATCTTTTAGAACTAATCATTCTGTTATGATTTTCAAAAAAATAATTACCAAATAGTGTCAAAATTGACATATAATAGTTTTTTAAAAAAATATTATATTATTAATTGTTATTTTATTCTTAAAAATATAAGGTTCTGCCAAATGACTTATATAAGGTTATATATATTAATAATTAATAACTTGGGGTTCGTTTCTCTTGTTATAGTAAGTTTCTTAACCTTATAGTGTAAGAGAACAAGAAGACACGGTAAAAGTGAAATTATTTACCTTAAAGTTAAATAAAAAAATAAGGTTAAATTAATTACCTAAACTTGTCAAATTTCTATTGGATGAGAGAATTTCAACCCATACTTACCTTATCTACGAAATAAATCAATTTGGAGCTATTAGAAACTGAATATGGATTTATAATAAAATAATATTTTGAGTTTTTCCCAAGGTGACTCTCTCCTCCCTTATAAAAGGGCTCCTCCTCCCCCTCTTCCTCACACCACCATGAGCCATCAAGCTCGGCCAAACCCTGACAATTTCTCTTCTCCACTACCCTAGAAACATCCTTGAGTTCCTGGTATTCTTCAAATACCAATTTTAGTGCCCTAAAATGAGGTATCAAAGAGGCGCTTCAAAGAAGAGTTAATGTCCGTTACCGATTCTTTCAACATTATTTTTTCTTCCACTTATTTTTATTTAGTTGTTTCATTATGAAGTAATAACGTCAGTATCCCTCATATACTGATATGTTATTATAAATATGAAACAAACCTATTTCACCTTCTATCCATCCTATGGAAAACAAAATCATCGTGCGTGCGTAGGTACGAAATACCGTCTCCACACCGTGGTGTAATCTGTTTTTCCACCAACACCTTACATGGATGGGTATAATGGTGTAATGAATAAATATATATGGTTATTATAAAATCATACTGATTCTGATATATTATACCATCCACTCCAATTCTATTCAATAATTATGGGAACGATATCATCGCTCGTGCGTACGTACGGACTACCGTCTCCACGACGCGATGAGATTCATTCTCCATGTTAACCATACATGAATGATCATAAAGTTTATATAATGAATAATAATGAAATATATGAAATAATAATGCTACTGGATTTGTGTATATATATATATATGTATTTCATCTATTTAGTTTCATTCAATCCAATAAGGAAACGAAAACAGCGTTCATGCGTACGTACGGCCTACCGTCTCCATGAATGGTGTGTTTCATTTCATTTATCTATCTATTATATATATATATATATACTGAATATATATGATATATAAATCATTTTATACATTATGGAAGTAAGTAAATCATAATATAAGTAATAATAATATCAAGAACAATAAGTCCAAGCATGTAAAATAAATGAAACAATTTTACCCATAACGCTACTTTAACAGGGAATTGAGAAATGAATGGGTAATATAAATACCTACGTGAACCATATATGATATAATAACAATGAATATGGTTCTGTAATAAGTCAATGACATTATTTAAATCATTATACATGAGTTTCAGATACATTCTAAGTATATTGGACATAAGGTAAGGGATAATTTTGCAAATCTCATTTTTTTATCCGTGATTGCTTATACGTAAGTATTTACTGGGGTTATTGTTATCATCCATGTCCTTGTTTTATAAAAGTGTTTTTATGTATGTTTAATATCCTTTTACACATTTTTTACTTTTACTTCATGTTATGAATGGAATCATTCTTTTATGAGGTACTTTTTGACTTTTCCAGCAGAAGTACGAGAAGAGTGTTTTTTTAACTTATACGGCACATACATATTTTTACGGTTTTATAATGCCTTATTTTCATGAAGCTTCCTCCAAAAGATTTCATGACTATTTTCAACAAAATACTTCTCATTTCATTTTGCATGAATTTTGTGAAACAAAAATGATTTTGAAGAATAAAGGATATTTTCCTCAAGAATTCATTTCAAGTGTTTTATCAAAACCATTTTCCATCTAAGATGAAATTATTTCATACGTGTATGTTTCATGTATAATGTCTCTATGATTTAAATGGTTTCACTTTTCTTATGAGGAAATATCCATTTTTTTATATGGATTATGTTATGATGGGATGATGTTTATGAAACCCATTTTATTCTTTGGGTTATGATGAATGTTTTAAGTTTATTTTGTGTCACAAGTAAGAATGATTTCACTATGAGATGGGTGGGACCTATATCTCCCTCAAATGCATTGGGTAAAGAATTATATCTTATGAGATAAAAATGGTTGGAACGGTATGTTAATCTGTTTCATTGTTACAGGACTGAAATGAGGAGTGAACTCGATTCAGACAGGGACTTTGTCCACTAAGATGGTCTTGGCAGCAATGCCTTGGATACTATGGAAATCATAACATCTGCTGAATGGTTGCCACAATTACATGTTTTATTCCCATTATATTTTATCATGGTTGATCTTCCATTATGATATATTCCTTACTTACTTCCATGATTAATTTATTTGCTCAAGATTTTCATGTTTAAATTTCATGTTCATGTTTCTTCATTCAAATGTTTATGGATTGTTTTATGTTCTCTATGATTACCCTTACTGAGAATTTGAGCTCACCCTTTTTATGTTTTATTTTCCCAGAGAAATAAAGAAAGGTTTTAGGTAAGGGAAAAAAGGTCAAGATCATTATGGGAGTTTTTGAAGATCTTTCAACATGATTAGAATTTTATATTCCATGTTTCCAAAGACATTAAACTATTACATTCCTTGTGTGTCTGTTTTTGTTATGTATTCAGTATTCTGCAAAAGTAAAGTAATGTCCATGTACATCAAGCTTCGGGTCTCTACAGTTAGTATCAGAGGAAAGGTTTACTCAACCTTTGGAAACTAGGATGCGAAAACGTTAGTGAGATCCCTAAAGATATTTCTAAGGAATGTTTAGGGATGTCCCTTAGGATAAATATACAGATAGGATATAGTCCTAGAACTACGGTAACGATCATATAATTTAACATATTATTTAAGATATTGAGGGTACTCCCCATTTACTAGGTTGTTTTCCCTAGCATGATTTTTTCCTCTCACACTATCCTTTTTGGGTTTTAGAAAATGGATGGAAACAGGAAGATTCACGATAATGGAGGATATAAAGGAAAATGGAATGATATTCTTCATGGGAAACCAAATGAAACGAGATTTGGAAGTCCAAACATCGTTATTATTCCTAATCAACAATCTCATAATATAATCAATAATCTTAACTTTGGTAAGTATCCCAACTCCGATTAAGGGAAAGATCGAGTTTCATGATGATTATAAAGGAAAGAAATTTCAATTTACCTCATGTAAGTCATGTGGGAATATGCATCAAGGGGAATGTTTTTCAAGGAAATTGAAGATTCTTTGGGTGTGGAATAGAAGGACACAAAGCTAGTAAGTGGAAAAAAGGGTTTGTTATCACCATGGACAAGGATAATGGCATTGCTACAACATCAACAATGATTAGATGTTTTAAATGTGGAATGTATAGGCATTATGCAAACAAATGCCCTAAGGGAAAATCTCATGAAGGGAATCAGCATGGTCATATGGGTAGTATTTATGTGGATGATGATGAGGAGACTACAAATGATATATGAGATGAAATAAGTGTTGAAGCTCAGTCAGTTTTTTAAGAAGGTAGTGGAGTGATTGTATGTTTATCAAGAGTTATGTTGTATAGTTAATGTTACTATGGAATAAGGAATCATCTAAGTATTGTTACACTATTATTTTTCCTAAAGTATTTGTTGAATGATACCGATAACCATGACAAGTTATTCAGATATTTTTGGAAAGTAGATGATATACACATAATGAAGGGATAAGAAGATAATGAGATATTCGATTGTATTCATGAGCTCATGGCTGATAAAAGGACAAATTAATATCATGATTTGAGTATATAGATTTTATTTGGGATTTTTGTATGTGGAAAGAGTTAATTTTTGACAGAATTCTTGTTTTCGCTAAGGTTCTATGGTAATTCATGTTTCAAGAGAATACATGGTTAAGGTATTCACATGATTGGAATGTGATCAAAAAGATATATCGGGGACAAATGAAGGAATTCACATTCTCGGTAAATGAAATTTCAAGTAATTGTTTTCTTTATACTATAAGCTTGGACAGAGGTATTTTGGATAACCCTAAAGATTTGAAATGGATTATGATAGATATAATTTAGTATTGTTTAAGGCTATAACTTTTTTCTATATTATTAATGGGATGTTATAGTAATGTAGTTTTAGAAAAAGGACAACCTGCAGGACGAGCGACGACCCATCACGTCAGACAAGGCTGTGGGAATCAAACCCACAACCGAAGTACGACTAGCCTTTATCGCCTACCACTGGCCTACAGGAAGTCCCTGGTTAATAGAAACTAGTTTTATTTTATTAAGCGGTATGATATATGAAGTATAAGTTCATTTTTTTAATTTTATATGATTAACCTCACCATAGATGGACTTATGTATATTTGATAACTTTTTCTAACAATTTGTTTGAAATAGATGGAATGACTCGTCATTATATCACAAGATCTGTTAACACTTCATGAATGAAAAATTCAACTTCATTTCTTTAAGGGATTAAGTGGAAATTGTTCAAGGAAATAACAACAGTGAGATTGTACCAAAATCCAGTATGTATTTCTTTTGATTCAAAAATTTCTTCAACATTAGAGAAATGATCATGAAAACCAAAAATATTGTCATAGTTCCCTTATATCTGATGAATCAGATGGTACATTATATCATCACAAATCTATGGCTTTGGGATTTTTTTCTTTTTCATATCCATGTTCTCTACCACTCTCCATCGGAACATGATGTTTAAATTTCTATTCCATATCCATATTTTCACCTATGTTCTCCCACGAGGAAACCCAGTGATCAGTTAATTTGGGTAACTGTTATATTTCATAAATCACATTTTAAAATTAAGTTTTAGTATTTGGGTTTCCATTAAAGAAAATTTCAAGTATTCAACCATTTATAACCCCGAAGAATTTTGATGGCGGAATTCATTTTAAGGGGGGTAGAATGTAACACCTCGTGATTTTATGAGATGTATTCTTTTTAATTTATTTGATTTATTGTGTTGTATGATAACCCAAGATTATCTTGCATTATACGCAACACTGTATTAGCTTGCAGTATATGCAACACTAATCTTGGATCGTGTTACAAACAATTTCAAGTTTGTTTGATAGTAGTTATTCTACGCAATATTGAGTATATTTATATATATTCAATATATTAATGAAATATGGTTGGATTTTGTTATTCGAAACAACAAAGTAGACGTGCACTACACGCAACCCTAACTTGGCTTTCATTACATGCAATCATGACTATCCTCAAAAGCGTGTGTTGTACTCAATACCTAGTTTGACTAAACAACGATATACTATTAAAATATTATTAAAACTAGCCATTACGAATAGTAATAACCACTTTTTGAAATTTTATAAATCTTATTTTTCAAAATGGACATCATTTTGGGATTCGGAATATTGAAATTAGCCTAGGGTGAAATTTTGGTATTTTTCTGAAAACATTCAATTTTTGATGAATAGTGAAAACAATGTGTTACTATTTAAAAACCGAAATTTTATTTAAAGAATTATTTATTTTATTTAAATTTATTTTAGGTCAAAATTGATACATAATACCTATATAAGTTCAATGTAATTCATTGTAGTCATTTTATAATAATTTTATATATATAAACATTTTATTGAACTTTTCACCGTCTTTTACCCACCTCTTAAGAGAATTTGAAAATTTACACAAAACATAATATTACCGCTTATGTGTATGGAATTTAAAAAATATGAGAGACCTGGTTGATGTTAGTAAGTAAAATGTGGTTCAATGAGATGAAAATAATTTTTGGTGAATAGTAACTTCTTACTTTTTTTACCAGGGTTAAAAATAAATAGGGTAATTAAAGGTAAAAATGATATAATTATTACCATAACACATGTCCTAATTATATTGGGTAAAGGTAATTAGACCAAAAACAACCTTAAGAATACAATATGACCATTTAGGCCCACTTGGATTAGATTAGGACATTTAATATTAATTTATTTAAAAAAGGGTTAAAATAGTTAAAATCAATGTTTAATAAGTAAACTATTTTCTATATAGGGTTATACATAAGATAATTTCGACTATAAATATTCATTATAAATATAAAATGATTTCCTAAATAATGGTATTTTATCTATAATTATTAAACATTAAATAAGTTAATTTATTTATGACACAATGGTGATGCAGTAATTATCTTATTAAAGAAATATTGACATAATTGATGTTATAAATACCAAAATAAATGTAATTTGAGACTTTTTATGAATTAAACTAATTTTATAGGTTAATAAGACATGTTATTATTCATTTAATTAACGTTTTTTGATCTAATAATTCTGTTATAATTTCCACCCAAATCAATTACCAAATAGTGTCAAAATTGACATAAAATAATTTTTTTTAAAATATTATATTATTAATTGTTATTTTATTCCTAAAAATATAAGGATCGGCCAAATGACTTATATAATGTTATATTTATTAACAATAAACAACTTGGGGTTCTTTTGGCTTGTTATAGTAAGTTTATTAACCTTATAGTGTAAGAAAACATTAAGATACGGTAAAAGTGAAATTATTTAACTTAAAGTTAAATCAAACAAATAAGGTTAAAATAATTTCTTAAACTTGTCCAAATTCTATTGTATGAGAGGATTTCTACCTATACCCACCTTATCTTATTAATAAATCGATTTGGAGGTATTGAAAACCGAATATGACTTTATAATAAAATAATATTTTGAGTTCTTCCAAAGGGGCCCCTCTCCTCGCTTATAAAAGGGAACCTCCTCCCCATCTTCCTCACACCAAATTGAGCCATCAAGCTCGGCCAAACCCTTCCAATTTCTCTTCTACACTTTCCTAGATAAATAATAGAGGTCATGGTCTTCTTCAAAGGCCAATTTGAGTGCCCTAAAAGGAGGTCTCAAAGAGGCTCTTCAAAGAAGAGGTAATGTCCGTTACTGATTCATTCAACTTTATTTCTTCTCCCACTTCTTCTTCTTTAGTTGTTTAATTTTGAAGTAATAAAATAAGTATCCCTAATATACTTATATGTTATTTTAAATATTAAACAACCCTCTTTTACATTCTAACCATCCTACGGAAAACAAAATCACCGCGCGTGCGTACGTACGGAATACCGTCTCCACGTTGTGGTGTAATCTGTTTTTCCACCAACACCATACATGGATGGGTATAATGGTGTAAAGAATAACTATATATGGTTATTATAAAATCATACTGATTCTGATATAGTATACCATCCACTCCAATTCTATTCAATAATTATGGGAACAATATCATCACTCATGCGTACGTACGGACTACCGTCTCTATGACGCGATGAGATTCATTCTCCATGTTAACCATACATGAATGCTCATAATGTTTATATAATGAATAATAATGAAATATATGAAATAATAATGCTACTGTATTTATGTATATATATATTTATGTCATCTATTTAGTTTCATTCAATTCAATAAGGAAACGAAAACAGCATTCATGCGTACGTACGACCTACCGTCTCCATTAACAGTGTGTTTCATTTCATTTATTTATCTATTATATATATATATATATATACTGAATATAAATGATATATATTTCATATTTTACATTCTGTAAGTAAGTAAATCATAATATAAGTAATAATAATATCAAGAACAACAAGTCAAAACATGTATGATAAATGAAACAATTTTACCCAAAACCCTACTTTAACATAGAATTGACAAAGGAACGAGTAATATAAATACCTAAGTGAACCATATATGATATAATAACAATTAATATGATTCTGTAATAAGTCAATGAAATTATTTAAATCATTATACAGGAGGTTCAAATACATGTGAAGCATATCAGAGATAAGGTAAGGGATAATTTTGTGAATCTCTTATTTTTATCCGAGATTGCTTATACACAAGAATTTAATGGGGTTATTATTATCATCCATGTCCATGTTTTTTAAAAGTGTTTCTATGTATGTTTATTTTCCTTTTTACCCATTTTTGACTTTTAATACATGGTATGGATGGAATCTTTCTTTTACGAGGTACTTTTTGACTTTTCCAGAAAAAGTACGAGAAGAATTTTTTTTAACTTATACGGCACGGATAGATTTTTACGGTTTTATAAAGCATTATTTTCATGGAGCTTCCTCCAAAATATTTCATGACTATTTTCAACAAAAAACTTCTCATTTCAAATTGCATGGAATTTTTTGAAACAAAAATTATTTTGAAGAATAAAGGATATTTTCCTCAAGAATTCATTTCAAGTGTTTTATCAAAACCATTTTCCATGTAAGATGACATTATTTCATATGTGTATGTTTCATGTATAATGTATCTATGATTTACATGGTTTCACTTTTCCTATGATGAAATATCCATTTGTTTTATATGGATTATGTGATGATGAGATGATGTTTATGAAACCCATTTTATTCTTTGGGTTATGATGAATGTTTTAAGTTTATTTTGTGGCACAAGTAAAAATGATTTCATTACGAGATGGGTGGGACCTATATCTCTATCCAATGCATTGAGTAAAAATTTATATCTCATGAGATAGACATGGCTAGAATGGTAAGTTAATCCGGTTCAGTGTTACGGGACTGAAATGAGGAGTGAACTCGATTCAGAAAGGGACATTGTCCACTAAGATGGTCTTGGCAGCAATGCCTTGACTACTATGGAAATCATAACATGTGCTAAATGGTTGCCACAATTACATGTTTTATTCCCATTATATTTTATCATGGTTGATGTTCCATTATGATATATACCTTACGTACTTCCACGATTTATGTCTTTGCTCAAGATTTTGATGTTTAAATTTCATGTTCAAGTTTTTGCTTTCACATGTTTATGGATTGTTTTATGTTCTCTATGTTTTCCCTTACTGAGCATTTTAGCTCACCCTTTTTATGTTTTATTTTCCCCAGGAAATAAAGAAAGGTTTTAGGTAAGGAAACAAAAAGGGGATGATCGTTATGGGAGTTGTTGAAGATCTTTCAACATGATTAGAATTTTATATTCCAAGTTTCCAAAGACACTAAACTATTACGATCCTTATGTGTCTATTTTTGTTATGTATTAAGTATTCCGCAAAAGTAATGTAATGTCCATGTACGTCAAGCTTTGGGTCTCTACAGGATACACGTGAGTAATGGGTGTTTGAGAGTAAACCCTATTTTATTATAATAGACATGAAAGAACTATTAAACTCTATGGTCTTAGGTGAATCTATATCATGCTAAATATTACCCTTCTTATTTTGACAACATATCCATGAAACATCTGTTGTTACTACTGAAATTGTGTATTTGTGTGTATTTATGTAGTATGTGTTATCAATTTAATTTGCAAAGAAGGTTTTTTCTATTGAAAACATATAAATAATGTTAAATGATATATTCAACACCTATTATTGATTTCCCAAAAAAATTTGAGGGGTTTTTTAGTAGTACCCATGTCATATTTATTTCATTGTTGATATTATATTTGGAGATTAATAGTTCTTATACGGTTGATGTTTAATCCTGTAAAATTATATTTTTTATATAGAGATAATATAAATTCTGTTAAAATAAAAGGTATTACTACTTTTTAGGGTAAAAAGTTCTATACATGGAAGGTTCAAATTATTATGCATTTATTATCAATTAGTTTAGATTATTTTGATGTTGTAACTAGTGGGTTTTTTCCTCATGTTTAATGTGTTTGTTTGATAACATCTAATATGAATAAGTTTAATAATTATGGCCATGATCATTGATCCATTATATCAACACGTTTATATAATATTTATACAATGTATAAATTTTTTAATAAAAAAATTTCATATGGGATATGTTATCAAATATTTATTAAGTAAATGTAAATATCAATAAAGAAAAAAAAAGGAGGTTGAGGTATGATGTACTGAAAATTATGGAATTTCAAATAACTACTCATGTCAATTATATTGTGAGAATTGTTGTATATTTTGGTGAAAATAGGTCGAATAAATGGTTATTGGGAAGATACTATACATTATTCCTCAAAGGTGTGATAAAGAAGTCTATCCACCTGAACACCGTTATTCAAGTACAGTTCCATTAAATGACTTACACTATATTTTTTAACAAATCAAATTTGTGAAGAAAGTGTATTAAAAAAGAAGTGTAGTGATGAATAATAAATTTTTAAGAATCTATGAAATATTAATATAATATATAATATGTTTTATAATATGATTTTTTTGATGAAGAAGAATATATTAGAAAGAACATTGAGAATATCATATAACTATATAGAAGTGTTAAAATATTACAATGAATTTTCAAGGAGATGTATATATGGATTTTTATATAGTGTTAAACCATTTGAAATTTTGAAGAAAAATATTCAAATATTGGGGAAGATGAATTTTTTTATTTAGATGATTAAATTATATGAAGTTCCATTAAGAAGAAAGAAACCAAATCTGATAAATAAATGTTTTTAATAAAAGGGAATTATTTAAATTTCACTATTTAAAAAACTATAATTATTAATTTTTTAATATATTTATTAGACATATGAAGATATTGTAGTTGATTCTTCTATAAATATTTATTGGATTCCAAGGATTGAGAAATTTAATTATTATGTGTTCAACAGTGATTAAAGTATTTAGGGTGGGAGAAAAAATAAAATTTATTTTATCTTGATTTATGTAATCAATATGTTTCCTTAAAGTATATCAACATTATAAAAGGTGAAAAAATTATGGAAAAATAATCTATCATCATGAACTATTGATTCTCCACAATAAATAGATGAATCAATTCTGATGGAGATATTGAAGTCTTAATTAATTTTATTCTGAAGAGAAGACAATAATTTGTGAGTTATAATATGGAGTCAAGATAAAGGGTAATAAGATTAAATCTGTTTAAATGAATTTTACCAATGATGAAAATGAAATAAAAAATAAAATATCCAACTTATATAATTTTATTAATGATGTAGGTTAGAAAAAATAGTCATATATTGTGGATCAAAGAGAGAAATTGTGGAAGAATAAGACAACACCCATTGTCAATGTTTTGTCGTGAAACCATACGTTTGAGGAATCTAAACAGAAACAAAAGGATATGGTAAAGCAGGAGTATCATTGTATTTTCTATTTTTATTATCGTAATTTCAAGAGATAAAATCTAATAAAGGGTATAATTTCAGACCCATTTATTTAATGATATATTTTCATTAAATAAATCTAATTTTTTTGATGGATTTCATTAAAGCAAACTTTAAGCTTAAAAGAACACCAATATTCTATTTAAATAATATTTTTTATTAGCTAGACAATTGATATGTGGGTTTAAATATGAATAACTAAATTATGAAAATTCTGTTTAAAATAATTCCTTTATTAGAATGTGTTGATTAATTCCAAGGAAATAATTACTCATTTTTAAAAGTAAAAAATAATATCATTTTATACTAAAAAATAATATTTTCAAGTTATTATATTTTCAATCATATTCCTAAATATTGAAATATTATTTTGCTGAAATGGTTATATATTTAATTTATTAAAATTATTAATAATTCTTACATTTATTATTAATGGGTTATAACTATTGATAAAACCATTTGGAGTAAGAATGAGTTAGTTTTTAGAAAACTATATTTGATGTGCGCAATGTATTTTATTATAACTAATTTAGTTAATCACTTTTATTGCATGATATGAAATAATTACATATATAATATTTCAATTTAATTTTATGAAATTATTATAACAATTATTATGAGTAAATGAATTATAGTTAGTTTATTTTATACATTAAAAATGTTGTTCACTCAAAATTATTTTTGTCTTTTTAATATTTAGATTTTAAATTAATTTATACCACATAAAAGAATTTTATTTTGAAAAATATATTTCTTATATGAAATAATAATACTCATACTAGTTAAAACATTCAACTTCATTTTTTGTCTAACTGAATAGTGACAAAGGTAAAAATTCATTGTTACAGTAAATGTTTATAGGGTCAATATGGGGTGAAATAAAAATATAAGGGTCCAAATAAACTAAATAATTTTCCAAATCTAAATAAATAAATTTTTTTGACCTTTTATGATTTCATACACTAAATTTATCCAATTGGGATCCACTTTTCTAGGAATTTTACCCTATATTATTTTAATGTATATAATAATTACAAATGTTCCACTCCACTCTCTAATAAAAGGGGACCTCATATACTATATTCTAAACATAACTTGATCACGTTATACTAATATATATATATATATATATTAAAATATCCTCTTAAAAAACTTATCCCAACATTTAGTTTTTGATCTTCCCAAAATACCCATCCATAAAGCCTTAAGATGATTTTCGAAGGAGGAGACCCAAAGAATATGTTTACCTACTTATCATCTGTTTTCATGTTTCACTCTCCATAAACCTCATTAAAATATTATATAACCTTATTGAAATACTGAAATAAGAATATTTATTAAAATTAAATATTTTATTTTAATGTTACGAACAATTTATATCTCTTTTATAACTAATGAAAGATTAAATCATTACTCATGCGTAAGAACAAACTACTCTATCTATTTTTTAAGGAATTTTATTTTTCATGGATCAATATATTTGATAGTTATTGATATAAACATAATTTATATATAATATTCTTATATAAATTAATATTACTAAAATATAATATATTATCTAGCTTCTTACTTTTCAATTCATTATTAAATGATATCATTTTTTGTGTGTCTATGGGGACTACCACCTATATGAATAAATAAGATTTATATTCAAATTTCTGTTTACATTGAAGGAAATAAGGATAGTTAAAACGATTATATATTATATTTTGGGCATAATAAATATTATTAATGGTTTATTATATTTATAATTTATTTTATTCAATTATTCATAATGTGGATGCATCGCTAGTTCGTAAGTACAAACTACTATCTCCACAACGTAATGTAATTAAATTTTGATCACCACCCTATATTTATTGTTATTCATATATATATATTAAATAATATTTTCTTTTTGAAAACTTTGATATCATAAATATTATTAAATGTTGAAAAATATTAAATGAATGGAACCATCTAACTAAAAATTCTTAAAAAAACTAGTTTCCAATCGAATAATAATTAAAATGAAGAAATGTAAAAAATATCATAATTGAACGATATAATGGGATGATATATAATAATATATATATGAATATGTTTATGGAATATATGTATGATAAATTTATATTTATTATGTAGGATATTTTAATATATATGATGGAAGACAATAATTGAGGTATGGCATTCTCATCTATGTTCTATTTCTATGAGACATATGACATGCTCACAAAGTATTTATTTTATTTCATAGAAATACCTTTAATTTAAATAATTATTCATATAATTAAAATTATGGTGATTAAAAATACATATATAGTTCTCCCTTTCATGAGGTTTTTATTTTGATATTACCTAAACTGTATGGCTTTATGGTATAATATCATTTTTTAGGATTGCCTATATAAAATTTTAATTGATGAAAATTATATGATCTATATCATAAAAAAGTATATTTTAAAATAATATGGTTATTATGATGATTTTCATCTTTCCCTTACACAATTCTCCATTTTTTACAATAAATTGGATGGAAAATATTATCAAGAAAATCTGACCACATTTCGTCATTTTTGTATGAGAATATTTCTTCTCCATGTTTGTGTTCTTCAAAAAAGTTTTATTAGAGTTATTATATACAATGAAAGATATAATAATGTTTGTTTTACTATTTTTGAATTTGTTTTAAAAATATTAAATGGGTTGCTTTCAATGATTCTACATGTGAATAACTTTTTTACAAAATATAGAATTTGTATGTTTTATTTTATATTATATAGAACGATTAGATTTTCCCATCAAAATTTATTTTATCTTTTAAAAAGACTCAAATGAATGATTCAATAGTTTTATGTAGAAAATTATTTCCCCATTTTTCAATAAGTTTTTTTATTTAAAAGTTACCAAAATAGAATTCTTGATTGCTCTTATTTTTCACTTTGTATTTTAGTGGTGTTTTTATAGAGATTTTTTTCTATGTTAACATACTTTATAGACTTATGTGATTCATTGGTATTTTGATATTATGATCCATAAAAAATTTTAGTTTTTATGCAATATGATTAAGATGTTTTAGGTATGCTTCTTTCAAAACAATTACATTACAATCGGTTAATTATGTTATTATAAAATATTCATGAAGAACAATTGTCTTACATGCATTATGTAATGTTAAAATAATAATTGTTTTTATGATATTATTTAAATATTATGTATGGTTTTCAACATTTAATGGGGGTCCAAGAATTATATAGCCCTAGAGTACATTTGGAAAATATTTATTTCATGGGATAATATGTACTATAATAATGAGTGAACTCAGTTTTGTTAGAAACTCTATACACTAAAATTCTCTTATTAGTGAACCTCGACTGGGTAAATGATGTAATATAGAGGGAACCAAATCCAATATGGGACTCTATACATAGTGATATATTGGATATGATACTTGAATTTGTAAATTTTTTTCTCTTCTTATGCATGTTCCATAAATTTAATGCTCATACTTATGATATGTTCTCATGGCTCATGATTTTCTATTATTGAGGTTACACCCCTATGATTTAGGTCATTCATTAACACCAAGATTTATTTCATGAATTATGGTTAATCATCATTGAATGATTCAGTGTGGATTTTTTATGTTTTCATAATTCACTCATACCCTTATGATTATCCCATTCTTACTTATTATACTAGATTGATATCTCCGATGATTTACCTTATTAAGAATCTAAGGCCACCCTTTATTATGTTTTGATTTCACATTTATATAGGGAAGGGTATTAAGTCAGGCATATCTAAGACATAAACTACGTGGGAATAAACTCTAAGATATGTTGAAGACAATTCCTAAAATATGTTTATCATATAGAAAGGCACAAAATACACTGAACATTTACATTTATAGATAATGTATTACAGTGACATGTATTGAATATTCATTATATATGATGAAATAATTAGGTTTGAAAATCGTGATCCACCTCAATTGGTATAAAATTAGGGATTTATTATTTTTGGGGATTTGGATAAAAAAAATTTAAATAGAGGAGATAAGACTATGCATAGTATAATATATAATGTTTTTATAATTTAGAGACTCTTTAGTTTCCTAGAAATGAAATCCTTGTCCAAATTTATATATGTGGATGTAGGCACTGACATAGACACTTCTTGGAGTAATAAAAATGAAAAGGTTGGTGAGGTATCAACTCAACACTCACCTAGTGCATGTAAAATATTCGTAACTTCACAATTGTATTGATGCTCGTAGAGGTTATGCTTTAGATAATTTTAATTCTATTTATGACACATTATGAGGTACTAAAGGATAAAATGTGTGAGATAAATTGATAATGTTTATTTTTTTGGAACGAGGTTAAATATTCATGTGATGAGAAAGATTTCATAATTTGAGACATATAAACATTTATTTTTCTGATTATATGATTTTATAATGAATATTAATGATTTTAAATGATCAAAAAATCCAATTTTCTTGTAAGAGTTTTAATAATGAACCATGAAGATGATATGGCGACATATGCACTCAAATATTGATATATATTATTTGATCAAATTTTTATGAATTAATTTTTATCACAAAATGATTCTATGATTTTTCATTCATATACACAACGAATAGATTTAGAGTTAGTAGTGAATAATTTTAATTGTTTAATGATATAATTTCTAGTTTATATTTCATCTTTGAAAGAAATTTGTTGGAATTTTTTTCATAAAAATATTTTTATTCTCTCTTTAGTTGATTTTGATTTTATTTTGGTCATCAATTGGATCAATTTAAATAGATAATATATCAACTCTTATGAAAGGGAAGTAAAATTTTATATTTCAAACCGAAACAATATCACCCATCATTGCATGGTTGAATTTCAAAATCCAAAGAAAAATATATTAATTGAATGGGTTTTACTACCTATTCATGAAAGGAATTTATCTTAAATTATTGAGGAAAAAATCATTATTGAAAACATGATTATTTTTTAGGAATATTCATATATTTTTTCTAAATAATTTCATAATATTCTACTGAATAATGAAATTGAGTATTTATTATAACTTTTAGTTGGTGTCATAGTGATTTCAATGAATTCATATTGAATTTCAGTTATTGATTTTTCAAAAATGAAGATGAATACTTATGAGAATATAAAAAATTGTCTCATATACGTGATATTGTAACTGTGGGGTGCATATATTCTAATTTTTATGAATAAAAATGGGATAATGGGTCATTTCATTGATTATCAAGATCTTATGAAGATAATTTTCAAGGAAAAGCATATGTTTCCCCATATTGATTAACTGTTTGATCAACTCTTAAAATAAAAAAAATCAATGGTAATCATTTTTTATGATATAATTTGTTGGGGGTGGAGGAAATACTAAAGTCAAAATTATGTAATAGGTAGACTGTACGGGAATGGATCCTTCTACCATATTCATTTACATGTTTTAAAATTTGTGATACTTGGAGGAGTCCTAGATCATGTTTGGTTGACATTGGGATCTTGAATATGGTTGTAGGAAATGTTCATTGTGTGAAATATAGTTCAAGATGTTATTGTTTGGTTGATGTTATGAATAGATATTCAAACCATAATAATATAACTTCATAGTGTGTGATTTAGGACATTAACAGTCATCTCAAGACATATAAGGGTAAATGATTTCCATCGATGAGTCTATCCCTAAAAACACCTGATGTTAACATGATGTTCATGAATTGAATTTCTCAAAGATTATTTTATATAGGTGAAGCATTTTTGACGAATTAGAAAACTATATCCATTCATGATTACAGTTAAGTATTCATGCCATGAAATTGTGTCTATAAGTATCCCTAAAAATATATTTTCACTCTTTATATTTTTTAATATCCATTGATTCTCACTAAACTCCATGATGCGTTATGAGATATCTCAAGTACTTTTTGATAACTTTAAATAAGTATTGATAATTTTCTTCCCATGTTTGATATGTTGTTATCCTATGTGAGTTTTCTGTTTACTTTTTTTGTATCATTTACCATTATTTTTATTTCCTCCCATTCATATTTAAAATACTATGTTTGTTGATCTTCCTTATTATAATTTATTTATTTTGATGTTTTTTGGCATGATTTTTGAGTTAAGTTCTTGTGCATATAAATTTTCCTTATGGAAGAGTTTATCAGATATGTGTGTTGTTGTTCCATTTTTGGTTGGAGAACATTGAAAGTCTGAACGAAGGGTATTTATTTACTCATATATTATTTTATATGAAATCATAATGTAATATTGTTATTTTATTTAGGGGATAATGAAATTAATCACAATAAATTATAAACTATTTAAATGAATATAAATGGGCAATAGTTGTAGCGATCTCATGTTTCTCCACTGTGAGAATAGTTTGCCTCTTGTTTTTATAGATAATGTTCTATATTTGATTATGAATTATTATAATGTTTATTATTCTTTATTTATATGTTAATTAAAGAAAATTAGTAAAATATTTTAAATATTGTAAAGATTAGTTTCAAAATGAAATAAAGATGTATGATTACTTAATACATTGATTCTTATAATTTTATTCAAATTAAATGATGATTAATGAATGATTAATTTATTTCTTATTCTTTATGTTAATATAATTTTCTAATGAACATGAAGCTATAAATTATTTTTTAAGTGATAAATATGAATTTTAATGTAGTTTTTTTCTTACAGTTTTTTGAAATTGTATGTTATGAATGGAAGAATATTTAAATAATTAATATCTTATAATAGTTGAAAACAAAGGTTACCAGTAGTTAGATCCTATGAAAAATTATTTTTCCAATCACTGATAGTAATATAATTGGTATCTAGATTACAAATAAACTATTGTTGAGGAACCCCATTTGTATGTTAAAGCAATATGCCTTATATTTTTTTCTTATATTCCCTGTTAACTAGGTTTATTTTTTTATTTATCCGATATTTTTTAAGGATTTGAGACATTCTATAAGATGTAATGTGATCATCATATTGGTGTTTTTTGATAGAAAAAGGGTATGGAGACCTATGATTGTGGTAGTTGTTAATGTATTTAATTTTATGTTGTATGGTGATATGTATGGTGTTTTCAAAGACGATATGTGGTTTGAGGAAACATGTTTAATGTGGGATTCACCATTGCAGTGTTAAAATCTAGTATTCATGGATATCCATAACCTAAATAATTGATGTTTGGTAATTTTTATTGTTTCTAAATATCATTATCGACAACATGAGGTTTCTAGTTGTTCTTAGTTTGAGCATCTCTTCTATTATAACATAGGTTGTTTCCTAGAGTATATAGATTTCATGAATGATAATAATTTTTAAATGATTTAATCTAAGTTACTTGTTCTTGAAAAAACTAAAAATATATATAATCACGATGAATCATTAAATAAAGTGTATTATTCTTAGAGGTAATAAGCATCAATTGATGGTTAATGAAATACGAAATGAATAATTCTAATTAATGGATAATTAATTTAATAACATAAATTGAAATTATAAATTGAAATAATTAACTAAATGAAGCTATATGAATACTTATATTCTTATAGGATCTACTGTTCCTAAAAGATGTAGTTGAGTTCCCAATTGACTATATCTGCAGTTATAACTACTACTAGGTTAACACCCATAGTGTGTTTATGAGATATATTATATCTTATATGTTATGTGATTTCATATACCACCACGAACATATCTCTAGGGATACAAACATGTATCCGACACTAAGAGGATTTTCCCTAAAACTAATTCTAGCAAGGAATGGATGGCCAAATTTCACCTTTGGCACTGCTTCATTATTTTGGTAGTATTGAATGATGGAAGGCAAGGTGGTTATCTTTCCCTATATATGTGTGTAGAGGGATATACTAACTTATTTTTTATTTCACACAAATACGTCTCCATACATAGTATCTGTTTGATTACTCTAGATATGGATGACATGCATTGTGATTTCCGGATGTATATTACAAAACATATGTTCTATAGTTTCTATGAGAAACAGTTCGGTTCCTATATAGATATTTTAAATTATAGGATGAGATTATGTGATTCACAATGTGAATTGTATGTCATGAGAGGATGTTATGCATGAGGTAAATGTTATTTTACCCTTGTTTTGCATTCATTAGGCTAGCTAACTTTTCCATAGAGATAGCTCAACACGTGTGATGTTGGGTAAGTGTGGGAAAATAGTACGTGGTAATGGGGTAACTTATTTTGATATTGTAATTTTTTCCAGTTGTTTGAAATTATTTGTTATGTATAACAATATTGAGTCTGGGAACATTGTATATCTATTCAGTTTAAAATTTGGTTTCACTTATTGTTCACCATGTTTATATGTGATTTCAATATCTTTTACATGAGATGATCTGGTGAGTATTTTACATAGTATACATGTTTTAATAACCCTATGTACAAAATACTATTATTTTAGGTCAACATGATCAGGTTGGTTTTTGGGTTGGACATTACCTCGTCACAGGTCATTCTAGATCTCTCTGAGATTTCATGATCACAACCATTGATTATATTTTGGTGAAAGTGGTTCCTTTTGTTAGTTATCATATTTTAGTTGCATTACATGAATGTATTTGGGAACTTTTACATTTATCATGAGTTATTGTTGTTGGGTATTTTTATCTTATCTCTCATTTCTCATATTTTATAACAAATGCCTCATATCCGAGTGAATGATACACCCTTGATGCTTGTCTCCATCCCATGAAATATTTTATGTAGGCCTTGAAAATCATTATCTCAATTAATAAAAAAGAAGTTTAATAGGATGTTCTAGTATATCACCATATATTAGTGTTCGATGATATAGAAAGTTGGAGAAGGAACCTCTTAGTGTTTCAAAACCAGATCATGAAGAAGTATGTGTGATCTATTTTAGACTTAATGATAGAAGATTTGATTGAGGAGGTGTATAAGACATCAAATTTATCCTTTAATATATTTAGAACTTGGTTTCCTTGGAGATTTTGATTCTACATAGAGTATCAAGGTAATGGATAATTTTATTCAACAAGTATTTTGAGGAGTTAGCTCTATCATGGGAGAGTCCATGAATAGTTGTGAGTACATTTTTTACTATAACAACTTCTAATAGCTGGTACATGCATATACTTCAAAATATGAGTTCTAATGTGTGGGAGTTATTCATCTATTTTAGAAACCTTATTCTATTATTCTTCTAAAATTTTTCTAGATTAGGTAGATAGGGAGAGGCATTTCAATGTGGTCTTGTATATAGAGATCTGTCACCCAATCACCATATTTTTGTTTTGTAAATATAATGAGGTAATAGTGAGAAGAAATTTCCGTGAGAGGATGATTACATACAAAATATCATCATAAGTGGGGATTCATCATGATTCCTCACATAGAATAGATGTGTTTCATGTGTCCTTTTTTCTTGGAAAGAAGCACTTTATGATACCATAGAATAGGTCCTATCCCTCATTATATAAGATCTCTAGGGGTGGAAGCTCTCAATCCCTTATAAGGAGATTAAGGATATGATTTTCATGTGGAGGACACACTAATAATTAAAAAGGGTGACCCACCATTCTATGTGGGTAGCTTGAAGTAGGATTTAATGTTCATGTCATATAGTAGATGTAGTTTTATTCAAGGAAACAATAAGAGTGTTTTTTAATTAAGGATTAGTATAGAATAGATGGTGTAGGTAGGGGAAATCCTCAATATTCTTCTCTTCCTCTGAGTGATAAGAAAAACTATGGGGGTGTTATCCGTCATGGTTAGAGAGGTCATAGAGTAGGTCGTGACCAACTTCATGTAATAGTGTTCCCATTAGTGGGTAAGGAATCCATCATTTGGAGATCACTTTTCATTTTTTACTTAGGTGTATTATTTTTTTGATTCATGAGAAACAAATTCCTTCATGTCACCAACTAGAGTCAATGATTCAGGATTTCAAGTGGAGAGGCATTCAGTTCCAATAGCATTGATTATTCCAGCTGTATGTTGATGATATTTATATGATGTTTTTAGATACAATGAGATAATAATGAGGAAACACTACTATTAGGGTGATATTCTATGTTTTTGGATATCTCCATATGACATCATCATTATTGTGGACAAGTTGTATTCAATATAAGATATTATTGACTGATTTAGGGAATATATATGATATATGGTGAAACTAGAGAGACTTTAGTGTTTTTCAGTGAGTGTGATTGTCAAATGGGTCAATGGATTTTTTTAGTTATCTTTTTTGATGGATGAGAATATATTGAGTTTGTCATATATGCAGTCGATGATACTTTCTTGGGTTATAAAGAGTACCGTAAATTATTTCCTAGGGAGGCTATGGTATTGAACTATTGATGGGAGATCAAATATAAGATTGAGATACATTTATTAACGTCAATTATCTTAATGTATCTATATAATTTGAAACATACTACTTTATAATAGTTATGGATTTTGATCGATGATCTTTTTCTAGTAAGGTGGTTTTTGGTCATGCGTGTCATCTTGGGGTGCTCTCGTTATATTTGGGATGAAATGTAGCAACCGGAGCCCAGAATCCCTAGAGCCAGTTTTTACTACCATTAAATTGGAATGAGATACAATTGCATTGCTTCCTAAGATACTGAAATGTTTTGTAATCTTGTTAAACTAGATAAATACGTGAGTCTTGGATTAAGAATTAATACACAAATTATAACATTGTTTCTTTCCTTTATTCAAAGGATAATATTGTTATTAAATCTAGTATATCATTTCAAATCATTTCATAGTACACATAATTGAAGCCCATGGAACGAATAAAAGTATTGGTAAGTAAAATTCTCAATAAGGGTAAAACACAATGGATGAAATAGTGAATCCATGATAATTGTCAATATGGAAAGGTAATAACAGAACAAACATTTCCTATAATCCATAATCTATGTAGAGACACAAATATTGATGTACATAGACATTACATTACTCTTTTGGAATATCTAATACATAACTAAAATAGACACCAAAGGACCGTAATAGTTTAGTGTCTTTGGAAACGTGGAATATAAACTTCTAATCGTGTTGAAAGATCTTCAATATCTCCCGTAACGATCGTCCCATTTTTGTTTCCTTTCCTAAAACATTTCTTTTAACCCTAGGGGAAAAGAAAACATAAAAACGGTGAGCTCAAATGCTCACTAAGGGTAAGAATGGAAAAAATAAAACAAACCATACACATTTGTACTTAAAAACATCCACATAATATTTAAACATAAAATTCTTGAGTAATGACATAAAACATAGTAGTGCATAAAGAATAGATCATAATGGAACATCAATCATGGTAAAATGTCATGGTAATAAAACATGTCATTGTGGAAACCATTAAGTACATGTTATGATTTCCATAGTAGCCAAGGCATTGCTGCCTAGACCATCGTAGTGGACAAAGTCCCTTTCTGAATCGAGTTTACTTGTCATTCTAGCCCTGTATTACTAAACTGGATTTACTTGTCGTTCCATCCATGACTATCTCATGAGATATAAATCTTTATCCAATGCATTGGCGGGAGATATAGGTCCCACCCATCTCATAATAAAATCATTATTACTTGTGCCAAAACATAAACATAAATCATTCATCATAACCCAAAGAATAAAAATGGGTTTCATAAACATTGTCCAATCATAACATAATCCATATACAACAAATGGATTTCATTTCATCATAAGAAAAGTGAAACCATGTAAATCATAGATAAATTATACTTGAAACATACACATATGAAATAATGTCATTTTTGAAGGAAAATGGTTTTGATAAAACACTTGAAATGAATTATTGAGGAAAATATCTTTTCTTCTTCAAAATAATTTTCTTTTCAAAAAATTCCATGAAATTTTAAAAGAAAATCATATTGTTGAAAATAGTCATAAAATCTTGTAGAGTAAGCTTCATGAAAATGAGGCGTTATGAAACCGTAAAAATCCTTTCACGTCGTATATGTTAAAAATAACATTCTTCCCGTACTTTTGTCGGAAAAGTCAAAAAGTACCTCATATGGTATAAAGGAAAGGACTCCATACATACCATGTAGTAAAAGTAAAAAATGGGTAAAAAGGAATTTAAACATACATGAATTTTTTTTTAAAACTTGGACATGGATGATAAATATAACCCCAGTAAATAATTATGTATGATCAATCTCGGATAGAAAACAATTGAGATTGCAACATTATCCCTTACCTTATGTCTGATATGCTTCATATGTATCCAAACCACCTGTATAATGATTTAAATAATTTCATTGACTTATTACAGAATCATATTCATTTTCATGATATTATATATGTTTCTCTTATAGCTTTATATTACCCATTTGTTTGTAAATTCCATGTTAAAGCAGCATTTTGGGAAAAATTGTTTCATTTATCGTCTGTGTTTTGACTTGTAATTATTAATATGATTACATAGATCATGATTACTTATTTCTAGAATATAAAACATGATTTATATATAATATATATTCAGAATATACATATATATTATAGAATGATAAATGGAAAGAAATACACCGTTCATGGAGACGGTAGGTCGTACGTACGCATGAACGCTGTTTTCGTTTCCTTATTGAATTGAATGGAATTAAGTAGATGACATACATATGTATATATATATATACATAAATCCAGTTGAATTATTATTTCATATATTTCATGATTACTTTTTATTTATACTTTATAATCATTCTTGAATTGTTAACAAGGAAAATGAATCTCATCACATCCTGGAGACTGTAATCCGTACGTACGCATGAGCGATGATATCATTCCAATATTTATTGAATGGAATTGAAGAGAATGATATAATATATTAGAATAATTATGATGTTATAATAATCATATGTCGTTATTATTTACACCATTATACCCATCCAAGTACGGTGGTGGTGGAAAAACAGATTACACCACGGCGTACAGACGGTATTCCGTACGTACACACGTGCGGTGATTTTGTTTTCCTTAGGATGGATAGAAGGTGAAATAGGGTTGTTTCATATTTATATTAACATATCAGTATATTAGTGATACTGATGTTATTAATTCATAATGAAACAACTAAATAAGAAGAAGTAGAAGAAGAAATAAATTTGGAAGAATCAGTAACAGATATTACCTCTTCATCGACACGCCTCTTTGAAACATCTGCATAGAGAACTAAAATTGGTCTTTGAAGAATACCAAGACCTCTATAATGTTTCTAAAGAGTTTTAGAAGGTAACTGGTCATGTTTTGGTCAAGATTGAAGGCTCAAAAAGGAGTGATGAGGAGAAGGAGGAAGTTCCCTTTTATAAGGGAGGAGAGGGGCACCTTTGCTATTATAAGAAATATTAACTTATAATAAATTCCAACCCCACATAAAAACATCCAAAATTACTCAAATCCGAATATAAGATGATATAGGGTTGTAATATCATCATACAATAAAATTTATACAAGTTTGGAATTTATTTTAAACATTATCAACATGATTTATCCTTATATAATCTACCTAATTTTATTTTTGGTAATAATATTCTAAATTTTAAATAATTATAAATAATTACTTATATGTTGTGAATAGTCCATAATTGTATTATTTATTACATAATCGACCATATAAATTTTAATTTATAATTGTTTATGATTTTTTTGATTTTTAATGAATTTTGTAATATATAATTATTATAAAATAACAATACTGTCAATTTGTACACTATTCATTTATTTGAATTTAAATAAAATCCTCACAGAAGATATGTTCAAAATAAAAGCTTTAATAGATTAATAACATGTAATATGTATCTATAAAATTAGTGGAGAACATTAAAAATTTCATATAATATTTATTTTAATATTTTTAAAACCTTTTATTTGGTATATCTCTTAATAAAATAATTACTACAAACGTTTTGTGTAATTATTAAATACACATATTTGTTGCATAAAAATTTAAAATAAAATCCTATGATGAAGATAAATATAATAACTTTCATAATAATATTCTTACATGAATTTATCATTTTAAAATTAAAACATTTAAATTTTTATATTTATTAAATTATGAAGGATACGTCTTTGCCATCATTTAAAATAAAATAATAGAAATGTTATTATCAGTTTTATAAAGCTCTAAATGGTCCACAAATCTACCCTTGGATGATTAGGGTATCTATATACTGGACCAATAATTTTTGGTCAAGTTTCTGGTCCTTTTGATAGGTATTGTTATTTTAATAAAAACCATATTTTTTATTTTTCAAAAATAAACAATTTCTGCATCACTATTGTGTCACCATTAATGACAATTATTTAATCCCTAAACATACTAAATAAATTTTCCTAATGTATATTATTTTTTTATCTTTCTGAAGATTATTTGTGTTCTAAGTATCATGAAGTTTATCACTAAATTAAAATTATCATACTTATAATATTTAAGAGAGTGACATGTTGTCACTTTCTTTGGGTTTAATAATAATTAAATTATTTTCATGGTCAAAAGTCCATAAAATGAATATACTATGACCATTAGGTTATATGGTTCTACTTTTAGTCATTAAATATAATTTTTATCATGTGTTAGGGTAATTTTATAATCTTAGGTTTACCATTAATTACCTGATTTATCTTTAAGTGAAGTAAATAAAAAATACCACAGTTACTATTCATACTACCCAAAAATAAAAAGTAGCCTATTAAAATAATTTGGACCTAATAATTCCAAATATGGAATACATTTTTCAAAATTAAAAACATAGAAGTTGAAGTAATTAATTTAATGTTTATCCCGCTATTAAGTAAACAAGTTTTAAAAGTTAAAACATTGCAAAAGATTGAAATGATTTTACCTATGAATTCAATGTAAAATAAATGCTAATAAAATACATTATATTAAATGGTAAAAATATATTCTATTTATAATTTAAAACATTAAATATTATAAGTTAAACATATAAATTATTACGATGAAAAAATTTGTTTTTAATTAAAATATAGCGTTTTTATACTACTCATTAAAATATGAAAGTTTTCAGAATAATATGAAAAATTTATCCAAAGTAAATTTTAATATTATAATTCCAAATATGAATTTGATTTTGTCAAATTGAACTTATAAACATTTTAAAAATATATTTATTGTGAGTGCACCATCAAAAGGTGGCAAAACATCATTTTTTGAAAAATACTTATTTTACACAAAAAATTTATATTGTTCTTATACCATGTTCTAGAAAATCTGTATGATGAATAATAATATTATAAAATTAAAATTTTAGTTAATACTATTCATAACTACTAGTTCATAATAATATAATAATAATATATCGTTGTTTAGTAAAACACGGTACTGCGTACAACACAATCTATCGAGGAAAATTGTGATTGTGTGTATTGCAATACAAGTTAGGGTTGCATGTAGTGCATGACTCCTTTGTTGTTGCATATAACGAAATCAAACCATATTTCATGAATACATTGAATATATATATATATATATATATACTTAATACATCATAGAATAACTACTATCAAACAAACTTGAAATTGTGTGTAACACGATCCAAGATTAGTGTTGCATATACTGCATGCTAATACGATGGTGCGTATAGCGCAAGATATTCATGGGGTATCATACAACACAATACATCAAATAAATTAAAATGAATACTTCTTATAAAATCTCATGGTGTTACATTCTACCCCCCTTAAAATGAATTTCTCCCTCGAAATTCATCGGGTTATAAATGGTTTACTACTTGAAATTTTCTTTAATATAAACCCACATCGTAAAAAGGAATACTAAAACTTAATTTTAAAAATTGATATATGAAACATAAAGGTTACCCAAATTAACTAATCACTGGGTTTCCTCATGGGAGAACATAGGTGAAAATATGGATATGGGAGAGAAATCTAAACATCAAGTTATGATGGAGAGTTGTAGAGAACATGGCTATGAAAAAGCCAACAATCACAAAGCCATAAATTTGTGATGATCTAAGGTACCATCTAATTCATTAGATATGAGGGCAATAGGACAACATTTTTGGTTTTGAAGATCATTTCACTAAAGTTGATGAATTAAAAGAAATAATTACATGATTTTGGTTCAATCTCACTATTGTTTGTGCCTTGAACAAATTACACTTCATCTCTTAATGAAATGAGGTTGAATTTGTTTTTTGTGAAGTGTTAGCAGATCATGTGATAGAATTATGGGTAATTCCATCTCTCTCAAAAAAAAGGTTAGCAAAAGTTATTAAATATATATAAGTCGATTAATCGTATATTGTTACTAAAAACGGCGTATACATCATATCTCATACCACTAATTAAATTAAAACTAATTTATACAAACCAGGGACTTCTTGTAGGCCAATGGTATGCGATAAAGGCCTGTCGCACTTCGGTTGTGGGTTTGATTCCCACAACGATGTTCGACGCGACGGGTTGTCTCCCATCCTGCAGGTTGTCCTTTTACTAAAACTATATTATTATAACATCCCATAAATAGTATCGAAAAAAAGTTCAAGATATAAAAAATTCGGACTTATGTCCAACATAATCCATTCCAATATTTATGCTTATCAAAAATACTTTTGTCCAAGATCATAGTGTAAAGAATAAAATTACTAGATATTTCATCTGCTGAGCATGTGAGTACCCTCATTTATCCCCCATATATCATAAGATAAAACTTCTTGGTCACATAGAAAACTTTTTAATACCTTAATCATGTATTCTATTGAAAAATGAATATCCATTGTCCCTTAGTGAAAACATGAATGTTGTCAAAATTTAACACTTTCCACATACCAAAATCCCAAAAATTCTACATACTCAAACCATGATACAACATAGTCCTTATATCAATCATGAGCTCATGAATATTATCAAACATATTATTTTATCTTTATCCATTCATTATGCACATATCATCTGCTTTTTAAAATATTTGAATCACTTTTCATGGTTACTGGTACCATAAAATTATTGAAAACCACAATAGACTAATACAAAAATATTCCAATATACCATAAAAGTACCTCAACAAAATTATTCTTGAATACCAATACATAAAAACTTCAATCCATACTCTTCAATTATTTTCATTTAGTAAGTCCTTCATTGATTTATAAGTAACCTCTTAGGTCAGGGAATTGAGTTGGGTAATGCCCATGTTCTCCACAAATAAGACATTGATCTCCATAATAGTCTGTCACTCTATGACCCTTTTTTCCACACAGATAACATCTTCCCCTCCATTTGAGGTATTCCTTAAGGTTCTTCATTCCTTATTTAGAATTCTAAATCTTCCTTTATCTATGCCCCTCACCATGAAAACATGCATAAAATTCCATCTTCCTCTTATTTAATAACATAAGAATACCACCAATGTTCACCTTGTTAATCATATATCATGATGAATAATTAGGAAAAATCGCAATTTCATTCTCTCTAGGCATTACACAATTTTTTTGATCACAATCACCAATTTTTCCATTGGAATCAACATTAACTGAATTCCTTCTCATTCCCTCCATTGACTAAAACCAGAAACCATAGTGTAAGAAATAGTTAAAATAACGAGGAACCATATAATCATTAAAATTCACTTATGGAATTTCTAACTTATCACACATTCTTTAATCTATGACACCTTAGGTTTACCCTAGGTTATTCATGATCGTCAACATAACTCTGGGACTGTAACCTATAGTTATACTAAACCTTAAGGACATCCCTTGTCATATAAATATCTCTAGGGATTTCACTAATTTTTTCGCATCCTAGTTTCCAAAGGTTAAAGAAACCATTCCTATTATACCAACTATAGAGACCCAAAGCATGACGTACATAGAAATTACATTAATCTTGCAGAATATCTAATACATTAATAAAAATACACCAAAGGACTATAATATTTTAGTGTCTTTGGAAACATGGAATATAAAATTCTAATCATGTAGAAAGATCTTCAACATCTCCCATAACGATCTTATAATTTTTTGTTTCCATACCTAAAACCTTTCTTTTAATCTTGGGAAAAAAGAAAAAATAAAAAGGGTGAGCTCAAATTCTCAGTAAGGGTAAGCATGGAAAAAGTAAAACAAACCATATACATTTGAACTTGAAAACATGAACATAATATTTAAACATCAAATTCTTGAGCAATGACATAAAACATAGTAGTACATAAGGCATAGATCATAATGGAAAATCAATCATGATAAAATGGAATCAGAATAACACATGTAATTATGGAAACCATTAAACAAAAGTTATGATTTCCATAGTATCCAAGGCATTTCTTCCAAGACCATCGTAGTGGAAAAGTCCCTTACTGAACCGGGTTTACTTTCCATTCCAGCCCTATATTACTGAACCAGATTTACTTTTCATTCCAGCCATGTCTATCTCATGAGATATAAATCTTTACCCAATGCACTGTTGGGTGATATAGGTCCCACCCATCTCATAATGAAATCATTCTTACTTGTGCCACAACATAAACATAAATCATTCATCCTAAACCAAAGAATAAAAATGGGTATCATAAACATCGTCCCATTATAACATAATCCATATTCAACGAATGGATATCATTTCATCATAAGAAAAGTGAAACCATGTAAATCATAGAGAAATTATACTAGAAAAATACACATATGAAATAATGTCATCTTTAATGGAAAATGGTTTTGATAAAACACTTGAAATGAATTCTTGAGGAAAATATCCTTTCTTCTTCAAAATCATTTTCTTTTAAAAAAATGACATGAAATTTTAAATGAAAAGTATTTTGTGTAAAATAGTGATAAAATATTGTAGAGTAAGCGTCATGAAAATGAGGAGTTATCAAATCATAAAAATTGGTTCACGCCGTATAAGTTAAAAATAACATTCTTCTCGTACTTTTGTCAGAAAAGTCAAAAAGCACCTCGTATGCTAAACAAAAGAAAGTCTCCTTACATACCATGTAGTAAATTTTGAAAATGGGTAAAAAGGACATTAAACATACATGATAACATTTTTATAAAACTTGTACATGGATGATAAATATCACCCTAGTAAATACTTACGTATAAGAAATCTCGGATAGAAAACAATTGAGATTGCAACATTATCCTTTACCTTATGTCTGATATTATTCGTATGTATCCGAACCTCTTGTATAATGATTTAAATAATGTCATTTCATTATTACAGAATCATATTCATTTTTATGATATCATATATGGTTCACTTATGGATTTATATTACCCTTTCTTTTGTAAATTCCATGTTAACGTAGCGTTTTGGGTAAAATCGTTACATTTATCGTCTGTGTTTTGACTTGTAATTATTAATATGATTACATAGATCATGATTACATAATTACAGAATATAAAACACGATATATATATAATATATATTCAGAATATAAATATATATTATTGATCTATAAATGGAAAGAAATACACCGTTCATAGAGACGGTAGGCCGTACGTACGCATGAACACTGTTTTCGTTTCCTTCTTGAATTGAATGGAATTAAGTAGATGACATAAGTATATATATATATATAAATCCAGTAGAATTATTATTTCATGTATTTCATGATTACTTATTATATATAATTTATAATGATACATGAATTGTTAACATGGAAAATGAATCTCATCGCGTCGTGGAGACGGTAATCCGTACGTACGCACGAGCGATGATATCGTTCCCATATTTATTGAATGGAATTGGAGGGAATGATATAATATCTTAGAATAATTATGATGTTATAATAATAATATTTAGTTATTATTTACACCATTATACCCATCCAAGTATGGTGGTGGTAGAAAAACAGATGACACCACGGCGTGGAGACGGTATTCCGTACGTACGCACACGCGGTGATTTCGTTTTCCTTAAGATGGATAGAAGGTGAAATAGGGTTGTTTCATATTTATAATTACATATAAGTATATTAGTGATACTTATGTTATTAACTCATAATTAAACAACTAATTATGTATAATTATAAAAAGAAATAAATTTGAAAGAATCGGTAACAGATATTACCTCTTCTTCGACACGCCTCTTTGGAACCTCCTCTTAGGGCACTAAAATTGGTCTTTGAAGAAGACCAAGACCACTATAATGTTTCTAAAGAGGTTAATAAGGTAAATGGGAAGGGTTTGGAAGAGCTTTAAAGATTAAAAATGTGTGAGGAGGAGAGGGAGGGGGTTCCCTTTTATAAGGGAGGAGAGGGGCACCTTTGGAATTATAAGATTTATTAATTTATAATAAATTAAAACACCACTTAAAAACCTCCAATATTACTCAAATCCAAAGATCAGTTGAGATAGGGTTGTAATCTCATAAACTATTAAAATTTAGACAAGTTGGGAATTTATTTTAAACATCATCAACTTGATTTATCCTTATATAATCTATTAAATTTTATTTGTTGTAATAATATTCTAAATTTTAAATAATTATTAATAATTACATATGTTGTGAATTGTCCATAATTGTATGATTTATTACATTTTAGAGCATATAAATTTAAATTTATAAGTTTTAAATATATATTTTTATTTTTAAACAGTTTTATAATATGTATTTTTTATAAAATAACAATAGTGTCAATTTTGACACTATTGATTTATTTGAATTTAAATAAAATACTTACAGAATATATGTTTGAAATAAAAGCTTTAATATATTCATAACATGTCATATTTATCTAGAAAATTAGTTGAGAACATTAAATAGTTAATATAATATTTAGTTTAATATTTTTAAAACCTTTTATTTTGTATATCTCTTAATAAAATAATTACTACAACATTTTTGTATAATTATTTAATATACTTATTTGTTTCATAAAAATTTAAAGTAAAATCCTATGATGAATATAAATATAATAAATTTCATAATAATATTATTAATTTAATTTATCATCTTAAAATCACAACATTTAAATTGTTATATTTATTAAATTTTGAAGGAAACATCTTTGACATCATTTAAAATAAAATAATATAAATGTCATAATCGGTTTTATGAGGCTCCAAATGGTCCACAAATAGACCCTTGAATACTTAGTAAATATATATACTCGACCAATAATTTTTTTTCAAGTTTCTGGTCCTTTTAATAGGTATAGTTATTTTATTAAAAACCATATTATTGATTTTTTACTAAATAAACAATTTCTGTATCACTATTGTGTCACCATTAATGACAATTATTTAATCCCCAAAATTACTAAATAAATTATCGTGATGTAAATACTTATGTTATATTTCGGGAGACTATTCATTATCGATGTTTCATAATGTTTATCAATAAATTAAAATTATTATACTTATAAGATTTAAGAGATTGACATGTTGTCACTTTCATTGGTTTTAATAATAATTAAATTATTTTCACAGTCAAAAGTCCATAAAATGAATCTAATTCGACCCTTAGGTGATATTCATCCACTTTTCGTCATCCAATATAATTTTGTCATGTGGTAGGGTAATTTTATACTCTTATTTTTAACCTTAATTAGCTAATTTATCCATAACTGAAGTAAATAAAAATTACCGTAATTACTATTCATAGTGCCCAAAAATAAAACGTATCCTATTAACATAATTCAGACATACTGATTCCAAATATGAAGTAGATTTTTCAAAATTCAGAACATAGAAGTTGCAGTAATTAATTTAAAATTAATCCAGCTATTAAGAAAATGAGTTTTACAAGTTAAAACATTGCAAAAGATTGAAGTGATTTTACCTATGAATTCAATGTAAAATAAATTCTAATGACATACATTATATTAAATGGTAAAAATAAATTATATTTATAATTTAAAACCATTTAATATTATAATTTAACCATATAAATTATTACGATGAAAAAAGAAGTTTTTTAATTTAAATATAACATGTTTTTACTATTCATTAAAATATGAAAGTTATCAGAATAATATGAAAAATTTATACAAAGTAAATTTTAATTTCCTGATTTCAAGGAAGAATTTTATTTTGTCAAATTTAACTTATAAACATGTTAAAAACTAGATTTAATGTGGGTGCACCATCAAAAGGAGGCAAAACTGCATTTTTTTAAAAATACGTATTTTACCCGAAAAAATTATTGTGTTCTTATACCATGTTCTAGAAAATGTGTAAGATGAACAATATTATTATAAAATTACAAATTTAGTAAATACTATTCATAAAATCTAGTTCAAAAAAAAATAATATATCATTGTTTAGTGAAACCCGGTATTGCGTGCAACACACGCTATCGAGGAAGGTCGTGATTGGGCGTAATGCAAAACAAGTCAGGGTTGTGTGTAGTGCACAACTCCTTTGTTGTTGCATATAACAAAATCCAAACATATTTAATTAATACATTTAATATATACATATATATATATACTCAATGTTGCGTAGAATAACTACTATCAAACAAACTTGAAATTGTGTGTAACACGATCCAAAATTAGTGTTGCATATACTGCAAGCTAATATGGTGTTTCATATAACTCAAGATAATCTTGGGGTATCATACAACAAAATACATCAAATAAATTAAAAATAATACTTCTCATAAAATCTCGGGGTGTTACAATCTGAATGGATAAAAAGTATATCAAGTTAATAACTGAAAAAATACAATTAAATAACTAGATAAAGAAAAAATAAATATGGAACGGTAGAAAACTGAAAAATATTCCATTTATACAATAACATATAATGAAATGAATCCATATATTTTATCATTTGAAAACCTCATATATAATAACAATGATAACTAAAATTTCTATGAATGAAATGATTCAATATTGGATTTCATGTCTCAGGAACTTGAAATCCTAAAAAATCTAGACTATTCATAGGACCATTTAAAACTACATGTAAAAACCTATTTAATTTATTTCAAATAATTTTACATATGAGAAAATGTTGATGTATCAAGGTTCTATATAATGTTTTTCCCACACGTCACTACCAGTCCAGATCATTCCTAATATTTAACAAACAATATTCTTTATAAAATATACAAAATTAATAAATAATACCTATTTATGAATATTTCCATAGATAATCAAATCAATTTCAAAGTAAACACCATATGTAAAAACAATATACAATTTATGAAATGAAAAAATCCATGATAATTCATATTGATAGTAAGGTGAAATTCAATGTTCATTTATCATAGGCAATTTAATTTTTCAAGGAGAATAACAAAGGAATCATGGATGTGATTCTCAAGACAATATTTATCCCAATATATCATAAACCCTCCGTATAATGAATATAGTTGTTATCAATACAATATTACCCATGTAAAGTAAAAATAATGAGTTGTTATTTTTGATGAATATAAATAAAATTAAAATATCATTTTAAAACATTCTTGGGGGGAATATAATTCTAATATTTATTTTTTTAAATTCAATTTTTTTAAATTACTTTTTGGAAAACTTTATTTTGAAAAAGTCTCCTTTAAAATATACAATGGAATATTTAATGAAATAATGGCAGGAAAATCCATACCTACCATACAAGATACAAAGAAAATTATTTTTGAAAGTTAAAAAACGATATAAAAATTCCTTGTTAGGAAATAGAAAAGAATATTCCTTTGAAAAAAATTAAAAAAAGCTTAATAATTTATTTAATAAAATAAAATTTTAAAGGGTTAGAAACATTTTAAAACCCTTTTATAAAATAGGTTTTTTAGAATAAAATATTTTCTCTAAAAAAGGAGAGTAATAAATTAATGTTTTCATAAAAAAAATTTCAAAATCATTCTATGTACCAAGGGGTAAAAAATAGAACTGTTGCATGGAAAAGATAATAAATAAACATAGGGGAGTATTATTAAAATTGGTCATTAGAAAATGATCTTATAATTTCTTCTAATGGAAATTGTAATATACATAATCCCAAATAACATAAGATTGTGTTGTAATCCTTTAAAAAGAAAATAATATTGATGTGATAATAAATTAATGAATAACATGTGTGTTTCAAATGAATGTTCACATAGAAAAAATTAAATAAAATAATAGAAATTAAATATTTATCACATAAATAATCACATAATATTAATGACATTGATGAATTAATCTAAACCAACAAAAAGAAATTGGGTTATGAAATTCATTAACACTTGGATAATTCTAAATAAAATCCACATAAAAATAAATAATAAAAATAGAATCTAAAAGTACCTTGAAAAATAAATTATTCAAGATATATTATATCAAAAGGGGAAATAGATAAACCACACAAATAAACAATTGGTGATAATAGTGTATGCCTCACAGAAACAAAGTGATAAAAAAACTCATACCTTGCATTTCCTTTTTGGGTGAACATTCTATAATATCGGGTATAACTATTTTTAAAATATTACTGACATAAATAAAGAAACGTAATATTTTTTTTATATCTCATATGATCAAATTATAATATCTCATTACCCATTTTAAACAATCATTCATTATTTTACCAATTTTGGTGTTAATTTCCTAGTTTTTCGAGTATGTTTTAACCTATAACTTTTTGTTCTTGTTAACTAGAGCATAATTCAATCATATCAATAATGTAAAACATGATTTAAACATCATATATATTCATTATGTATATATTTATTATAATCTGCAGTATTTGGATATATGAAAGGAAACACACCGTTCATGGAGACAGTAGGTTGTATGTAGGCATGAACTCTAGTTTCAATTATTTTTCATATTTAATATAATGAAAATTAATATATATATATATATATATATATTTTTAAATGTATATTATAATTATATTATAATATTTAATTCAAATATTTTATAGAATGTTATTAAAAACATTCTTTATATATTCCATGAATAGTGTGAACGAATCACATCGCTTTGAGGAGACGGTAGTCCACACTTCCACAAACGGAGTTATCGTATTCCCAATGAATGGAAATAATGAAGGTATTTGTTATATAAAAGTAAAATATGCACAAATACGTATTAAATTAATTATATATCTTACTTAAACTATGTGTGAATCATAATTCCAAAGAATGATCAGTGGTAAAGAAAAAATGAACAATCATTGTTTCATAAAGCGGTAGTTCACCGTTCATGAATGGTACGTTAATTGTCCCTTAGCTGGTATAGTGATCATTTTATGGTAAAAAATAAAATAGAAATATCTTAACAAATTTATGATACTTATTTTATTATATAATCATGGAATAAAATGATTTTGGGTGGCGTATAATGAAAATAAAACAAAAGAGCTCGAGGAATGATGTTACCTCTTATTAGGATAACTCCTTTATGGTCTTCACCAAATGTATTACATTGATATATTTCTTCAAAAGTTTAGGATTGTAGGTTTAGTTGAAAAATATTTAGGTGTTATATTTTCATGTCTTGGTTGAAAAAAGGTTCGTTTAGGGATGTGAAGAAGAGGGAGGGGTGAGTGCCTTTTTATAATGGAGGAGGAGCTGTATTCTAGTAAATTTATTAAAAAGAAACTCCATCGATGATTTTCCTATGAAAATTAGATCCAATAATGGAAACATTCGTGAAAATTGGGGATAGGTTCCTAATGGGAACATATAATAGATTTTTTAAATGTTTCTAGGACATTTTCACTCTTAAGTTAATGGTTTAGTCCCTTGTAAATCTAATTATCCTCTTAATCACTTAATTAATTATAATTTCACTCACTAATACTTTTGGTAAAAACTATGAAACCTTATTATTAAATATAAATTATTATGAAACAATAATTTAATTATTATCCCAAATTAAAATCAAATTAGTGGTATAAAATAATTGAAATTAAATCCCACGGATTGGACATCAAAGTAGGGTTTTAATATAAAAGTGTTTAAAAGCATGAGATGTATTTATATCTAATTTTAATTAAAAATTCAGTATACTGAACTAAATTTGATTAATTTACGTATAATTGACCAAAATTTACTTCAAATCTAATTATAAATATAAATTTACCATATAAATAAATTAGATGAGAATGATGTTTTGAAATAAAATTCACTATTTTTCACTATTCCTAAAAAAATGAAACAGCATAGAAAGCACCAAAAATTTATCCTATGCTAATGTTTATTTTTTTATTTCACAAAATGTTGTTTATTTTGACATAAAAAATTTATAAAATTTTCAAAATTTGGATTTATAATCAGTTCTCCGTTAAATGAAAACAAATGTGCCTTTGTAAAAATATAGGTTTTCATGTGTAATGTTGGGTTCATTCTTTTCATATGACTAAATAATATATTGAATTAATATCTTAAATATATGATTTAATTGATAAAATATAACTTTCTAATATCATTTACTAATTTTTATTAATTTAATTTATTTATATTTTGAGAGCATACAAATATAACTTTTATATTCAATTTGTTTATATTTTCATTTTTAAATAATTTATAACCATTAAATTTATCATCAAATTTAAATAAAAAAATATTCTTTTTTCTTAATACTATTCATAACCGCTAATTTAGTAGCTAGGTCATATAATATTACATTAAGTGAAAATATTTTAATAAAATATTGTGGTTCGTTAAAACCCAATCTTGTATGTATGGAAAGCCAATAGAGAAACTCGTTGTCACGTGTGTCACAAAATAACTTAGTATCTTGTTCATTGTGTTCTATATCATGGATTAATTTTATTCAAAATAGTAAATATATTATAAATTATTAGGATACTATAATATCTTATGCACATGGTATTGTGTGTTCTTAACATTATAGAATATAATGTTCTTATATTACAATTTTTGGGAGTTACATTCTACCCCCCTAAATTAAATTTCATCTTAGCAATTTAAACTCGATCTCAGAGAAATTAGGTTTTGTTATTTGAAATTTCCTTTATTAAATTCCCACAATGTGTGATGAGTTAATAAAATACCCACCTAATAATAGAGAGTGTGATGTACAATGGTCACATGGAGTAACATATAAATAACTCTATATGTTGGAGAATATTATTTAAACAATACATACATACATGTTTGTAAAGAGTAAATATTTTTAGGGGTAATTGATATTATCAATAACAAACATGTAAATTTTTAATGGTAATTTGAGGGCCTTGATTCAAAAAATCATTGATGTTTTAGAAGGGCATCGGTTCAAAAAATGTGGTATTGGGAAAATTTATTATTTCTAGATCATTTTCTTAATGTTGTGTAATTATTTTATTTTCTAAGAATATAAGATAATATACTTACATGACATGATTAAATTTCATAAGAACAATTCCATACTTTGGTTGTAGTTTAATAAAATTAAAATTCATCCCTTACTCAATGATATGGTTATCAAAAGATTAATGTTGATTCATAATGCAATAAAATACACTTTTAAGGGATCGTTAGTCCCATAAAATATGGACAAGTCATTCCATTTGTCTCTGCATATTATAAAAAATTAATATGTTTAATAGTTTAATCTATAAACCTAAAATGAACACTGCTAGTTCATTATTAAAAATAATTCATCAAATTATTTAACTACAAATAGTGAAAAATTAACCAAAACATTGCATAGGCCAGTGGTAGGTGCAAAAACCTTATCATCATTAGATCATGGGTTCAAGCCCCATGGCCTTGTTCAACATAATGTGTTTCCACGAAACATACATTTTTTCATTTTCTAAAACCATATTAATATATTTTACCAAATAAATATTTTGGGCATCCTAGTTATTTAAACGTTAAATAGCCAACAATTTTCAATACAACCCTAATACATAAATACTTCATCCAATCATTTCCACATAAGTCATTCCTTAGTCAGGGATTTATCCATGGTATAACATATTGGATTTCGAAATCATAACACATTATCATCATCCTAAAACTCCACATGTTTAACCTAGGTTATTCATTATTAAAATCATTCATAGTGGATTGTAATGAAAATATGAATTCACCTAAGCATGTCCCCCCCAGGAGAATCTAATGATATGCATATTTTGGCACGTTTTCATGTATCTAGTTATGATCAATTTAGGACTAAAGCAACTTTTTGGAGTTGTTACATCTAAATACATCTATTCCAGAACCACACTCTCTTATATTATATGAATAGTTGTGTATTGATAGAAAAACCCACATAATATTCATCTAATTGCATCTTAATGTTACATCCCAAGTAAATAAAGAATAATACATTATAATATTTATAAATATTTGTGAATTAAATATTAATTTAAATTAAATGGGATGCTTTATTCTATGGCATACCCGATACCCAACAACGGGATTCATGAAATCTTAATTTGCACACAATGCTGAGTCATACTGAGAAATAATAATATAATATTATTTTAAATGGAAGTTAATTCCTAGACGTTGTATTAGAGGAAATGAATAAAACTAAATATAATATTATTATACATTTTATAAAATGTTTTTACATTTATTCTATAAAATTTTGTGGCTTAAAATGTGAATGAGTCTAATTTTAAGCACAAATAGTCTAATATTCATTAAAATGTCGATTTCCTACCTTTTGATTGAGAACTATTTTTAAATATAGTTTTTTTCAATTTTATATGTTCTATTTGAAAAAATAAAATTCTTCTTTAGAATCAGAACATCAAAATTTACATTATTTAATTTTAGGTTTTTTTATAAATTTAATTTGGTTAATGAATAGTGAAAAATACTGTATTTTAATTCGAAATTTTCTTTTTAATATAATATATTTATATTTTTCGATTATATTATTATATTTTTCAAAGTGTAATTAGGTAATATTATTACTATTTAATAAAATTTTGTTCATTAGAAGTAATTTTACTTTGAAATTGGAAAAAAACAAATCTCTATCTTTTGATAGTTATTATTTCTTAAAAAAACGTTTTTTGTTTTGACATTGAGAATCAATTTTAAATTAAATAATGAATATTTTGTGGTTGTAATATGGTAAAATACTCATCATTTTTGAAATTGGAAGATTAAATATATCTTAGGATTAATTTTGGGTATTTTTTTGAAAACCATCAATTTTTAATGAATAGTGAAAACACTGAGTAGTAGTTAAAGAAAACGACTTTTTCATTTAAATAAAATTTTACCACATCTGTGAATTGAATTTAAAAAACCTGACATATATGGTTGTTATCAATTTGAAAAATGTTGTTCAATAAGATTAAAATATATTTTAGTGAATAGTAACTGTTGACTTTTATTTACCACGGTTAAACGTAAATATTGTAATTCAAAGAAATAAAATAATATTATAATAATATAAAATTACCTCAACACTTTTACTAACCATATAGGATGAGTCATGTCTGACCAATATCATCCTTCAGTGAGTTTATTCCTTTTAATGCCATTTTGTTATGATAATTTCATTAATAAGTTTTTATTTAAAGTAAAAATAAAAATATCTTAAACATGTATTATTTTTCTAAAAAAATTTAATGTGGGGTTATTAAATTTATAAATTTCACTATAAATATTCATTTTAAATATAAAAATATTATCTACATAAAGGAAGTTTATTTATAATTTTTGAACATTAAATAAATAAAATTATTTGTGACACAATAATGATGCAATGTTTATCTCATTAATGAATGATTTAAATAAATAAGATTATAAAAAAATATCTCAAACATTACCAATTATTATTATATGAATTTATTACAAAAAAGAGTCACCTTAAATTTATCTTTAATATGTTTTATACCTTTATAAACTGGAAATAATTATAACAAAATAATATTTTCTTACGTACCTAAAGAGCCCCTCCCCTCTTATAAAAAGCCATCACTTCTAACCCATTACTCACACCTCTAAATCCCCTTGTATTTTCCATCATTTTCCCAATTAAGCACACTACATCCCTCTCTTCTACCTAGAAGCCTTATAATAGGCAGAAGGCACTTCAATAAATCCTTTTCGTTCAAACCAATGAGAGTTACCCGATTTAAAGGAAACGTCTTCCCATAATTTATTTTTATTTAGATTAGATCTCCAACTTTGTAAAATATTTTTATTCTTTTCTTTTATAACAAAAACATTATCCTAAATATACAAAGTTGTTTTTATGAGAAGGATTATAACTGCACTTACACAAACCTCTGTCTAATTGGAAAATAACATACCATTTGTTGGGACGACAAACTACTGCATCACGAAATGATGATTGTTCAATATTTTCCAACCACCACTATTGGAGGCCATTATGATGGAACTGTATTTATATTTGATATTTTTTATATTTATATTATCCTTAAAATTAAGTATTTTTCATTTATATCATACAAATATTGTTTCCATAATGGGTAAAAATGATAATTTCATTTGAGGAAGTGCAGACTACCACCCCCTCAAAGTGATATGACTCATATGTTCCATACATGGAACATATAAAGGAAGGAGTTACTGAAATTATATATGATATTATACTAGAATTTTAATATACCTATATATCCTTAATTTTTTATTCCATTAAATACGAAATATAATTGAATGTAGCGTTCATGCATACATACGAATTATAGTCTCCATGAACAATGCATTTCATATCTTATCTCCAAATGTTATGTAATATTATAAAGATATATATATATACTAGATATATATTATATATATGATATCTAAATCTTGAATATCATTCTATAGATAATTTAATTATGAACACATGGAAAACTCGTGAATATAAGATGTTTATTTTTGACTCAATTACGAAATATCGACAAAACGATCATTATTAACTTACATGATTACCTAATGTGAATAAAATGTTAATAAGTGAATAATAGAAATAATAAACTTGAACAAGGTTCTTCTGAAATTAGAAATTAAATTTAGTTTATTATTCTAAGGATTAAATAATGAACAAGTCATGTCGTACATGAGGTAAGGGACTTTGACTCAATCTCCTTTCATTGAGGCATCATTTTATTTATACAAGAATTTATTTTATACAGTTTATAAAACCCGTTGAATTTATATTTAATTAAAATGGAATATTTTCTGTACTATTCTTTTTACTAAATGACAAAAAAGAATTTTTCTTTTTTACATAAATGATGACAACGAACTTTTCCGCCACCGCGATTTCTATTTGATCTTTGGATTCCATAACAAGACATAATGTTTTTAAAAGGAAAATAAATACCATATACACTTTTACGTATATTTGTATTGAAAATGTTTTTAATTATGGATTTTTTATGTCAATATATTTAAATGATATAATCTGACTGAAATATGGAAATGTTATATTACCTTTATATTTGTATTATGGGTTATGTATATGTTAGTGTTCTTGGGAATTTTTTACGTATAAGGGGGTTCCATGATAAACCTAGGGCATGTGAGCCGGAGATAGCTCACCAATGCATTTTGTAACGTGATGGAGGTAAACATGAATGTTTTTCCTATGTGATTTAGGAAATATCTAGGGATGGGTATTCCAAATGTAACTACCTATATTTCTATGAAGGATACAACATAAGTATGTTATGGTTTCTAATATATACCTTTACGATTTGTGATTGTTATGTGTTATTCATAAATCTTACGATTTCATGATTTATGTTAAATATCTTATGTTAGGTATGTATTTATGAAATAATGTTTTTGGTCATTTTTTATAACCCTTACTGATATTTTTATGCACATTCCATGTTTTGAAATATTTTTCACACGGCCTAAAGATGAATAGGGTGAAGGATGAGATTAAGGAAAAGTCAGGCTATCTAAAACATTGAACTAGACATGACTCTTTTTTTCATGTTTTTTAATTTTATGAAAAAATTGAAACTAAGTAGAAGTTTGTTATTTTTAATTTTTTAGATGTAATGTAATAGTTATGGACTAATTTTCTAAAACTCTAAACCTGAAAAGATACTCAATGTGAATTATTCATTTCATTCTATATTATGTAATGTTTTAAGTCTATGGCCTTATAGTTTCTATTAAAGGTCTGATTAAGTAACTTTAGGATTTATAATATTGTTAAATTAATGTCCATAAACTAATTTATGGTATAATTGAAATGATATAGCATTTAAATATAACCATTTTCCTTCTCTTATGATATTTTTGTGTTTAGAATGCTTTTTTCAGAGGAAACATGGAAACTATGATGGGACAACATCAGGAGAAAGAAAACCTTCCAAATCTGCAACCAGAGATGGACGAAATTGGAACTAAACCATTTGTTTCAGAGATGACAGATGTGACTAATGATATAAATTGTGGTGGAATCCATGCATGAGATCATCCAGATCAACCAAAAAAGAACATGTCAATAGTGGAGCATTTAATGAGGCAGCATCTAACACCATTTAGAGGATCATCTTACTTTGTGCTAGCTGAAGGGTGGATTAAAGAATTGGGAAATATTTTTTATGTCATGGAGTGTTCAGAACATCATATGGGTTGTCATTATTTTTACTATATTGAAGGTGTAACCGATCAGTGGTGGTCTATGGTGCAAAATATCATGGATAAAGAAGAGATTTATGCTCTTGATAAGGACGAATTCAAATGTATGTTTCTTGAGAAATATATTCCAACGGTGGTTCATATTCGGATGGAAAAACAATTCCTGGAATTTAGGTATAAGGATGACCCTGTGGATTCTTATGAAGCAAAATAAACTTGACTGGAAAGGTATTCTCTTAATTTTATATGAGATCTTGATAGTAAAATCATCCATTTTTACTCCAGAGTTAAGACAAAGTATCAAATGTCTTTAGATTCTTTGGATTTTGAATGTTATGAAAAAGTTTATCGATGTGTGGAGAAGGTGGAAATGGAGTTTACCTATGAACATGTGTTCGTTTAAAAGTAATAGAATAAGAGGTCAAGGTGGCAGAAGAAGGAGAAGAACTCTTCAAAAAATTCGGATGGTAAGGATTATAAGTTTACATCCTGTAAAAATTGTGGTAAAAAGAATGCTGGGGAATTTATTTTGAATTCTTGTAAGTGCTACCAATGTGGTAAAATGGGATATAAGGCTTGTAATTTCACTGAAAAAGATTCGAGTAATGGTAAGAAAAAATCTTATTTTTTGTATGTAAAATGTTTTATGTGCAATAAAATGGGTCATTTTGCAAATGAGTGTCCAACAAAAACTCAACTAATGGAATGTAGTCATACTATAAGAATAAAGGGGTGGTTTAATCATTTTCAACTACTTTATAAGATGTTGGGCCATCAAATTTAGTAGTATCAGGTAGAATTTTTGTTTGTTCAGATTATGTCATTGTGTTGTTTGATTTAGGGTCTATATATTCGTTCATTTTAGATAACTTTTGTTATATTTTGGTAATTCCATCTCAAGATATGAATCATAAACATATGCTAAAAACACCGGGGGGATATTTTGATAAAAAGAGAATTTATAAGAACCTTCTTGTCCTTCGGTGCAGAAATAATCTACCTGAAAACCTTATTGTTTTAACTCTAGTAGAGTTTGATGTTATTTTGGGTATGGATTGGCTATCTCTTTGTCACGATAAAATTAAATGCAGAGCTAATGAAGTTACTTTTCCAAAGGGTTTTCAGTTTTGTAAAATAATTAAGCCTTTCTTTTGATAACATATTAGGAAGATGTGAATCTTGTAAAAGTTGTAAATTAATGTTACCTTGCACATATTTTTGAAAACAAATGAAATGTTTAGATTAATGACGTGCTAGTGGTAAATGTTTATCTTCATGTTTTCCCAGATGAGTTTCCTAGTATAATACCTGGTCATGAAGTTTAAGATATTGTATACATAGTTCCTGATTCTAAGAAAATTTCAAAACCCCCTTATAGAATGGCTGAAATTGAACTTTTGCAGTTAAAGAATAAATTTCAGGTGTCATTAGATAATGGTTTCATTCGACATAGAGAATCACCATGGGGTTCTTATGTCTTTTTTGTTTTAAAGAAATATGGTTCAATTAGAATTTTCATTGAGTAAAAATCATTGAATAACATCAGTATTAATAACATGTATCATTTTTCTCATATCAATGATATGTTTGATTAGATCTTGGGAGCTTAGTATTTTTTAAATATTGACTTGAGTTCAAGGCACTATCAGTTGAAATTAATAGAAGAAAATATTTTGATGTCTGCGTTTCGTATTTTATATGGCCATTATAAAATTTTGGTTATGCCTTTTGGGTTAACCAATGAACCTTATATATTCATGGATATTATGAATAGAATTTTCCCGGAGTTTTAGGATAAGTTTGTGGTTGTGTTCATTAATGATATTTTGGTTTATTCCACATGTAATGAGGAACATGAAATTCATTTAAGGGTTTTCTTTCAAACCATAAACGAAAATAAATTGTTTTGGAAATTCCACATGTGTCAGTTTTGGTTATAACAAATTTCATTCCTTATTCACATTGTTTCAAAAAATGACATAAAAGTTTATCCTACTAAAACAAATGTTGTTGAGGAATGGCCAATACCCACACATATAAATGATATCCATAGTTTTCATGGTTTATCAGGGTATTATTGGAGGTTGGTTGAATTTTTTTAATCTTATCTAGTCCAATGACTATGTTAACTCGAAATGTTTTTAATATCATCTGGGAAAATTAATTTGAATATTGATTTCAGTAATTGAAAATAATATTGGTGAGTGGACCAGTTTACACACTGCCTTCCAGAAATAGTGATTTTGTTATCTACAGTCATGCTTCGTTGAGTGGAATTGGCTGGGTATTTATAAATAATGAAAAGGTAATTTCTTATTCTTCATGTTAGTTGAAACCTCTTGAGTGAAATTACCCTAAACATGATTTGGAATTAGCTTCTGTTGTTTTTTCTTTAAAAATTTGGAGGCATCATTTTTATATGGTAAAATGTGAAATATATACTGGCCAAAAAACATTAAAGTATATATGTAATCTAAAATAATATAACATGAGACAGTGGATATGGTTGGAATTAATCAAGGATTACGATTTCACTATCCATTACCATATATGAAAATCAAATAAAGTGGCTCATGGTTTGAGTCATAAAAATAATGCTTTGTTAGCCATGTTACATTTAGAACAATATCCTTTTTTTAGATGATCAACATTGTCATATATGTTGTTGGGGTAAGAAATTACTCTATTTTGTTTCAGGTGTTAGTGAAAATCATATCTATCAGACATTATTAAGCAAGCTTAGAAGGAAGACCATGAGTAGATGAAAATGGTAGAGTATGTTCAGAAGGGTAAGGTGCTTGATTTTAACATGGATAATTATTGTTTTTTATGGTTTGGGAAGATATTACGTGATCATTGTGATTATCAGTTGAAGAAAGAGTTATTATTTGAAGCTCATAGTTCTCCATTTTCAATTCATCCTGGAAGTAATAAGATGTATAGAGATATTCAAGAGTATTACCGGTTAGATTGAATAAAAAGAGATAATTCATATTTTACTGTGTTGTGTTTTACTTGTCAACAGGTCAAGAAGAGCGGTAGTTGCCGAAAGGGATGATTCAGTCATTAACAATGCCAGAGTGGAAATGGGAAAATATATCCATAGACTTCATTGTGGAATTACCAAATAAATATCGAGGTAACAATGAAATCTGGGTTATTTTTGATTGATTGATTAAATCGGCTAATTCCTTTCCTATTTAAGATACTTTTCCTCTAGATCAACTTTCTCAGTTTTATGTTAAAGAGATAGTCAGGTTTCATAGTGTTCCCCTCTTTATTGTTTCTGATCAGGATCCTAGTTTTACTTATAACTTTTGGAAATGACTTCACATTTTTTTGGGTACTAAATTAAATTTTATTACAACTTCTCATCTGCAATCAGATGGGAAATCATAATGAAAAATTCAAAACATGGAGGATATGATACGTTCTTGTTCACTGGATTACCAGGAAAGTTGGTACTAACATCATTCTTTGGATTAATTTTCTTATAATAACAAATTTCATTCTAGTATACAGATGGACCATTTGAGGCATTATAAGGGAAGATTTTTCGAACTCCAGCTTTTTTGGGATGAAGTAGGTAAATGAAAGATTATGGGACAATAATTGGTATAAGTGATAGGAAAATGGTTCGATTGAATTAAAAGAACATGAGAATAGATCATAGTAGGATGAAAAGTTATGAGGATAACCGAATGAAGGATTATTCATTTGTGGAAGTTGATAATGTCTTTCTCAAAGTTTCTCTATTTAAAAGAGTGATTAGTTTTGGTAAGAAGAGAATGTTGTTTTTGAGGTTCATTAAACCTTATGAAATCTTGGTTAATGTTGGATTAGTTTCATATTGAGTGCCTTTACCTCCATGTTTATCCAATGTACACACTATTTTTCATGTTTCAAAGTTGATAAATTATATGCCGGATTCATATCATGTATTGATCCCAGAGGTTGTTTAGTTGGATGATAATCATTCTTATGAGGAAAAACCTATCCGGATTCATGACCGAAGAGAGAAACTGTTACGGAATAAGGTAATTCATCAGTTAAAGGTTTTTTCAAAAAAACCCTATTTTTGAAGAGGCAACATGGGAATCTGAAAATTCGATGAGTGAATAATACCCCCACTTATTTGATAAGTGAATAAAAATTATGAGGACTTAATTTCTAAAAGGGGGAAATAATGTAACATCCCAAATAAAAAAGAGAATAATAAATTTCATTATTTATTAATATTTTTGAAGTAAATATAAATTTTAATTTAAAGTGGATTCTATGTTCGATGGCGTACCTGATAGACAACAATGAGTTTCTTTGAGATCTTATGTAGCATACAATGTTGAGTCATACTGGAAAATTATAATATAATATTATTTGAAATGGTTGTTAACCCTTAGTTGTTGTATTGGCGGTAATGAATAAAACTAAAAAAAATATGATTATACATGTTTATTAAATGTTTTTACATTTTCCCAACAAATGTTAGAGGCTTAAAATTTAAATGAATCCATTTTTAAGAATTAATAGTCTAATATTCTTTAAAAGGTCGATTTATAGCATTTTGATGGAGAACCATTTTTAACTCTAGTTTTTTTTCTTTTATATTTCAAATTTGACAAAATAAAATTATTTTTTATAATTGGATCATAAAAATTTACTTTGGTTAAATTTTTAATATTTTTCTGATAAAATTAATTTTCTAATGAATAGTGAAAAATACTTTACTTTAATTCAAAACTACATTCAATATAATTTATTTATATGGTTAGATTATAATTTTAATTGTATTTAAATTGTCATTATATTATATATTTACTCTTTAATCCAATGTTGGACATTGGAAGTAATTTCACTTTGAATTTTGACATAAACAAGTGTCCATCTTTTGATTGTTATTATTTGTTAAAAACATGCTTTTCTTTTAGACAATGTGAAATAATTTTAAATTAATTAATGAAAATTAAATGTTTTGAATTTGGTATAGTATATAACATTTATGAATTTCTAATATCAAATATATCCTTGGATGGTTTTTTGGTATTTTTTTAAAAACCTGCAATTTTTGATGAATAGTGAAAACACTGAGTAGTAGATTAAAAAAACTGAAATTTTCATTGAAATGAATTTTTACCAATTAAGTGAATTGAATTTAAGAAATTTGACATATTTGGTTTTTATCGATATGTAAAATGTGGTTCAATACGATGAAAATTATTTTTGGTGAATAGTTACTTTTGATTATTATTTACTTCGGTTAAAGGTAAATGGAGTAATTCAAGGTAAAAATGATATTCTAATACTATAAAATTACCTCAACACTTGTCCTAACCTTATTTTATGAGTCATGGGATACCAATACAATCCATGGTTGAGATTTTTGGACTTTTTGTGCAATTTGGGTTAGATAATGACATTAATAACGTTTTATTTAAAGTGAAAATAAAAATATAATAAAGATTTATTCTTTTTCTAAAACAATTTTAATGTGGGGTTATATAATTTATATATTTTAATATAAATATTATTTTAAAATATAAAAATATTTCTTACATCATGGTATTTTATTTAGATTTTTAGACATCAAATAAATAAAATTATTTGTGAAACAATAACGATGCAGTGTTTACCTCAATAATGAATGATTAAAATAAATATGATTTTTAAAATTAGAATAATATCAAAAACCTATCAAGTTATTATTGGATGATTTTATTTCTAACAATATTCATCTTATATTTTACATTAATATGTTTTGGACCTTTAGAAACTAGAAATCAGTATAATAAAATAATAGTTTCAAACTTCCCTAAAGAGCCCCTCCTCCCCCTTATAAAAACCCATCACCTCTAACCCATTACTGACACCTCTAGATCCCCTTGGCTCATCAAACCTCTTATCTTTTAAGATCCTTGTATCCCTATCTTCCACCTATAAGGCATAACTTTGGTAGAAGGCACTTCAATAAATCCTTTTGGTTCAAACCATTGAGAGTTACCTAATTTAAATATAATTTCTTCTCCTAAATTATGTTATTTTATTTTACATATACAACCCCCTAAGCACTTTTCATTCCGTTATTTTATAACAAATCCAATATACACTATATAATAGGTAGTTTTTATGAGAATGATTTGAATGTGAACAAAAATATTTTAGATGACTCTTATAATTATATACTTTTGTTTTTGGAAATATATTGACATTCCTTCAAAAAAATTGGTCATTGAATGTGGAAAGACATATTTTAGATCACTCTTATAATTATATACATTTTTAATGGATAAGGATAAACTTTGAAAATTATTTTTCATTGAGAATATACTCTATCGTCCTAGGTTTTAATAAAGATTTAAAGGTTGTAGGAATGACTTATTAACTATATGATTCATTAAAAGTGCTTCAGGTGTGAAAAATTCATCTTGAACATTAATTTCTATGTGTAAGGGATAATGTGAAATTAGATAGAAGCATAAAAAAGGTTGATATTTTCTTGAATAATTGGAATGTAATCATGTTTATTTATTTTATTACGTGCTTATATGAATATTAAAAAATCCTACAACTTTAGGAAAAATATTTTGACAATTTTTTTCTGTACAATTTATTTTCTAAGTTATCAATGGTATTTTAATCAATCTCAAATTTAAGGATTTTTTATGGTTAACTTTATAATTACAAAGTTCCCAATCTCTCTTTATAATAACATGATAGTAATATTATATTCAATTTCCATCTATTCACATAACACTAGTTCTATTCAATTTGAATGTCACGTATTGTAGTAACATGTTCATTTCCCTTTCCGACTTATTAAGAGGATATTTTATTAACCCTATTTTTGATTTAGGTTTCCCATAATGTAATTTCCATGTATAAACCAAATATTTTCAAAGGAAAATTAGAAGATGTGAGAATGAAATTTATTGAAGGAGGGAAGAATATAACACCCCAAGATTTAGTGATATGTATCTTCTAAAAAAATTCAATTTAGTTGATATCTTATGATTCATGCATGAATAAGGATATAATATTTTAAATATTATTGTGACCATTAAGAATAGTAATGTGACCATTAGGAATAGTAATATGACCAATAAGAATTATAATGCGAAGAATATAATTGTATCCTCCCCTATTAATGAATAAATAAAAATTGTACATATTAGTAATGAAATTATGATATAATTATATCATTGATAAGTAATTAATTTTTTTAAAAAATTATAAATTATGTATTTTTACTTTTATAGAAAATAAATATATATTTACCATTATAAAATTAATTTAATGATTTAAAGTAAAATAAATTTTCAAAAAATTTATTCATAAAAAAATATTTTATTGTATTATTATTATAAGATAATTTTTTCATGACTAAATTAATTTTTAAAAGTATCATAAAATCAGTTAGAATTTTAAAATAATTATTTTTTTAATACATAATGATTTTATTCAAAAATTAAATTTATTATACATATAATTTATATCAAATAATGGAGTCCTTTTTTAACTTCTACATTTCTAACAATGGATACACTAGATTTTTTGAATTATTCTAAAATAGTTGAATTTTTGGTGAATAGTGGAATATAATAATTTACAGTATATATATATTATAAGTTAAATACACTATTTATTGAGTCATCATTGGGGTAAGAATTATAATTTCGAACTATAATTATTTATTTATTGTATTTAGTCATGGTAATAATTACTATTTCTTTTCTTGATCCAAAATAATAAAATAATGAATTTAATTATAAAAAAATACCCCTCTCCACCACTCTCAACACCACTCCATACAACCTCTTTTACTCACACCTATTAATCCTTGAATATTTCCCAATTTATTCCCAGCATTATTCCCACGTGTCTTTCCTACATCAAATATCCTTTTGTCTCACCAAAGAACCAAAACCAAGTCCCTTAATAGGTTCTCAAGGAGAAGAATTCAAGATGTGAAATCCATAATTCTTCCCTTTCCTTTTCTTTTATTATCCTCTCCTTACCTCCTATAATACAAAATTAAAAAAAACTCTAGTAATTTATTTATATATATTATAATTTTATTATTTTTATGGAATATCCTCCATGAAACACCTTATCTTATCCCTTTTATTCTAAAAATTGGAACACCATCTACGATGTGTATATTTTCCGCCATCGTGGATGATGCATTTTCATTTTCTCGTAATACATTAATGGATGTCTATATGAAAATTATAATGGTTAAAAAATTTTATAATATATATATTACAATTTATTTGTAGTTTTGGAACCAGTATATAAACATTAAATTAATTAATTAATCAATACTGGTTCATGAGGGATGAAAAAATACCAAATCAATGTAAATGATTATCAAAAATGTTTTGTATAAACAGTCATCATAAAACCATATAAACGAATTAAATATATAAAAAATTAATATAATGTATGTTCTTTAATAACATATAATATAAATTCTATACAAATATTCTCTTTTTACATGATTTTTTATACATGTATACAAGTGAACAAAACCTAAAAAACCAATGAAACGAACACTTTATAATGACACATTTGAGTCTTATAAATTATAAAAAATAACATATATGAACTTAATAAAATTATAATAAATAAAATAAATGTATAAAATTCTCTAAATTAATTAATTTTTTATTTTATATGATTTTTAGTACATGATGATAAATTGTAAAACACATTCGGACATAAGGTAATGGATTCTCCCTAAAAATTCATTTTGAATTTGGGTGATGATTTCTATCTCATTAACTAAATGTAATTATAATTTAGTTTTTTTATATACATATCCTAAATTATTTTCATATACTCAAAAATATTTTCTCTAGATCAGTTCATCTTTTAGTGATTGCAAATACATGCTTTTAAAATGTTATCTTTATCAATTTCTCCTGAGAAACAAGCCTGATAAAAGGGAACTTTACAATTTCATACCCATTTCAAGTAACAATCATAATCATCATTAATATAGATAAATATTAGAAAAACTAGAAATTTTATCATGAAATACTAATTTTTTCATTCTTTGGTTTTATGTAAATAGTTAATGCTTAATATTTTTTTAGACTCTTTAATAATTTCCCTTAAAGTGAACAAAAGAGGCGCATTTCAATCATTTATTAGAAACTTTTTTGAAATTTTTTTCACTTCATTTAGAATTAATTTATCATGATATTGTTTTCCTATTTGAATAAAAAATTATGATTTTAATCAAATCTTTTATGGACATCATTATGATATACCCTTTAGTTATGCCTTATTTTCCACCTATTCCTTGTTTGTGGAGTATGTATACATCCTTTTCATATGTGATTATAATTAACTGAATATTTCATTAAATATAAATATTTATTGTGTAATGGATATTGTTATTTGTTTATCCATGTTCCTTTTTTTACATATGGTGTTTTATTGGATTGATGATTATACTAGAAAAATATTCATGAATTTGTATCTTCTACTAAAGGAAGATATTTTCATAATTCATATAGTTCATGAAATGAATATATATATGAATACTAATTTTCATGTGAAAGGTAAGGTGGGGACCTCCATATCACCTCTATACATTGACTTGTCTGATAATACAAAACAATTGGCAAAAAACCCTTCGTGTTGGTTTCCAAGTAGAATCAGAATGGTTTTTAACCCACAAACATAAATTGTCTTGACATTATAATAGTTAATGTTCCAGATACAAAAAAACAAATAAATAATCATTTTCATCATTTATAATATAGTTATAACTTTACAGAATCATTTTATAGTGACAAAATCTATGGATTCATTTTCATTCTCAATTTATTGATGGTATGTGTTTAGCAAAAAAATTTACGTTGATATAAAATCTGTGCCTTATTGAATTTACATCACATATTATTTTTTCATATAATCAATACTATGCATTTATTCTTACACTTTTATTTTATTCCCTTCCCCAATTTATGAAGATGAAATAATTAAATATTAGAAAAGAATTAGTTTATTTTTTGTTTTTTTGTACAACATTTAATTACCAGTGAAATACGGGAACCATGTTTTTACCTTGTTTTTTCAATACTACTAAAATGATCGATACTTGGTGATATGTTCTCTTGTATATATTCCATTGTAATAAAATGGCAACTAAATCTAGGATACTATGTTTGATCTTATTACAACATATATGTCAACCACATTTCCATTTCTTATTCTTAGGTTATAATTTCATGGATTATGTTCTCGACTCCTTTTTGATTCATGTGTTATGAAATGCCTATATTTATTCCACGATTCAGGTTCATAGTCTTTGAAATGTATTCCATGATACTTTATTATTATGATCATATTATCTTACCTTTTGGTAATGTTATACTTACATATCTCCCTTATTTTGCCTTAATGGGAATATGATCTCACCCCATTCTTATGTTTCCTTTCCCCAGATTATGATGAAAGGATTTATGTATGGATACTAATGGGGAATATCATTAATGGAGTTGTTGATGACATTTCACCAAGATAGAATTTTGTGGTCCCAAGTCTCAAAAGACACTAAAATATAATGGCTTGTAGGCAAGCACCTTTTAATGTGATGAATACACATTAAAAATGATGTCATATCTATGTATGTTAAACAAAGGATCCTATATAATTTCTTCATTTTCCACACTTTTGTAGAGATGTTAAAGGGTTCATTTATTAGTTCTTCATGTGACTATTTTTAAAGAAAACCATTTAACCTCACTTGAATTATCAACACTTCTATAGTGGTAATAAAGACATGTTACTATCATTGTTAAAGAACCAATTTTAACTAGTGCCTCTACAATGATTTTTTTATATCAATATCTATCCTCCCTAACATACCACATCATGTGCACACCCATTATTTCATAATAAATTATAATATATTGTTTTTAGTGTATCCTTCAGAAAAAAATACAAGATTTTATTAAATTCATATTTATTTGATGTATTCTTCCCATTTTTCTACCACCTTGACCACATTATATATATAATTTCATGGAAAAGATCATCATAAAAAATAAATTTATTCATTCCCAAAATTATGAAGAGTTTTTCATAACACTAAATGTCACGACCCATCCTTGGGAACCATGCCGTGACAACCCCAAGTCCGCCTTCCATAGGCCAGGGGATAGCGACTAGCACCAAAGGCGTAAATCCCTAAACTAGGAAGTAATTTCCTTTATAAAAAGTTATCACACACAATCAGAGTACACAACTAGAAGCAAAACACTAAACTATACTATATACAGAATACGTTCTGGGAAGTAAAAGGGTCCGGAAATACAAGACCAACAGTGAAGTATAGGTAAAAACAAAAGCAACTACAACTAAAAAAGGGACAAACAACTAAAAGGTAAAGAGTAGCTCCTGGATCGTCTTCCAGGGATCCATCCTGAAGGGTAGGTATAGATGGCCACCTCAGCACACCACGTCCGTCAGAATCCTCTGTGTGCCGACTCATTGTAAGATCCACCTCCGGGTACCGTCAAGTCCTAGTGCTCTTGGCCTCATCAGCGTTGTCCGTCATGTCCATCCAACACAATGATGTGTGAGAATATCCCATGCTAGGGTGAGTATAATGTTACTCAGTAGGGTCCCCGAGACCCTCAAGATCTCACAATATCTAAAAATGATAACCAAAAAGTAAAGATTCAATGGATAACCCTTACATAGGTATATGCCCATACATATAACTAAATAATCTAGTAACCCATCTCAAACATGAGGTAAACACAAAAGTCATTGAACTCAACTCAAAACTAGGATTTTATTCTAGGGGTTATAACATGTAACACTCCCAGTCAAACTGTAGAATGTTTGGTATCTAGTGTACTCCTCCTATATAGAGTACTGTGGCCCTTCCACATCACACAGAGGAACATCCCACTTTCCTGAAATGCTATGGTACTCTTCCTGTCGAGTACTGTGGGTCTGCTGCATCACACAAAGGAACTCCCCACTATGGGTCTACCACGCTCACACAAAGGTGCTCCCCCTTGTATCATGCTGAGGTACTCCTCCTGTCGAGTACTATGGGTCTGTCGTGTCACACAGAGGCGCTCCCCACTGTGGGTCTGCCGCGCTCACACAGAGGCACTCCCCTAATAGGCTACTCAAAACACTCCAAGTAAAAGGTCAGCTGTCGTCAGGTATCATCCAGCTACTTGGTCTCTGTACTCCGCTCACTACTCTCTGGGAGGATCTGCAATAGGAGCTACTGGTCGATACTCAAACTGTCACGAAGTCCCAAGGAGAAGTATCTCAAATTTCTTCCTCTTCATAGGGATCTCAACGCAATAGACGGTGCGTCAATCAGACGCTCGATCTCTTTGTTATTGGCATTTCCATTCTAGGGGCCCAGTTGGATTTAAGGTTTAAACCAACCCAACAATACCCCTACTATATCCAATCCTCCCGTGGGGTATTCCAAATGGACTATCATTTTCTCATATTTCTGTCGCTGTAGACGGTTTATCGATTGGACACCCATAGCCCAAGATATAGGAGAAAAGGTGTAACCTGGCCATAGCGGGTCCGGGTCCAGTCCAACCCAGTCGGACCCACCCGGCCCGACTTGGTCCGAACTGGGGTCTTACCTGGTCTGCGGGTCCGACTTTGTCCGAGGGGGTGGCCCGTATTAAGGGCGCGGCCCGACCTGAGTGGGAGGCCCGACCCTGAGTGGGTGCGGCGCGTGGCCCGGTGGACTGGCGGCCTGCGTGGCCCAACTGGCCAGGTGTGTGTGGGGGGGGGGGGCTCACCCTGCTTCAGATCTGAACTACTGCTTAGTGCTTGTTTTGTTTTCCGCGGGACCTAGGGGGTCCCACCTAGTCCGGCTGGCCGAGCAGCCCGCCAGTTCCCACATCTCTGAAGGCCGGCACGACGTAGGCTGCTACTGAATCCTCCACCATGGCGTGATAGCACCGCAGTTGTCTTGCCCTCCGCAAAGCATGATGACTCCACACCACCTCTGCCACGGCCCGACCTGGCCACGACCCCCTGCTGCCTTCTACACGCCGTGATGGCTCCGCATGCCTCTACCGAGGCCCGCCATGGCTGCGGATCTCCTTCCATATGGCACAATGGTGTTGCGCCCTCTTGCCGACCCGGTGGACTTACACTGCCAGTTTCTTCGTGGTCGGGCCGTAACCGGACATCGTTGCATTGCCGCGGTCTATTCCTCCAGTGGCGCCATTGTTTCACTGTCATCATCAACAAACGAGAACAATAAATAGGGAGGGTCGGACCATGTTTGTGTGGTTCTATCCCTCCTCGTTACTGTGATATAAATTGGCGACTCACAGTTCATAATTTGAACAATGAAGAACTAGTACGAAAACAATTAAAAACCCTTACCTCGCTTGTCTTCGTTGACGGTGGAAGGAGAGGAAAGGCAGACATCGATTCATTAACATCGGGAAGCGTCCAGGGTAGGATAACGAGGAAGAATCATTGTCAGTTTCTTCGTTGTTGGCTCCATATCTTTTAGCATGTTTGAAGAAAGATGATGATGTTCGTCATTTCTCTATGGATTTATGATGTTCTCCACGGGTTCTCCAAAGCTCTACCAAAAGGAATGTTCCAACCAAAATAATGGATTATGCTTACCCATTATTTAATTTGTTGGAAAAAAGAAGTCAAAAGAATTTAAATGGGTTTTTGTTAATTAATTGAAGGATCTAAATTAATTAATAGAAGGGTTTGGCACTTTAATGAGGGGAGTTCAAGAGTCTTCCCCCACTTATGGGGAGTTCAAAATGGTTTAATTCTTGTGTGGGACCACCTTATAATATCCTCCCAAGGGAGGTTATGTGAGGGAGGGTCCCACCTCCATAACCTCTCATGGGTGGTTATGGTGTGCTTGCTCCCACCGCTAACCTCATGTTGGATCTTTTAACCACCAAAAATAAAAAAAGTTAACACATTATTTTTATACAATTTAATTAAAAACCCCAATAACTATATCCAATTCTCATTATAAGGAAACTATGGTGAAGGTCTCAATAAGCAATCACCAATGCTGGGAGTTCAATGGTTCCCTAGGATTTTAGTTTCGAGCACCAATTCAAATGTTATAAAATCCCGCTCATATGTTTACTTAACGTACCTGTAAAAAACATCAGAAATTGATTCTGTGCACACCAGGCCTTGGAATCAAGTGCCGTCATAAACTTTGAACTCATAAAATTCCCAAGTATTTATGAAAAAATTTCCATGGAAATTCTGGGACATTACATTCTCCCCACCTCATGGATTTATGTCCCCGTAAGCTACAACTCGAACTATGGGAACAAATGGGTGTACTGAGCACGCAAATGAGCCTCCCACTCCCATGTGCTCTCTTAGAGGTTCCAGTGCTGCCCACAAACGTGCACCAGAGGTATCAACCATCCACATAGGACCCGCTCCTATCGATCATCATTCTACACTGGAACCACTGTAAAAGTATCCCCGTCATCAATGTCTAGCTTCCCATGGTCGATGATGTGGGATGGGTCATGCACATATCTCCTAAGCTGAGATACGTGGAAGATGTAGTACACCCGTTGCAACTGAGGTGGAAGAGGTAACCAGTAAGACACCTCACCTAATATACTAACGACCTCGAAAGGTCTAACGAATCACGGAGGCAACTTGCCACCTCACCCAAATCTCTGTAGACCTCGTCGAGGTGATACCCGTAGAAAGATGTGGTTGCTATCCTCTACCTCTAGATGTCTTCATCTCCTGTCAGTACGCAACTTCTGTATGCTTTGTACAGTCTTCATCTGCTCCTCGGTGATCTGCACCATCTCCGTGGTAGCTCGTACCATCTCTGGTCCCGCTGGTGCTAACTCCCTTGGGTCTGTCCAGCACAGTGGTGATCTGCAAGGTGGAACATACAAGGTTTCAGAGGGTCCCATATCGATGGTGGAGTGAAAGCTTTTGTTTTATGAAAACTCCACCAAAGGTAAGTGGTCCTCCCAACTGCGACTGAAGTCGATGACACAAGCACAGATCATGTCCTCAAGATTTTGAATGGTCCTCTCAAAATGGCCATCAGTCTGAGGATGGAAGGCAGTTCCAAACAATGTTGCATCCGAAAATCATCCTACAACACCTTCCATAGCTGGTAAGTAAACCGTGCATCACGGTTAGAGACAATAGAAGAGGATAATCCATGGAAATTTAAATGCACAATATCATGTGCATAGAGGCGTCCCAAGCTCTCCACAGTGCCCTGCTCTATGATCTATATGAAGTGGTCTGACTTGGTGATACGGTCAAAGATCACCCAAACCGAGTCATGAATCTTGGATGTACGTTGAAAACCCATCATGAAGTACATGGATATCCTATCCCACTTCCACTATGGGACCCCTAAGGGTTGTACCTATCCTTCTGGTACTTGGTGATCTTCCTTCACTTGCTGACAAGTGAGGCATCGAGAGACAAACTCGACTACTTCCTTCTTCATTCCTGGACACCAGTGTTGTTGTCGACAGTCCTGGTACAACATCGCCACTCTTGGATGTACCACAAGAGGGGAAGTGTAGAACTCACTCAACACTCCCTCCTAAAGTACAACTGGTACCAAGGTATGTCCTCTAAAGAAGACGATGTTCTCCCCACCTTCAGAAAATCCATCAGGTGCCTGCCCTGTGGATATCTGAGAACGTCTTGTCTTGCAGTCAGAATCCCCACGCTGCGCCTCCCTGACATGCAAAAGAAGTATAGGAGTGACTGTAAGAGACTGTAGATAGGCTGTTCCATCCCTATCCACGAAGGATATCTATAAGGTAGCCAGCTTCTCTACAATCTCTCCTATCAGCTGAATACCAGTCCTCCTTCTGAGTACATCTGCAACATCATTCCCCTTTCCCATGAGTATAGACTATCTCAAAGTCATAGTCTTGGAGAAACACAATCCATCACCGAGGTCTCAGGTTCAGGTATTTCTGAGAGAAGATATACCTGAGACTCTTTTGATCAGAGTGCATGGTAAAACGTTCACCCATCAGATAGTGCTGCCACATATTCAAGGAAAAGACCACTACTGATAACTCAAGGTCATGGGTAGCATTGTTCTACTCATTCTCTCTCAGCTGCCGAGAACCATACGTAATTATAGCTTGCTCCTGCATCAGGACACACCCGAATCCGGTCCCTGATGCGTCGCAGTACACTAGTACCCTAAGACCGCCTCTGGAATCCTCAAGATGGGGGCACTAGTCAACCTCGGCCTCAGCTCTTGAAAGATATACTAGCATCTCTCTGACCACACGAAGGTTTTCCTCTTCTTCGCCAAGGCTGATAGTGGTGCCTCAACCTTGGAGAAGTCTAGAACGAATCTCCGATAGTATCCAGCCAAGCCCAGGAAACTCTATACCTCTCTCAAACTCCTGGATGGCTCTCAAGCAAGTACCGCCTCAATCATTACTGGATCAACTGCAAATCCAGACTCCGAGATGACGTGTCCCAAGAAGTGAACCACTCGAATCTAGAACTAGCACTTCGAGAGATTACCTTAAATATGGTTCTCTCGGAGTGTGTCTAGTACTACCGGCAAGTGGTAGGTGTGATCTTCCTCAGTAGTCGAGTAGATCAGTATGTCGCCGATGAAAACTATGACAAAGTTATCAAGGTATTGATGGAAGATCCTATTCATGAGAGACATGAAAACTGAAACAACATTGGTTACGCGGAAGTTCATAACCAATAACTCATAGTGGTCGTACCGACACCTGAAGGTCATCTTCTTCCCATCCTCATCTCGCACTCTGAGTTGGTGATAGCCTAATCTAAGGTCTATCTTCAAGAACCATCAAGCTCCCTTGATCTGATCAAAGAAGTCGCCAATCCTTAGGATTGGGTATTTGTTCTTAACAGTCACCTAGTTCAGGCGACGGTAGTCGACACAAAGCCTCAAGCTCCCATCCGCCTTCTAGGTGAACAGAATCAGGGCTGGCCAGAGAGAAACACTGGATTAGAAGAATCCCTTCCCATGCAAGTCCTCTAGTTGTACAAGCAGCTCACGAAGCTGAGTGGGAGACATCTGATATGCTGGAGTAGATATCAGTGCCATCCTAGAGTACAAGTCAATGTAAATGTCTACCTCTATACGATGAGGTAGTCATGGGACATCACCAGGGATAACATCTGCGTACTACTCCACCACAACAGGATAGGTCAGACTCTCCACATAAATTTCTCCGAGGGTAAGGCAAGCCATCTGGTGAGTTATCGACTGCACCCTCCTCCGATTAAGTCCGTCCTATTCTTCAATGGTTCCCTTCTAGACGGTGAAGGTAAAATTGGTCCCATACTTGTGGACACACAACAATTTGGTCCTAATATAGTCAATGTGATCATGGAATGTAGTTAACCAGCCATACCCAAGATGACGTCAAAAGGCCTCGACGCCGCTACATGAAGATCCCAGCTATAGCTCTCGCCTCCTAGAGTAAGATCACACTATCAGAACCAGTGCGTAATAGTCGAGTCTGCTCCCATAGGAGTCTCTATCCATAAGGATCGATCCAACAGCTCTGTCAGAATCTCCAAGCTCTGAATGAGGGTAGTGTCTATGAATGAATGATTGGAACCTGTGACTTTAAGAACTAAAACTAAGGTGGAGTATACATAGATCGTACCTCGAATCATCTCCGGAGCACCATGGTCATATGCCTCAGCTTCCTGAAGGTGTGCTCTCCCTTTTCCATCCATTCCATGTGGTAGGGGTGGATCTCCTAGTGTTGGTGGTGGCAATACCTCGAAACGTCATCCACCACCAGCTGTTCGACCAGCTCCTTTACCACATACACCTACGCCCTGCTGACCACCTCGATCGAACCTCTACCTCTTCTAAGGAGGTCCCTCAACGATAAGCTGATCATCTGAACGTTGGGTTGGATATCCACGAGCCATGTGACCCTACCCGCCGTATGAGTGACACTGCCAGTTCCTAGAAGGTAAGTCAATGCCTCGGGTGCCCCGCACAAGAGATCCTAAGTCCTGCAGTCGTCTATCCATGGGTCTTGTCCTCTTGGACCTCTACGTCATCTATCTAGTACCAACTGCAAGAGACTCCACACTATGCCGAAAAGTTGTAGGTCTCACTTCTGGTGACTGCTCATCCAGGAAACTGTCTCTTAGGAGGGATCTCTCTAACACCCCCACCTGCATCGGCAAGCTGAGGGGGATCATCGAAGCCCCCATTGCTCTCTTAATCCCCTTCTCGAAGGTCTGGGCCCTGAAAAATGGGTACCGTAACATATCTGCGAAGTAGCATGAGAGATTTTTGAACCTCAGTGTATGGAGCTACAGTCATGCTACCCTGCTGTAGATGAAGTAGCTTTTATATCTGCACCACTCGAAGGGTGGCTGGAAAAAACTCCGTTCGGAACAGGCTCTCAATATCTATCCAAATATGTTTCTCCTTGACATGCACCCGGACCATCAGGCTCCACCATCTTCCTACTGTTGCTTGAAGGGGACTTGTGAAAAAAGATCACCATGAGGTCTATTGGTGTCCCTACTGGCCTAAAGACTCTCACTACAGCCTCCAGCTAATCCTCATCCTCATGTGGGTCTATCTCTCCCTGGAACTTAGGTGGCCTCTGGAGTAGGAACTCTTGCAACACGATCAAATGGTGTGCATCATCTGCTGATGGGGCTAGTGGTAAAGGTGGCCCAACATAAAGTGGTACCGCATGCATCTCAACTAGAAAGGGGCCCTACACCGAATCCTCTTTTCTAGTTGGGTTGTCAGTATGTACGACTCTCTTGGCTCTGTGGGGAGACATCCTAAAAGAAATAGATGTGATATGGTCATTAGATTACACCTGGTGAGCTGACCTGGTTGAGCTGACATTAAAAAAACTATTGAAGACATGCACGAAATTAGTGTTTTCGTGGACGAAGTCATATAACAGTAGTCAGGGTCCGGGTGTATGGATACGTTGGTCCCCGCACCAACACTAGAGTCCCTGGACTGAAAACCATACTCAGTAACCGAATCACAATTTCTTTAAATAAAAGAGAGTTCAAAGTCTTATGTTTTATGGTAGAACTGACTCCTTTAATACCAATTTGTCACAACCCATCCTTGGGACTCGTGCCGTTACTACCCCAAACCCGCCTTCCATTGGCCAGGGGCTGGTGAATAGAACCAAAGGCATAAATCCCTAAACTGGGAAGGAATTACCTTTATAAAAATTAAACACACCAAATCAGAGTAGACAATTGGAAGAAAAAAACTAAACAATACTGTATACAGAAGAAGAGTTGAAAAGTAAAAAGGGATGGAAATACAATCCCAATAGTGAAATACAGGTACAACTGAAAGCAAGTACAATTGAAAAAGTGAAAAATAGGTGAAAGGTAAAGAGTAGATCATGGATCGTCCTCCGAGGTTCCATCCTGATGTGTAGGTACAGATGGCCACCACAACACTCCATGTCCGTCAGACTCCTCTGTGTGCCGACTCGTCGTAATGTCCACCTTCGGGTACCATCCAGTCCTAGCTCTCTCGGCCTCCGTCAGCGTTGTTCGTAGTATGCATCCAACCCAACGAGGTGCGTTCATAGCCCATGCATGGGTGAGTATAACGATACTCAGTAGGGACCCCGTGACCCTCAAGGTCTCACAATATCTAACAATGATAACCAAAAAGTAAATACTCAATGGATAACCCTTACTTAGGTATATGCCCACACATATACCTAAGTTTTCTAGTAACCCATCTCAATAATGAGGTAAACATAGAAGTCACTGAACTCAGCTCAAAACCATGATTTTAATCTAGGTGTGGGAACATGTAAGAGTCCTAGTCAAGCTGTCAAAACCTCGGATGTCATTGTTCTCCTCCTCGATAGATTACTATGGGATTGATGCATCACACATAGGTGCTTCCCACTTTCTTGGACCACTGTGGTACTCCTCCTGGCGAGAACTATGGGTCCGTTGCATTACACAGAGGCTCTCCCCACTGTGGGTCTGCCGCGCTCACACATAGACACTCCCCCTTGTAGCCTACTTAGGTACTCCTCATGTTGAGTACCAAGGGTCTGCCACATCACACAGAGGCTCTCTCATATTGGTCTAGTAGAAACACTCTGTGTTGAAAGGTAAATATCCACCAGGAATCTGCTAACTACTAGGTCTTCGTACCCCGCTAACTCGTCTCCTGGAGGATCTGCTCCACGAGCTGCTGGTCGATAATCCAACTGTCACAATGTCCCGTGTAGAAAAATATCAAAGTTCTGCATCTTCATAGGGATCTTAACACAACAGATGGTTCTTGAATCGGACGCTCGGTCTGTGAGTTATTGGTGTTTCCCTTCTGGGGACCCTGATGGTTTTTTGGGTTTAAACCAACCCGACCATACCCCAACTGTATCCAAACATCAAGTGGGGTATACCAAAAAAACTGTATCATTCTAAGATTTCCATTTCCGATGTGGATTCATCGGTCGGACACCCACAACCCAAGATATGGTCGAAAATGTGTAACTTGGACATAGCAGGTCTGGGTTCGGTCCGACCCACTCAGACCAACCCAGTAAGACTCGGTTCGAACAAGGGTCTCACCCTGTCCACGGGTCCGACCCATTCCGAGGGGGTGGCCCGATCTGAGGGTGAAACCTGACCCGAGTGGGTGGCCCAACCCGAGGGTCGGCTCAATCTGAGAGCGGCCTGTGTGGCCTGGCAGGATGGTCGTCGCGTGGCCTGCCTGCCCACATTTGTGGGGGGGGGGCACTGATTCCAAACCGAACCGGTGCTAGGCGCCGTTTCGGTTATCAGTGGGACCCAGGGGGTCCCGGAATTTCTGTCTGGCCAATCGGCCAGCCGATTCCCACACCTCTAGCACCCAGCCAAATGTCGGCTTCTCCTGGACCCTCCACCATAGAGAGACGACACCGCGTTTTAGCCTCCCTCTGCGGGCACGACACTGTCGTGCCACCTCCACCATGACCAGCCTAAAGACGGCACCCTGCAACCCTTTGCACGGCGCGACGGTGCCGCGCGCTTGTGCCGTGGCCCGACCTGGCAGCGGTTCTCCTTCGGGGCAGCACGATAGTGCCACGCCCTCTTAGAGACATGGCGGCCTTGCGCTGCCGGTTTCTTCGCGGCCGACCCATCGCATGTGTTCTTTCCTTCACCGCGATCCGTTCCTCTAACAGTGCCGTTGTGCTACCCCAGTTGTCAAAAAATGAGAACAATAAAAAGAGAGGGTCGTACCATGTTCATGCGGTCCGATCCCTCCTCATTACGGTGATATAAATTGGTGATTCAAATTCCATTATTTTATCGACGAAGAACGTGTAAAAAAACAATTCCAAACCGCTATTTCTCTTGTCTCTATTGATGATGGAAGGAGGGGAAATGAGGATGTCGATTTTTTGACATCGGGAAGCATCCAGGGTAGGAGACCGAGGAAGAAGCATCGTCAGTTTCTTCACCATCGACACCTTCTCTTTTGGCATAGTTGAAGATTGATGAAGATGTTCTTCGTTCTTCATTGGAAGGATGATTTTATAAATAGCTTCTAAAAATCTTCACCAAAAAGAATGTGCCAACCAAAATAATGGGTTATGCTAACCCAATATTTAGTTTTTTGGCCAAAAGAATTCAAAAGAATTAAAATTTCTTTTAATTAATTAATTGAAGGAGATAAATTATTTAATAAAAGAGGTTGGCACTTTAATGAGCAGAGTTCAAGATCCTTCCCCCACTTATGAGGAGTTCAAGGAGGTTTAAAGCTTGTGTGGGCCCCACCAAATAATATCTTCCCAAGGGAGGTTATTGGGGAGTGGGCACCACCTTCATAACCTCTCATGGGAGGTTATGGTGTGGTGGCCCCCACCACTAACCTCTTCTTGGAGCTTTTAACCAACACAAATAAAAAAAGTTGAAACTTTATTTTTATTCAGTTTAATTAATAACCCTAATAAATAACTCACATTCTCATTAGAAGGTAACTGCGATGAAGGTCTCACTAAGAAATCACCAATGTTGTGAGTTCAACGGTGCCCATTGATTGCAGTTCTAAGCACCGGTTCATATGTTATAAAATCCCGCTCGTACGTTTACTAAAAATACGCGAACAAAACTTCAGATATTGATTACGGGCACACCGATCCTCGGAATCAAGAAATGTCAAAAATTGTAGACTTGTGAAATTCCCATGTATTTATGAAAAAAAAATCAATGGAAATTCCTGGTCCTTACATTAATATTCATGATTTCCTAATGACTATAAATATATTTTCTTTAATACTAATAGAAATTTATTATTTATAATATCATGATCTCTAAAAAATTTAGTGAATACCATTCTATTTATGTGATTTCTTCTTCATATAAAACCAATTAATGTTCCACATTTGTACTAAATTTGAAAATTTTATCATATATCTTAAATAATACCCATATTAAATTATATCTCAAGGAAATCATTCTAAAATGTATCTCATTTCATTGTGACAATATCTTTTATTTCCCTAGTACTATTTACCATTGGGTACCATTGATCGATATCACCTCTAAAAAGTTAAATAGATAGACCAAAATTTTATATCTATAAAATGATATAAAATGGATTTTAATTTTATTTAATCCATCCCTCAAATACTATTGACATTGATATCCACTAAATGATGTTATGTGTATTTTCATAAAATGCTCCACTCTAAACATGTTTGTTTATGGTTGATGTAGTTTTTGTTATAAATATATTTTAAGACCATTATAACATGTTGGTAAACAAATGTAGTAGATTTCAATAAAATCATTGGAGAAAAATAATTTTGATAATCTTGTCCATTTGACCAATGCATTTGTGTTCTATATCCGGATCACCCACCATAAATAATTATATCAAGATCACCCATAATTATGAGCTATATTTGGATCAAAATCATTTATAAACAATTATCATGAACTATAAAATAATTATAACACCTGAAATATTTTATTTTCATCACTACACATATAAAATTATTTTTCTCACAAATAAAAAAACTTTTTGTATATCAAAATATCCATTCAATTAAATTTCCTTTAAAAAAAACATAAATAAAATGTTGAATGATTTTATTTTATATAAAAAATGGAATATAATAATACAAACATAATATCAATTAATATTTAGGGATATAGGAAAAACCATTGAGGATTTACTAATAAAAATACATTATTTTTTTAATTTTTTTAAATAATTCCATTTAAAACATGTAATATGATTAATTTTGGAAAAAATTTAAATAATGTAAAAATAAACATAAAATTTAATTTATAGTTTATTAAAAACCATTTAGAAACATTAAAAAAATAATTTTTGGAATATGGAAAAAAAATTTAGAATCTAATACTTCTAAAATTTTCAATTGGTAATTAGGATTAGGTGTCCCTTATCTTGATCCTGACTCATCACATAAATTATTTTTCTTCATGAATAATAAAAATTTCTTAATGATTTAAATATTCATATCATTTTTCATTTTTATGATACTTTTTTTATTCATAACTATTCTATATATGATTTAATAATCATTTATGTCCACATATGATGTTTTTATAATATTAACATCAAATATCTGTAAAATACATTTGGATGGAAAAATATGATCTATGGGGTCATCATTACATAATCTCAATAAATATAATCATGGAATTTTTTTTATACATGAAATATAATTTTAAAAACATCAATGACTGGTGAATTTGAAAAATGAACTGTGTTATAATAATGGAGAGGGTATGTCGTAAGTACACATGAGTTAGTTTTCTATATTTCAAGGAACATGATGGAAATGACATGAGAAATATTTTATCATTATATAATGATTAATAATTCGTAAATATATTATTATTTTTTTACATACACTTATATTTTTCATCCAGGTGATGTGGTTATAAAAAATTAATGGAATCTCTTTATAATGGTGGTAATCCACACATATGTACACATGATGATATTATTTTTCAATTGATAGAAAGTAAAAAAATGATATATTAAAAATAAAAAATAAAAAATTTCTATGAATATGATATATATTCAATAAATTAATTATTATAACTATTCTTGAGAGGTGGTGAAGGAAACAAATTATATCGAGACGTGAATCGGTAATCAGCTATAGACATGGATAGTTGTTTTGTTTTCCATTTGATGAAAAAAGAAGATGAATATATATTAGTACATAAAAATTAATAAATATCACTATATAGTCGATATAGGTTTTATTATTATATGTTGTTTTAAGAAGACATTAAATAGGTATAAAAATATATAAAAAACTACTCAGTTAAGAATTTTAGCTCTTCTACAAAAAACCTCTATAGTTTTATTCCTAAAAAAAATTTAGGCTCCTTTTGTGATCACAAAACATCTAATAGGATGTGGTTAGAAATATATGTGAGGTTTTTGGGTATTTATTTTTTGGAAAAATATTTTTATGTGCAGTGAAAAGAGGATACATGTTTCCTTTTATAAGAGGGGGAGATGAAACACACGAAAATTTCAAAAAGATTAATATATATTAATGTTTAAATCATGCCAAATGCCTCTAAAAATAATTTATTCAAATTTTTTAAAATATAATTTACTAAAAAAATTTGGTCATTTTAAACCTTATCACATTAGTTTAACCCTTGGTAAAATATTTTAACATTTATTGTAGTAAGAAAGGATTACAATATGTTCTCTTCATTTTGATGAAAACCTAAATTGAAAACATTAAAAAATATGATATATGATTATTAAAAATATTTCAAACCATTTCTGATTTAAATTCAGGTAATTTTATAAATTTAATTTAAAATTAAACACATAATTTGAGATGAAGTTTTATTAATGAAAATATCTTTTTAAGTAAAATGTTTTATTATACAAAATTCGGGTATAAAATTATATTAAAATATAATAAATATATTAAAAAAATATTAGATATATAATTTAACGTTGGTACCATATTAAATCAAAATATTAATTTTTAAATGAATGAAATTAATACACTATTTTAAATAAAAATAATTCTATTTCACTTGTCATAAAAAATTCATAATTTAAAAAAATTCTAAACAATTATTCATAAGATAAATCTAAAAAGATGATATAAAAAATTTTCATTTTGTATAGTTTATATTATATAAATTTTATTTAATTTGATTTAATAAAACCATATAATGCATGAAATCCAAATTTTGATAGAAATAATATTTTATTCCTTATTAGTGAAAAAATTACCAAATAATATAATAATGAATATAAATAAAAAATAATTTATTTATAATAAAAATTCATTAAAATAACTTAACTTATCATTTCAGGGGTTCTCACAACCATTGTTGAAGGACCGAAATGGCCAAACGAAAAAAGAACAAGAAGAAGAAGAGTTAACACCTTGTCAATTGATATAACAAATAAATACGATTAATGGTGAAAAATAATTTTATCAATAAATGATATAAACAAAGAAAAATAAAAATAAAAATATTATATATATTAATATTAGATACAATTATAACATATAGGGTTTTTGGAATTCATCAAACTAAGTGGTAATACATGGAAAGGGTTTTTATCTGAAATTTTCTTCTTTAAGATATATTCTAAATTGAAGATTTATTTTCGTTATATAGTGTATATGATACATCATTGAAAAATTATATTTGGATAAATTTTTTAATCTTGTTAATAATTGTTACACTTTATTTGGAATATATGATTTTGTTCTCATTCATGTGCTACAATTTATAAAATGGTTCCTGGTCCAGATTATAAGTTTTGGATAAGAGTTTCATGTTTTGAAACATTATTTAATTTACATGGTTTACTCATTTTGAAATTAATATAATTTGACATAATTTTGGTTATAATTAGTATGAATTATAAAACCAAACTATTTTTTTTAATTTTAAATAGTGTTTCATTCAGATGTTACCATATCTTTGAGGGTTTATTTTAAAGTCAAATTTTTATTTTAGATTATTTATGTTTAAATTTCAATTTTACAAAAAAAATTGTATTTCAATTATAAATCAAAAATAATTCCTTATAAATTGAATAATTGTTGTGTTTTAATGTATTATTTCTATTTCCCAACTATTTAGTGATCAAAAAATTTGAAGGAATCTATATAAGAAAATATGACCTTATTTATACTTTTTGATCCTAAATCTTTTCCGTCCATATCAATAGATCTTTTTATTTGAGAAGGATCTTTTAATGAAATCAATGGATTAATAAGGTTAATTCTAATAACTTATACTTTTGATTCAAATTTTTTAAATAAATATTTTCCTAATTGTCCATATGTATCATTTTGTACACTATTTATGAATGTATGAAAATAATTTTTTTTTCAATTTTACCACTTCAAATAAATATCCAACCATAATATCAACTATTCATCATAAATATTCGTTGAAATATTTCGTTGCATTAGAAACCGTATTATTTTAAGAATTATTATTTTTTAATATTTCTAAAATAAAAGTATATTATCATATTAAAAGTTTTGAAAGATATTTCATGTCCCATTTATATATTTTTATCTTCTTTTAAACATTTCATTACACAATAATAATTTATTCTATATATTCCATTATTAATTACTGTGGTAAAAATAATGTTTTAAACGTACTTCAACACACCTCATGAAAAGTGTTTTGGATATTTCTTATCTAGTTATTTTTTTTAATTTAGTTACATATGTTTTATGAAAGTTATTTTTTATTTTTTAATTCCATTTTCCTATATAATTCTAAAAATATATGAATTTACTAAAATTGATCATTTCTGTTGAATTTATGGTCTCCATTCACACATTACTAATTTATTATATATACCTTATTTTTTCACGAATAATGTTCACGGTTCCTATAGTTATATTTGTTTTACTCTTATTCATTATTTTGGAATTTTCTATCATATTATTATGCATTTTTATTATTATCAATAATGAATTATACATAATTTTTCATTTTCAAATAGTTGTATTCCTATTAGTCTATAATTTGAATTCACGTTATTTTACATAAATCAGATGTTGTGTGTTTAACTAGAAAAATAAATCATATTTTAACTGGGGAAAATATTATAGATCTATATAGTTGTTTTTTCTTTATGAATGACTATTAACATTTTATATATGATGATTTAATTGTGGAAAAATATTTTCATTCTATATTTAATGATTCAATATGGATATTAATTAACTATTAAAGAATATTAACGATTAAATGTTTTTTTCATTATGTATTTTATGAATTCATTTGAAATGAGGAAGTGATGGGTGGGGCCTGAAATATTATATCACCTAAATATATCAATTGATTTGATAGATCAGCAGTTTCATATTAATTAAATAATATTTTATATTTTTTATATTTTTTATATTTATTAAATAATTGTTGAAGGATTCTTATATGAGGAATTGATGGTAAAATATAAATGATTGTCTTTATGAATTACATCATTTAAAAATCAATTATTATTTTCCATGTGAATGATAAAATCATATGTATAACTGATGAATTTATGTACCATGCTATTTATTAAATGGAATATTCATTTATTATTCACCCTCCCATAATTTTTATGCTTTATATATTTCAATATTCCTTCATTGTGCACATTCACATACAATGATTTGTGCTCAAAAATTCATATAATTCAATTTAAATAGGATATTATGGAAATTAATACATATGAGATATCATGAATATTATTATTTGTCTTTAATTTTGGGGTAGATGTTGAGTAATTATCATGGATGAAGAAAATATGGGTATAGCTGAAAAATTGTGCCTTTTTTGGGAAGGTCATAGATTTTTCATTGAAAATGTTTTTAATAATGTTATATATCTATGAAACTAAATAAGAATTTGGTAAGTAAGAGAATAAATAATTTATTTTCATTTTTTAATTATGGATGGGTAAAATTGGTTCACTTCATTTGCATCAAATGTAGTTTATATGGAATACATTTTTTGATCTTGATTAAAGAGTAAGGGTATATTCAATATTAGTTGGTTTTAATGTTTGGTTAAGATAACTAAGAAGATAAGATGTTTTCAAATTAGGAGAATTATATGATTGTAAATACTATTATGGGTTAATAAGGTTATGGTAGATTATAATATCAACGTCACAAATACACTTTTTAAGTCATATGTGACTAAATTTAAACCAAATTAATTAGATTACATTGGATATTTGAGGTATTAATAACACTTTGGGATATTTGGAGGATTAATTTCGAGGTAATATTATTTGATAAATTATTTTATGTTGTTTATGTATTTGGGAGAAAAAATATTAGTGAAAAATGAATGTATATTTCTAAATATTGGAATAAAACCAAAAATATTCATATGATAGAGAATGATTCGTTTTAGAGAAATAATTTAATTATATATATATAAATAAGTTTTTAAAATATCATATATATTTATATATATGTCCCTAGGGGTAATAACCCTAAAAATCGTTGGTTGGAAATTTACTCGATCTTCGCTCAGTGAAAAACAAGTGGGGTTAAATGCATAAGTATCTTTACACTTCAGTGTACTATGATTCCATTAATTCATATACTAACATTGATTCAATATAATGACTTTAAATATACTGTTATAAATTTTATTATAGAATAATTGTTAATTTGGGTAGTAGGTTATTTGGATTTCAAAATATAAGATGAGCATTATGGAAAACCGTAATCATTGAATACTAATTTGATTTTAAGGTGATTCTGGTTATTTTATGATGGGTTTATATATTTCAAAGATCATAAATTAAAATACATTTTAGAATATCATTTCTTATTTTCATTTTTATTTAATTTCAATGATAATGAGTAAGTTTATTTCTAGAATAATATTTGATTAAATAATTCATATTTTTATGTTTCAAAAATTACAAAAATATTTTGAAGAGTTTTTTAATTATGAAATAATTTTATGTTCAAATTAATATTGAGGCTTTGAAGATTAAAATATTATTTCTTCATATTATTATTTATTCATATTTCATTGGGTATTATCTTTTCATGTATAAAGTATTTTTTAATTTTAAAAAATATGCTCAATCACGAAGAATAACAAACAATTCACTTTTTTGGATCTTATGTTCTATTACAATTTTATTATAGTGCTATTGGAAAGAAATATTCTTCATGGATTATTGTCATTAAGAGTATGAGATGGAATAGTGATTGAAAAAATGCCTAAAAAACCCATGAATGGAATTGTAATTATAAAATGGAAAGATATAAAGTCATTATGCTTTCTTGGATTATTTATCAGGTTGTTAATGTAATTCTTCAACTCAATGAAAATGAATATAAATTTATGTGGGAATTATTTCTCATTTATTAATGTATTATTTTGGAAACTAATTCAATATTATAAGTTTCTAATAAAGCATACATGGTCATAAAAATATATAATTATGAAATAATAATTTTCCAAATAGTGTATTATAATTTGATTTCATATTAAAATATACATCATATATTTTTTACTATTTCATAATATATTATTTTTTTAAGAACAAAATAAAATTTTGAGGACACAATTTATTTAAGTTAATATCATTTATCGTTTTGGTTCACATGAAGATATTAATCCAAATTTAATCTACTCACAAAATTAAAATAATTCCAAATACATTATAAATGATGATATAGATGTTAATGAATATGATGAATAACATTTTATTAGAGTAATTATTGATATTTAAATGAATGTTATGTGGTTGTCAGATATTTGATCATTTGACTTATGTTCATTGTAAAAATAAGCATTAGACATATATAAATTTTGTATAATTGAATCTAATTGGAATAAATTTTCTCATAACAAATTAAATTTTTTATAATCAAAAAATTTATTGTTACTAATAATTTATATAAAATAGTTTTCATAATGTTTAATGTTTAAGATTTATTTTTATATATATATATATATAAAATTAGGTGATTTTTTTGTTTTGACTTAAAATAAAAATTTATACATTATTGAGTTTTAATGGGGTAAAATATATTATATTTATTTATTTCACAAATCAAAATTAGATTCATGTTATATTTTTGGAATTTTAATAGAAGTTTGATTTTTAATTGAATTCACAAAAATATGATTTTTGACTATATTATCACCTTTATGTTATATTAATAATATAAGAATGACTTTAAAGAAAATAAATATTTTTTTATTGAAAAAAATCATATATTATAATTAATATAATTAATTTATAAAATATTATATTATGTTTAGAAACCTATGTTGTATATTTTAATACCTGAGTGATGTTTTCATTTAATAAAACTACTTTTTTTGATCATCCATTTTAATAATGCAATTACAAAGATATGTTAGGTTTTAAACTAGTTTTAAAGGAAAATAACTCCCATTTTTATTTATTAAGCAACAAATTTTATGAAAATAAATTTTATTCATTATTTTGGTATAAATTAATTTTTATTCATAAGAAGAAATTTTTTCATTAAAATACTTTTTCATTGCGTTCTTAACACTTATACAAATATTAATTATTCCCAGATTTGGGAATTAATTCCATTAAAATGTATTAAACTCATGGAATCATAATATTTAAATTATTAAATATGGATCATTTCAAATTCATCCATATTTAATAGTTTCCGTGTTAAAATGTATGCAACCATAGTTTGAGTTAAATGGGTCAACATGGGGGGTTAAACTATGAGATACGATATTAATTACCATTAATAATTATCTAAATTTGATTTTTTGAGTGTATTTCTATAATAAAATATCTTTCAATTGATAAAATTTTCATTGGTTCCACATTAAAATGAAAATTTCATTATACTGTTTTATTTTCATGGGAATTTACAAGGGTTACACTACCCTAATTTATATAAGTGAAACTACTCTCCTAACAACTCCGAACACTCATATAACATATATATCAACCATGACATTCCCAAATAACCTTAAAAAACTTTTTCCCATGAATATTAGTGTCTAGTATTCCAAAAATACCCTTATAAGTGGCATTAAGGTGTTATAAAAAGTATATTATCCAAGGAAAAGGTATATATTTATAAAAACAACATTCTTGTTTCCTTCACTTTACTCATCTTCAAAATCAGAAAAAACCATATTAACATATAGAGAAAATTTTATTTGACATCCTAAAATTGTTTTATGTTAATGTTACATAATTTTTCTATGTTATTTCCCATAAATGGAAAATAAAAACACCACCCACACGTACATGTGGAGTATAACAATCACAAAGCGGCAAATTTCATTTTTCATCACCAAAACACATAGTTTGTTATATGGATATATTTAATGAATATATGATATGTTTATGACATAAATATGACTCTTTAAATCTAAAAAATTACTTAGTTTATTTTTCTCCCATTTGTGGAGAAATGAAAATATCTCCCACATGTAGGTGCAGACAACCACCACCATGAATATAGAATATCATTTTTAATAAGCACCTTACATGGAAGATTATAAAATTTTATACATTTTATAAATGTTATATTTATATTAAATGATTAAAAATATATAGGTGATAAATCCATATCCTAGGTGTGAGTACCAAAACCCTAAAATCATGTCATGCATGAGAAAGATAACATTCAACACATTGATTATTGATTTTAACAAAGAATTATGAATAAACGGATAAAAGGACGTTGTGAATAAATGATATCAATATATATATATAAATATCAATATGATATTAATAATTAATACATATAAATTGTGTATATAATATTTTGGAATATATCTTACAATGGTGGAATCCACATAAGGGTTTCTCATCTGAAATTTTCATCCTTAACACATGTTTTGAATTATGAACTTATTAAAACTATATTGTTTATATGATAACAATTTTAAATATTATATCATGATCAAATGTCAAATGATGTAATGTAATTTTCCATTTATTTTATCTCTTTATTTAGATTATTATTCTTGGGTTATAATTACCCTTATGGTTCATGATCTCAATTTTGATATATCGGGAATTGTTTAATGCTATGAAACATGATTATTTAATATTATACACATAGAAACACGTGAATATATTTTTAAAATAAATTTTTTTTAATTCATTTCATTTAAACAAAAAACACATTTTCTAAAATTTTATGTATTTAGAATCAAAAGATACTAAATCCATAAGGGTATATTTTATAAATAATATTTATTCCTTATTATTTATGTTCAAATTTAAATTATCGTAATTATATGCTCTCTAATTTCTTAATCCTATAAAATATATTATATATTTAATAATTTTTGATTTTTACGTATAATTTAAATTTCCCCTCTCATTGTTACTCAATACTCATGAAATAATATTTATATAAAAAGATGACTATATTTATTATTTTTATTAGAAAATATTTTTCCTCCAATTCTATATTCATTATTTTTTGTCATGAATATAATTTTTTATACTTATATGATATATTAAGGTAAAATTTTATTAAATTTTAATTTCTATTTTATTTTATTATATACATATTTTTATCCTTTTCAAAAAAATATATTTTAGACACTCTTTAAAAAAGTGGGAAAATAATATTCTTTTTAACATTTATTACTGGAGAGAAATTTCATAGTATCATGAACATTATTAATTATTAGGATTACATTATGAGGGTTCATGAGATTTTAAATAAAATTCTAATCCAATTATTATCAAAGTTCTCGTTTTTAAAATTTACATAAAGTCTCATTTATTCTTTTCATTAGTGTTTTGATAGGGATTTCATTTCACCTATGTATATGTAACGTCCCTGACCCAGGTGCCACTAAATTGGTTCCCCGAGTCAGGTCATCACAAGACCTCAAGCATGCCTCCCAATATTTCGTTGGGTTTTTACTAGAATACAGGGTTTAATAGGTCATGTGGGGATACTATACCCCCTTTACTATAGTAATCTACAGTAGAACACAATAAAAATAGTGGAAAAAATAAGAAACAACCAATAATATGCATAATCAAACATCTCTAAAATTGGGTATAAACAACATGAAATAGCAAGTATGTCATGTCGTGCTACAATTCTAGGTAAAAAAACCAAAAATAAGGAAAAATATTTGATTCCCTAAAATTTTTAGGACTCCGAGTCTCGAACCTCATTAATGCATGTTCCGTGTATGACTCAACTCCTTAGAATAAAAGCCCTACAGTTGTCCTAACCTACAATGATGAAATCATCTCGGGTACCCAAAAAAATTCCAAGAATGGTGTGAGTAAAATTCAATAGGAAACCAACAATGGTGTTTACCAATATCCAGTCTAACAGATTGTTCATGAAAGTATAGATGAATAACATGTAAATGGAAGACAGTTTAGAAGCCACTAGTAAACAATCACTTCATAGCTATACTATGAAAAGTATGAATTAATTATGACTCATTTATTTCTAGTTCATTATCAATCACGAAGTTCATTAGTGAAGAAGTCACATCATTAATTCAAGGTTCATATTCCAAGGATAGAATATCCTCACCTCGAAGACTCAATCTGGTTTAAATGAAACCATTATGGGAATAGATCTCTGTTCTTGCGCAAGACATTAGAAAGGATTGGATTTATTGATTTTAGCATTGGATTTTTAAACGCTAGGAATGTGTTGTTTAGATTTTCTTCAGAATCTGATTTCTACCGTTTCTGGATGCGGGGTTCGTGGTATGTTGGGAGGGCTATCATGAAAGTTCATAAATGGTCTCCTGATTTTGTGCCGGGTTTTGAGCCTCCCATTTCTCCCATCTGGCTTGCTATTCCAGATTTTCCGATTAATTTATTTAAGAAGATGGACCTCCTTTCAATTTCCAAGATATTTGGAACTCCCATTAAATTAGATTATGCCACTTTAAATCTCACTCGGCCTTCAGTTTCTAGAGTTTTCACTAAAATTGACCTTTCTAAAGAGTTTCCCTCTTGTTTCTGGATCCAAAATGGTGAGAGCGGTTTCGTACAGGATGTGGTATTTGAAAACCTTCCACCTTTTTGTAAAAAATGCTATAGAGAAGTTCATTCTTATAAAGATTGTGGGAAAGATATCTCTCAAATACATGTGAAGCCAACATGGGTCCAAAAACAGAAACTAAGTATGCAAAACAATCAAACTGTTTCTGTTAAGAATGTTGCTCAGGATGTCATGGTTGATTTTGTTGATCCTAAAATCTCTAACTTGATGGATAGAGATAACTTTAAGGATAATAACACTGATGGGAGTCAAGTTGAGGTTCTTTCCATGGCTATCACAAAGGATGCATCTCTGATTCCTGATCCCAATCAAGCTTCTTTTCAAGATCCTGTTAAGGTGGTCATTGAAAAAGGGTGTGACACCCCCTACCTCAAGTAATAAAGAGGGTCTTGTCCAAAATCAAGATGACACACATGTTCTAGAAAGGAATGAAGTTGTAGGAGTTCTTGCACCCTCTGGTTTAAGGGATAAACCAGATCTGATTGCTGAAACATTCATAAATGAAATGGAAAAAAAAGGTAAGAAACCCCTTGTTGATGAGGATGGGTTCATTACCCCACAATCAAGAAAATCTAGAAGATGAAAGGATTTATCGAACACTGAGCGCACAATTGTGACCAGATCAATGAATGCTTCCAAGCCTGAACCAGTTGAGGATCCTAAGGAAGAACTTCTGGTTGAGGCCTCCAAACCTATGCATGCAGAGAAAACTCAAGATAATACTTTGGTTGCTGATTCTAGTACTCAATTGTACTACTTTTCTTAGTATTTTGATGAGCAGGATTTACAAGTATGGATTCAGTATATGGATAGGCAACAAGAAATTTCCCAGCAAGAATTTCAAGAAAAAAAGATATCTTATGCTGAATTCCTTAGTATAAAAAGATCCATCACCGAGGAAAAAAAGATGAGTATCAAATCATCCTAATTCTGGATGGTTCCTTTCAGTTTCTGGATGTGCTGATTTATTTTCGAGTGTTTCTTTTGTTTTGTTGATTGACCTTGCCTGTTTTTGGTTGGAGACTCCTTCTCCTCTGGTAATATACTCTCCTGGTTGCTGTTCTGTGCATGCTTAACTGGGCTAGTTCTAATTTTGAGAAGATTTGGATTGCTCTGGAATTGTCCTGAGATCTTGGCTCTGGTTTTGTGCTTTACCTGTTCAGTTGTTTTTGACTGAGTCTGGAGTTTCTCTGTCTTCTGCTTGGTGGGAACTGCTTTGTTTCTTCATAGGATTTGTAGTTGGATCTGCACTTCTCCTGTTATTGTGTCCTACCTGCATCGTTCAATATTTCTTCTCAGTTTAAATGCTATCTATTCTGTGCTATTTTAAGCTCGATTTGGCCAGATTGATCAACTTCTGTTTTTGTTATTGCTGGTGGTCTTCCCTTTCAACTGTTTGGCGTTGATTTGCTGAGATGCTGTGCTGTTTCTTGGACAAGTGTTGTTCCTGTAATGGTTTTGAAGTCCCAGAATCTACAGACATGGTGGGTATGATCAGGAAGATCTTCTTATGGTTTTTTTGAAGTTTCTTACCTGGTTATTAATGTTGTATCTTTGTTGGTTTTTTTCTTTGTTTATGATGGTGTATGTTCTTTACACCTCCGGATTTTCTTGTAGCCTTTCTGTTTAATAAATTCCTTTTGGAATGAATTGGGTAACCAATCCATGTCGACTCTTTTAAAAAAACAAAAATAGATCTACATGGCCACACAAGAACCTATGACATACATAGCTAATTCAAGGTCCATAAAGTTTTGGCGCACCCTATGGGTGGCCCTACGAAAGTGAATTCATCTTCTATGTGTCCCATGGGGACCTAGAGGGCTTCCATTCATTATTTAGACATTTGTTATACCAAATTTCATAGAAGTATCCAAATTAAAACAATGTTTAAATATGAAATAAACAAAAGCATCCACAAGCATCAAATAAAACAATCAGATATTAGTTGTACACTACCTACCATTAATCTATTGACGAATTCACCATCAATCAAATACTTTTCTCTTGATTCAACCAACCATTGAATCCTCAACCATGATATCTACAGGAAAATAGGGTTTTAGAGATTTATATGTATATGGAAGAATGATGAAAACCCTAATTAAGAAGAGGAATCATGGAGGAGATTAGGCTTATATAGATCATCAATTTTCAGCTGATGGAACTACCAACGACCATGATATGTGGGAAAATCTCCCTAGTAATGTTTTGAGATCTCTTCCTCACCACTAGAGTTGCGAGGGAAAAGAATGTAGGATATTTTCAGTCGAGGTTAAACAAACCCCTAATGAAATTTTTGTAATTTTCATAACTGCACTAGGATTCATGGTTTACCCACATAGTTTTCTAAACCATACGTAAGCCGTGGGTGAGATACTATCTAAAAATCACCCCATAACATGGTTTCTGGGGAATTTTTCAGTGATATATTAACAGTGAGGTATCTTTGGGAAAGCCTCTATCCAAGGCTTCATGGTTACCTAGGATTCATCACATGGTATGCACTAACCATATGCAAACCATGTAATAGGACCAAAAAAACATTTTCCTTTTTTTCATGCCTTGAATCAATGGAACACCCTTAAGCCTTCACATAATGTATGGGATACTCATATTTGACCAAATTAATGGATTTATATTGAAAAATAAAAAAAATACTTAAGAATGATTCTTGTATCTTACAGCCTCCCCACCATAGGATGACATATCCTCGAGTCCGTCTTCCCAAGCAATATTGGGTTTCCGAAGTAGAGATATTTGGACACTAGGCTTGTATATATGATTCTCATTCCCATGTTTCTTTCAAAAAATTTACATTATTCCAAAAAACATGAACCAATGTTACAACCTTGCCTCAAAAAACCATCTCATGATGGACCGCAATACGAACCAAATGCTCCTCAAAGGATGCATTAGGATCAAGATCAACATCATCAAATTGTTTCACATGAGATGGATAAAGATGATAAAACCGAAGTTTTGAAACATAAAAAAATCCTCTCATTACATTATATCGGTGTGGAAGAGCCAATCGAGGTGGCACCTGTCTGATACTCTCAATGATCTTAAACGATCCCACATACATGGTCACTAACATTCCCTATTTCCAAATGTGATGGTGAACCAGACTCGGCGAGAATCGAAGAAACAAACTATCACCCATCATGAAATCTCTATATCTATGCCACCAATATTCATACGAATTCTTCTTATTCTAAGCCATTTCCATACACTTTTAAATCAATCAAACCTTCTCTGATGTATCATAAAGAAGGCTCAGTCTTAATAGTTACAACTCCCCACATTCTAACCTACACAATATATACCTACATGGCCTCTCATAGAGTTCCTCAAAAGGATCCATCTGAATTGTTGACTAAAAAATATTGTTTTATGAAAACTCAACAAGAATGAACTAGTTTTCCCACAACCCAGTGAATTCAATAACCCATGAATTAAACATGGCTTTGAATGCATGAATTTTACCCTTTGACTACCCATCCATCTAAATGTGGTAATCCATACTAAAAACTACATGGGTGCCAAGTGTCTTTTGAAGCCCCTTATAGAAGTGAGACATGAATCATGGATCACAATCTAAAACTATGGTTCCCTGCACACCATGGATGTACACTATCTCTCAAACAAAGAACTCACCCAAATGGTCGAGTATATCATTTTCTTGGATCTATATGAAATGAGTCTCTTTAGTCAGAAAATATACAAAGACCTATTTTCAATTATTATTTCAAGATGTCCTTGGAATACCCACTATGAAGTCCATATTTACATTATACAACATTTATTCTAGAATGGGAAATGACTGTAACAACCCAGCAGGATCTTGATGATCAGCCTCCACCTGTTGACTGGTATGGCATCGTACTCCAAAAACTACAACTCCTTCCACCATTCCTAGCCACAAATACTTCTGAAAAATATCATGATACATTTTAGTCAATCCAAGATGTACTGTCCAATTAGATGCATTGAACTCGCGCAACAAATCATCACACATTCAAGCCAGTACAACAACCCGAACCTTAACATCGACAACCCCATCATCACCAACAACCAAACTAGAATGTGACTCCCCTGCATTAGTACATTTTTTTCAAAGCGAAACACTCTAGATCCTCAATCTAACTCTCTTCGACGTGGCTCAAAACTGTAGATTCAATCACTATAGACGAAAGGCTCATTTTTCCATTCCCATCCTACACCTCAAGTTGTATCTCAGTAAAAAAACACATCATCCACCACATAGAGATGGATTCCTAAACCACCTGATTCTGAGTCTTACATCTTAGGGAAATTGTAACACTATTACCTTTTCCCTATGTGTAAAATAACTCAAACATTGTAGGATTTTAGGTACTCAACCCACCTTGGATACAAAATATTAAAATTCCCCTGAGAGAAAATGCACTTAAGACTTTTATGATAAATAAACACCATGAACAGCTATCCCAACCAGTAGTTCCACCAAAACATTAATTCAAAAACCACAACACCTATCTTAAGATCATGGGTAGGGTAATTTATTTCATGAGACCTCAACTGTCTTCACCCAGAATGTATGAACTGATCATTCTCTATCAAGAATACACTGAGTCCAACACTAATGCGTCACAAACCAAAGTGTACTTCTAATGAGGTTTAGGTAAGATCATAATCGTGGTTGTAGTCAACTTCTTCTAAAATTCTTTAAAATTATTTTTCTACGCCTCTAACCACTCAAACATAACACCCTTCTTGGATAAGCCTGAGAGAGGTGCCGCCAAATGAGAGAAATCTCTAATGACCACTGATAATTACCAGAAAAACCTAGATTACTACAAACATCAAAAAAATTATTGTGCTACTCCCAAGACACCACAACCTACAACTTATTTAGATATACCGACACACCAGTGTCAAAAATTATATGTCCCAATAAATGAACTTTATCAATAAAAAAATGGAACTTTTATAGGTTGTTGTGTGCCTATTATCACTTATTGTACTAATGACTATTTCAAGATGTTTGGCATGATCGTCAAGATTTTGTGAGATCAAAAAGATTACACACAAAAAAAGACAACAAAAAACTTATCCATATAAGGGTGAAATATCTATTTCATTATCACCATAAACATAGTTTTCCAATTGGACAACCCAAATGGCATAACAAAAAATTATTAAAACCCATACCTTCTCTGAAATACTCTCCATGGTATGTTAGATGATCGCATCCTTAACTAATGGTATCCTGATTTAAAATTGATATTAGAGAACACTAAGTCACCCCACACTTGGTCAAATGGTTCTTCAATTCTGGGTTGTGGGTATCAGTTATTAATTTTCATTTGATTCAACTTCCTATAGTCGACATATAATAGCAATGACCCGTCAGAATTCTTAGAAAACAGAACAGGTTATCTCCATGGAAACGTAATAGGTTGAATGAACCCCATTAATTAAAATTATTCCAACTAATCCTTAATATCCACGAGTTCCCCTGGTGCCATTCCATATGTAGGAATACCAAATGGTTTTCCCCCTATAAGCCCCTGGAATGGGAACTCCACGTCACTTTTGTATAGAAGTCCAAGGAAATACTCTGGAAACACTATGTGAAACTAACCCACAAAATGAGGGAAGACATGTTTCTCCACCCCTCCATCGTCAAGAATAATCCATGACACTCAGGTTGTGAGTTCACACATTTGCTAAGAAATAGGACCTACGTGGCCTACTCCTATATCCCTCTCACAATGAATGACATATGTGTATCCATCAGAAGATGTGAATGTTAAAATATGATGGTAACAATTTATGTGGGAATAATATTTCACTATCTAATCAATGCCCATGATCAGGTCAAAACCTGAAATCTCATGGACAAATAAGATCCATTTAAAATGATAATCACCAACATTTATGGCAAAAACTCTATATTGTAAGATATCCTCACCTCACACCCCCAATGGATTATCAATTGAAATATCCCCAAAATGTTATTCCATGGATAGGGATAAAACAACCACAAAATTTGTAGATATATGATTGTGTGTAACTTGAGTAAAATAAATCATTAACGAGTGTGGAAGATATATGAATCATACTTCGAATGGTAGACGATCCATCCACACCACCTCTTGGTGTATGCTGGACTGCGTGAAGATGAACTATTCCTCTACCCTAGGATCCAGACTGAGTACCATGCATTGCACTTCCCTGATGGTGCAGATGGCCTTATCTTAGAGATCTATATCCACCAACCGAACCGGTACGGCCAGTGGATCCCCAACTACCTGCATGATACAGGGTGATCGATCTGCTACCGGCCATCGGTATCTTTATATGATTCCCATACATGATTGGTTTAATAGATTTCATGAAGAACCTATTTATATTCCCCAACCTACCACTTGACTAAAACTCAAATAGTGGTTGGGGACACTGACCCCGTATGTTCCCTGGCCAGAAACACTGATAACAGAACACCTGATCACCACCATAAGAATTTGAACCTATTTTCTGAATATTTATCATCTTTTCATCATTATGGAAACATACAAAATTAATGTTTTTTTCCTCGATGTTTAAAACACATGTGAGCCCCATTGGAACCATAAGTCCACCTTTTGAGGCTCCCGTCTGATTCAATTATGAGATAAGGTCTTGGTCTACTACCTTTACAAACCTCTTCACACGGAATATGTTCACCTGGGACCTAATCTATTTCTTAAGCCCATATTGGACTCATTTTTCAATAGTCTCATCATCCCTATCCATCATCAGGATGAATCAGTGAAAGTTAGTGAAAAAGAAAGCATAATACATAACTGACTCTTCCGCCTGAGTCAAAATCAAAAACTATAAATCATAATGTTTCCTCAAGGGTTCTTGGTATTAATGTTATGGAAAATTTTCTTGGAAATCATTCCACACCATTCCTATAACTTGCTCCAACTGAACCACAATATCCGACCAACTATTTTCCTTCCCTCTTAACTTTTAGGATGCTAACTGAACTCCCTTACCAAGAGGAGTCTCTAGGAGATCAAGAATATTTTGGATAGACTCTATCCAAAACACTTCTCCCTCTGGACCACCCTCTCTCATAAAGGTCGGAGGATGATACTACTGAGACTCCCTGGTTAGCTCAAAAATACTCGACAAAACCCACCTTGGGTCATTTTTTCATCATCTTTATAAAATGAGAAATATTCACATGGAACTACTCTTCTATATTATTTTGAATCACCAGATCCTCTTTCTTTACTATTGAGGGATCATTCTCAACAAAATCCCCTTACCACCCAACTGAAACACATATTCACTTTGGAATTCCTAGAAGTATCCAAACACCAGCTTTAGGACACAAACTATAAATCATTCAGAAATATAAGGGAATACTCTTCATTATCCCCTTGTAAACCATTTCACATAAACCACCTAGACATGACTGATCATACCCATCACAATACCCTCAACTATCCCAACTAGGGTCATGGATAACATGAGGAAACTAACTCACATGACTACAATCCTTACATTATACACCATTTCAAAAAAATTCTCACATGAAAACATACTCCAACAACATTTCATTTCACATACCACCCTTTGTAAATTATAATTCCTTGATTATTGTTTAACATTTTTTATTTTTTAAACCATTTTTATTGTTTCATTAGACAAAATTGTCAACACTCATAAGAAAGTAAAATTAATTATACCCTCTATGTCCCTCAAACTCATCCTATATGTGTGACCACTATGATTCATGTCACTTATATACACATGTTACTAGAATGATACATGAATGAAGAACTTCATCCATTATGGCCATGAGAAATATATCATAAAACTGTCAGATCACACCACATGTGCTTTACCTAATGGTTGAAAGTCATCAAATACTATAACATTCAAAATGAAAAACAATTCCTTCCATATGTGAAATGGATTTCCCCCGTACACTGGTGAACTACTCTAAGTAATGAGATCATTACCAAGGCCCAACACTTTCTTAATGTCCTATCTACCATCCCCAAAAAGTAATAAAGTGAAAAATAACTCCTCTAATTCTACATTCTAACATCCCTGATCCAGGTGGCACTAAATAGGTGCCCCAAGCAGGGCCACCACAAAAACTCAATCATTCCTCCCTATAAATCTGATATTTCTAACTATAAGTGAGGGTCAAATAGGTCACCGGGGGAGACTATACCCTTTTTACCAGAGTAAGCCATAATAGTTCACAATATAAATAGAAGAAACAATAGGAAGTATCCATTAACATTCATAGTAAAATATATCCCATATTTGGTACTAACAACAAGAAATAGTAAATATGTCAAGTCATGCTACAATTCCAAGTGAAAAAAAACCCAAAATAAAGAAAAAAATAGGAATCCCCAAAATGGTTCTAACTACACATATAGAACCTCATCAATGCATGTACCATGTCTGACTCAGCTCCCTAGAATAGGGATCATTCCCACATCCAGACCTATAAGCATGAAATCATCATTGGTATTTAATGGTGGACCGAGATGGGTGTTAGTAAAAATCAATTAACAAACACCAACAATGTCAATGAATATACAGTCTAACAGATAGTTCATGAGTGTATAAATAAACAACTAGTAGAGAGAAGACAATTTAGGGGTCACTAATTAACAATAACTACATATCTATACTAACAATGGTTCCAATTAATTATGTCTAATTTATTACCAGTTTATCAGCAATAACTGAGTTCATAAGTTAGTAATTCACATCATTCACTCATGGTTCATGGAATTTATCATTTTTCATGAGGTAGTAAATAGGTCCCTAACGTTCTAGGGATAATATATCACAACATCAAAATATCCTCGCCTTGAAGATTTTCTCTAGGTAGAATGAAAATGTTAGGGAAATTAACCTTTGTCCCATTCCCTAACACATAAATTGTGGGTGTATTTAGAGCATCAGTACAACTTGACCCGTTAGAGGAGCCAAAATTCATTATCCCACACCTCAATCCATGTGCACAAACTTATACATCCATTCACCACACATAACCTTATCACAACCGATAGCTAAAAATACATACAAATACCATAATCTAAAATTATCAACATGATATATCATATTGGTCTATATCCTATTAACACATTTTCCGTTACATCACATAGTCCATTTATCTCAATTCCAATTCTCAATTCCTTATCACTATGAATAATCAATAATTCTATTATATCAACCCAAAACACATTTTAATAATCCCCATACCCCAAACATAATAAACCCACAACCCATTTGGACTTCCATTATGCATATCACATACTCAACAAGGGATCTACATGATCAAACAACAACCTAGTACCTACTTAGTTAATTATAGGTCCATAAAGTATGGGCTCACCCCATGAGTGAACCTACAAAGGTCAAGTCATCCTCTATGTGTCCCATTGGGAACATGAGGTTTTCCATTAATCATTTAGAAATTAATTATACCAAATCTCAACAAATTATCAAAATCACAGTAAGGGGCAACCATGAAATAAATCCAAGCATCCAAAAATCCCATATGATACTGTGGGATATAATTTATAGACCACCTAACTTGAAGATGTTGTCAAACTCTCCCTCAATCAAGCCTTTAATCTTGATTCAACCAAACCATGAATCCTGAACATAGATCTCCCTAAGAAGAGAAATCAAGGATGAGATTAGAGTTATCCGGATGTTCAATTGACAACTTACGGTACTCCAAATGACCTAGAGATGATAGAGAACCCAACATGGAATCTCTTGGTATATATTTTTCATCACTAGAGTTTCAAGGGGGAAGAAATGAGGAAATCCCAAGTTTGTTTTAAATATCCTATAATGGTATTTTTGAAATTTCACAACTATACTGGGCTCATATTTTACCTACATGGTTTTCCAAACTGGGTGCATATTGTGCATGAGATACTATCCCAAAATCACCCACCAACATGGTTTCTTTGGAATTCCATACATTTATCTGAGAATCTCATCACGGTTTTCACTAATAATGAGGAAACCATAAACATGCCCATAAATTCATTTTTTCCTCCTCTTTCATTCCTTGAACCCCCGGATCACCCCCAACCATTTTCATGAACTTTTTGAAAAAATTATTTGACCAAAAGAAAATACATAAAATGAAACATGATAAAAAAAATACCTTGAGATAAAATCTCAGATCTTATAGTATATTTATATTTTCCCCAATCAATTTTCATACATTATGATAGTTTAATTTAAAAAATATTTTATTGTATGCTATTTTACAAATATAGTTTTTAAAATTATTATTAAAAAATCCTAAATCGTTTTATGTGAGTGAGTTTTAATATAATTTTTATAATCAAGTTCCAAATGTTTTATGAATGTTATGTTTAATGCCTTATTTACATGATCCCATCCAATCCACAAAATACATTCCATTACCTAAAAAATTAATTTATAATGAATTGGTTGTGTTGTTTAATCCTTAAATGATTTATTTTTTATAACCTATATCATTTAAAAGGAATGTACTTATACCAATGTGGTAATATTATCTATCACTCTCCATCATTATTTTGAAATTATTTTTCTCCTTTCTCTATATATTCTTTTATATCATGGATTTATTTACCATCATCTATAAAATTGATATATCCTTACACTAATTATACTACATGGTGTAAAAACCTTGTTTTATAAAATTTATGTTGGTATATGTTTACCTATTGGTATATCATTATTGAAATGAGAAAATACTAACAATCCATAATCTAATTAGTTATATGAATTTGTGTGTTGAATGTTAAGGAAATATGGTTTTGTTTTTGGGAAATATTTATATTTTCTATTATTGTATTATATATAAATATATTTATTAATTGTTAATGATTATTTATAATTAATCATAATTTTCATTCAATATATGATGAATTAATTGGAAATGAATAAGTGTCAGAAGGATTATATAGCCCCTTGATGTATAGGTTGGTATCATGAGGAAATCTAATATATATGGATTAGGTATTACTTTTATATTTTTGGTATTTCGTTCCCATTTATTGAATGATTCCACACCGATTCCTTGATGATTAGATTTATGTTTTTGGAAATATAAATTTTATTATTGGTAGACAGGTTATTATTTTCCATTCAACTACAATAATAATATTATCAACGGATGAATATTTTACTGATGTTATTTAGTAAATAAAATTTATAAAGATTTTTCATGAGTCAATATTTTTTATATTTTCTATATTCATTAATGATTTTGTGTTATGACTTCCCATAATAGTAATTTAATCCCCCAATTTCTTATATTTTCATCTACTCATGTTATTAATAAAAATTAATAAATATGATATATCTAAAAGCGTATCATGTAGGAGAATATTTTGTCGAGATATTGAGGAATTAATATAAACTCATAAAATTTTTTTATAGTGGGAATAATTTCCATTGGCCATGAAATAAATTTGTTTTTCTATGTAAATGTTTTTCCTTTTTCAATAGTTCTCTAAACCCAAAAGGATCTTTCATATATAAGGGACTAAATAAAATTTTTCGATATTATAATTAAGGATGATTAAAATAGGGTAACCAAATTTTTTTGAAACCAACTTGTAAAGATTATGGTTTTTACACCATAATAAATAAAAAGGGTTGATAATACTATATAATAATTTTGTTAACGTAAATAGGTAATAAGAAAATATAAAATAATAAACAAAACACAATAAAAATCATAAATTAATAGATTCTATTGTGTGGATAATAAAATATTTATCCAACTCTAAAAATTATATAAATTAATTTGTAATCGGGAGAACCTTTTTTTCAAAGGATATATCGATTTTCATTTGTGTCTCATGCTACCATATATAATATTCCTAACAATCATAGATTATTATATATAAGTGAGGGAAAAATTATCTAAAAAGGTCTTCAATCTCTATATTAAATTTCTTCTCAAACATTACGAAATAATTAACCAATATCATCCCAAGAAAAATTATCAATGGTTATAAGGCACATAATCTACTATTCAAATTATTAAATACAGGAACTCAATATAAAAACACCCAATATCAAATTAATTACCCAAAATACAAAAATTAATATCAAAATAATATTGTAATAAACACATAAAAACCATTATAATGCAATAAATGTAAATAAGATGAGATTTATATCCTTTAAAAACATATTATTGAATGATATTCAACTAAACCTTAACATATAACCAAATGGTGATACATCATTTAAAATGTACTTATTGGAAATTATACCATCAAACCATAAAAACAAATATAAGACTCAATTCATGGCTAGCTACCACTCATGGGTTATACCTCTAATTAATGTGATCACATATTGATTGAAATAAAGGATGTACATAAAAATGTATGATTTTCTAAATATAAATTATCCTCATGATTCCAAGGATTGATACTCATTCTAATATGGACACATCAAGAAATAATGAATCCTTTCATGTTTTTATATCCCTAATAACACAATATTAACATCACACTACTAGTGAAAAGAAGATGAATAATTGGAAAATTTATGGAATCATCATAACTAGTTCATTATAACAAATAAAACCCATTAATATTGTTTTAATTTCCCTCTAATAATTTAAATACGAGGAGTAGGAAACCCCCCCATCCAATATTAGGGACCTGAGACAATGTTGTAGAGAAAGTGAGAGAAAAAGATGAATAAGTCATGTGATTAATTAGACATATAACTAATATATCACTTATTCACATAGATTATTGACTATATTGGATCTCAAAATTTTATATATAATTAACAAATTGGGATGACACATCATAAAATTTTGTATAGATGGTCCTGAAAATGATGGTGGGAGGGGGGGGGGTTATGAGCGTTTTTTAAAATAAAATAATAATGGTAATAATATTTTTTTAGATTATATACTAGGTCCTATGAATATATAATATGAATTATTAGAATCCAACTGATCCTGAAATATTACTAGGGGCATTCAACCACATTTCTACTAGTAGTTGTAGTGGATTTTATTTCTACCCCTCGAATATATTGTAAGATCCAAATTGACTTTTACTGAGTCTCTATATAAACATTTCATGGGGTTCAATTATGTAAAACACAAATAATCAATGATTTATTTATTAGACACTATCAAATGACCAAAATACTAAGATAAATGAATAACTAATTTCCATATCATATCCATGTATCTATATTTTGAAATTAAAATTTCTACAGGTATACAATCTATTAGAGTCCATGAAATGTGTCCATCAAAATGAACCCATAATGATGTGGGTCATTAAGATATCATCATAATTTTCATCCATGAGGTATACTTTCAAGAATTATTCTTGTTTTATTTATCTTTTGAAATAAAATACCCTATCTCAACCTCATATTTTAAATGATAAAGACCCACCACATTCCTAAACCAAATAATTTCATTTTCTTTGAAAGTATTTATAGGAATCACTAGTACTAATTAATATTCTTCAAAATGGAATAATAAATTACAAAATCATATCATCATTGATGAGAACATGTAAAACGAGATAATTGGTCAACTAAGAAACAACAGGTCGTGGCGGTACAAAATATTTATTCCCAAATGAGACTAAAAAATGAACTACATCATAAATAATGGTGTCATAAAGATGGTTTCATTTCTAAAAGACCAACTTTACGATTCTAGATTTATAAAAATGGATATAATTGGTATACATAAGACTAAACATCAGATAGAGTTACCCCTACGAATCACCTAAAAATTTACACTCCATTATTAAATTCTCTATTAATATCTATGACACATGATATTTCTAAAATTTATTGTCATTTTAATTTCACTATCACTAAAAAAATAATATATATTGTGAGATATACCCCAGTTCAATTATCAAATTACAAACTAGTATATTACATAATGTTCATATATTTCTCTAGGAAGTAAAAAATATTACTAAAATTTTACTATCATTAATTAATTGGATATGGCTAAAGACATTTAAAAGTATAAAAATATAACCATCAAATTATACTTGGTAATTATTATATGACCTAGTTTCTTATAAAATATATTACTCAAAAATAAAATTTATTATTCTAATACTCACTAAACATGAATTACATGATTTTATTTAGAATTTTAGGTTGAAACACAGCCACCAATAACATTGGTTCACTTAATAAATCAACCACATAAGTCAACATATATATCATATGGGAAATGTTTTTTCACATAGTTTATAATATGTACCGACCATTGGAAGTTCCCTAAGTACATGTAATAATCCATAGTTTTGGGAAGTTATAGACCATTTTTTCAATTTTAATCATTTTTCTAATCATGGTAAACGTTCACTATGGCCTCTAGAAGGTCATAAAGTGTCTACGGCTTCTTAAGAGTATATATTTCCAAAAAGTGGGAAAAAAGATAGGTTTCACTGTTACCTCCTTTTTAGTACTAACCATGAAAGGTAACCATGTATGACAACTTTTGAAGAGAAGGGGCCAGACAATTTTTCAACAACTATGAAACCATAGGCACATGAGGGTGCGAGATTTCAGAAATCTTATATAGAGATTTTTTTCATGGTTTTTGCACGGTTTGGAAAAATGTGCAACTTAACCCTGTAGGGGTTTTCCTTTGGTAGTGGGTTGATTGATATTTTCCCATAATTATTTTAAACTGTTCATCCAAATCATGCACCCCCAATTTTTTATGAGAATTTAAATATTTTTCTATAATGAATCTTAAAACCTAATTTATAATTTCATCCTCCCACTTCTAATGGTGGAACATTTATCATCACCCATTGAGCTATCTTTTTTCATGTTCTAGGTATTGTGATAACTCCACCATTAGTTATTTGAATCAAGATCCAACGTAAGTGTTTTATAACTCCTGAAAATCTATAAAATCTTTTATATTCCTATTACAGTTTCCCTTTTCATCCTTTGTGATATTTAAGTGAAACCACATTTTCCCTATTTTTACGGAGCTCTTCTATTCTTCATAATTCATCCAATATATAATGAATTTGAGAACTCTATTTGAAGTGTAGTCGTGAACAAACATAAGGTAGGTGGTCTATTTTTTTCCTTAAAAATGAGGTGTTTTTATATCCAGTCCATTTTGCTACACACTGGTCATTGCTGAGAATTCCCTATAACGAGTTCTTTCTTTCAAAATAAATGTTTCAAACATTATTATACCCCAAGAGGATAATTTTTTTGTAGTGAAATGGAGTTTATTTCAATCATAGTCACCCCATGGGTGTACCATATTTAAATTCATCTTTTCAATTAATTGATTGAATGACTGAAACACCTCCTAAGTGTTTGACATGGTTTCAAATTTCTATTTCCCACTTCTTTAAAAACTCTCATTTAACCAGGACACAAACAATGTTAATGCCTTTATTTTTAATTGAATTTCATTATTTTCATTAATAAAATGGAATTTTTACATTTAAAGTCTTTTTTCATGATGGTTTTCTATTCTAAAATGAATTAAATGGAGTAATTGATAAAATTCTAATGGGTGGAAAGGACACTCCAATTGATTCATGCATATTTAGGTGGCCTATATGAGTTGTAATACCCTTTTTATATTTCATTTTATTAAATTTAATTCATGACAGGTGATGCCTCATAACTATTATTAAAGATATGATTACAGAATTGATATTTCCCATAGAGTGATGGTTAAAATACATGTTGGGAATTTTTTTCCCTCATCAATACATCATCTTTAGAGCATTATGTATAACAACATTGATATTATTTGTTTGGTGGGCATGATTCACCAAATACCTATCCTCTATAATTGACATGATGATCCACCCACCACATCTAGTGACAATAATGATGTCTCAAATTCATCATGAGATGTACAGATTATAGACTTTCTTGAGCATATAGTCTCATTTATAATGGTTATGGATAACTGAGTTATGTCCGAGTCTATCTAGAAACTAGTATATCATGTATTTGGATACTTACATATGTACGTACTAAACACATATTGGTTGATGAAGAATGAAACTATATTATATGTATTATTAATATATATATATATATATATATATTTGGTTCTTATTCAGACTATCATTTCAGCCTGGGAAGATGTAGGTAGAGCATCATGGTGTCCTATAGGAACCTAGGTAGGATGGTAAATATTTATTCACATTTTTTTATTATTCATTATACCTAAAATATTATTAACTTTTTACTCTTCTTACATTACATATAGACACTATTGGTGGAGGCCTATAATGATTTTATCTACCAAAAAACTTGGGAGACTTTTGGTACTAAAGTAGATTACTAATATGAAATTATTCATAAATGAAAGAATTATAGTATATATATTTGACATGAATTTCTTATAGTGTGGAGAATTGGATAAGTGTACTAAGAATACACTTGAGATTCTGATAGATTATTGTTTTTTCATTTTTTATTTTTATATCACACGTTGTATTTGACATCCCCCTATTATCCTTCTTAATTTTTGAATTCCATGAATTTCACATGTATATGAATCTTCCTTGTTGCTTTTATTATTAATTTTTAGTTTTTTATTTATTACCCATAAGTATATTAAAATTATATCTTTCTTTATGGAGAGGCATGCTTGAGGCCATTTTGCGGGCCGTTCTTTGGAATAAGCTATGTGGATATTGGTTCGGAACATTACAAAGTGGAATTAGATCAAATATTCCATCTTTCTGATAGTTTGTGTAATATTCATGAGACTAGGATGTATTAGTATATTTCAATAATATTTTTCATGGTCATAACTAAACTATCTATAGGGGAAACCCAAAATACTTGGGATGTGTTATTGAAATTATAGACTACACCTGGTTGAGTCGGTATCACTTCATCTTCTTGTGATGCACACATCATATGATGATATTATTTTTCGTATTATTGAAATGTAATTTTTCTTTATTTTTTCTGATGAAATGAGGGAGTTTCATTACATGAATCATATAAGGAAAATTTTGAATGAAATTCCATGCATTTTCTTATGCAATGTTTTATTTTAGTGTGAATTTTCTAATTGAAAATTACTAGTAACTTTATTATTATGTATAAAAATGTGATGAAATTTATTATCGGGTTTTTAAAAACATAATTGACAAATAGAGTTCCTAACTTAACAAAAAAAATTTCTTTCATAGGTTAATGAATACACCTTAAGCAGTCAGTTGTTGAATGTTATGTGGTTGGACCTTGGTCACATGGGCCAGGACGCATCATGGTATGAGATAAGTGGATTCCATATTTTCATTCTTAAGGAGTATGTTACCTTATAGAATATAAATGGTAGTGCACCTAATTCAACCATTTAAATAAATTTAATGTTACAATTGAGAACATTGTAAAAAATGAAAATATCATTTATAAAAAATCCGCATATTATACATGTTACATGAGGAATATACCTAAACGTGACCTTAGTAGTGGGTAATGGTGTGTCTCTTATGGTTATAGTGTCCTATAATGGAATTTCCTACCACAAAAAAATTTATTTTATAGAAGGAAGATAGGTAAAACCTATTAATATGACAGATATATAAAAAACCCAATTATCTATTAGTAATTAAATTTTAGGTTAATGTATCTTATAAGGTGTGTATTTTTAATTCTAGAATAATTCCTCCATGACATCCTCCATGTGTGTACCCTTAAGTTGGTGACAAACATAATACTTAGTTGGCGAGCGTTGAGCCACCAGTAAGCCATCCTTTAGTTCAACTTGTGGAACCTAATCTAGATATGGGAACATATATCTAATTATATGAGGGGTTTAGACGAATTTAGTGGTTGATGATAGGTGTTTATCGACCATCCCGGAGTACGGTACAGTTAATTCAAGAGTTCTAAAAGGATAATCTTCCATCCTTTTTAGGGGATAGATGACCATGTGCTACTATTTCATGAACTAAATCTATTCTACCTATATTTGAGAATCTAGCAATGGATATGCGATTTTGGAAAGCGATGGTGGGATGTTTTTACCCTGGAAGATCAGAATAGTTTTATAGTCTATGTAAATTTATAGATTATTATATATGATTACTTATTTTCACATACACTATGGGATTATAGATCTACATAATTCATAAACCTTCAGTATGGAGGCATGTTTTGTATAGAATAATCTGATCTTTTTCGTGAGATGCAATGTTTTGGTCGTACTCTTGTAGGGGATGATCTTTTCATGACCTTGATATTTTAGGATGTGCTAGTATAATCCATTCGATCAGAGGTTAATTTATTTCATTTGATGGCCATTTTTGAGATAGTAAACTGATCCTTTATTATACAGGGGATTTTGATAGAAGCTGATGGTGTTATTTATAATGGATTAGTACCAAGATTTTTTAGTTTGTCTTATAGAGGGTGAAGGATATATTATATTATACTCATGGGGGTAGAGGTATTTTGACTCCTCATACTGATAGTTTCATTATATGTCACCACTGATGGAAAATAGCACACATGAAACCTCAATGTTTATTGGATATAGTGGAATGAAGATGTTATAGAAGGATTATGAAAATTCATCTCATCTATAAGTGTTTTCCATTATCACCTAGTGAGAAGGGATCTATACTTACTCAATAGTCATGAGTGTGGAATATATTATATAGTCAGGATGAAGGATGGAAAGCCGCCGGATTCTTAGGGAATGCCTAGGGTTGTGGCAGAGGTAATCTATCTTAAGATCCTAGGCACCATAATATTAGTATTTCTCATGCTGGTATGGCTGTGACTCAGCGCTACATTATAGATCATCAACATACAATGTATCGTATTCACGGTGAAGTTGAGAGCTGAACTTTCTATAGTGTGAGGAACTATTATAGTAGCCTCCACATTTTTGTCTACTTTATTGGACACATGAAAATATTACTCATTTATATCAGAGGAAATAATTGAGAGTATAGTCTTTGAGGTGGAATACTTTTGTGGAATAATGATGCTTGATACCCCGTTAGGTATCGGATCTGAGAGAATAAACCTTTATAATTATTTTCCCTTTATTATAAGTAGGTAACTTTTTGTGAGGAATATAATCAAACATTAATGATTGGGTTCTATGTAATAATTGACATCCGATGGTTAGTTATCTATAGATCCCTTATTTAATTGTATCTTCATAGGGTGATTTTTACATCACCAGAGGTTGGTAGGAACAATCATAAGGGTGAATGAAATGATTTTGTGACTCAAGATATAATTGAGAAGCATAGGTTGGGTAGTGTGACAACTCAGATAACTAGTCTCTCCTTAAATGGTAAGAGGTTAAGACCTAATATTTTTCCTCCTGTAGTGAATCCTTACATGGACCTTCTACCATGTGAATTTTATGCTCCACCTCCTGTGTGATATGATGAATTTATTGTAGTTGGGTTTTGGATTAGTGGTAACAACCCTGTAATCCTACATGTAAAATAGGGGTTCAAAACCCATTGGGCGCAGGTTTCTGTAGCACCACTATAGTGGAACTTTAGCAATGGTCGTACTATAGATCGACGGGTACTCTAGCGGCAACAGGGCACTGTAGAAGTGGTGGTACTATGTGGGAACTGTAGCAGCCGGGTTACTATTCAAAGAATAACAATTGGGACAAAAAATTGGGCAAATGGGCTATGTAATATGTTACAAGCCCATCGGGCCTTCGGGCTATGTAATAGGTCTCCATCTACCCAGTTAAAATTCGTCTTTGATTTGATTTAATAATAAAATGAGGCTTCGGCCTCAACCTTAAAAAAATATGATGAATTTATTATTGATCTACTTCCGAAACCGGAATCAATGTCCATTATTTCTTATGGGATGGAACATATTGAGCTTATGGAGATCTATAAATAGTTGGAGGATATACATGATAGATAATTTATATTCCCCAGTACATCTATTTAGGGTTAACCTTTCCTTTTTGAATAGAATGCAGATGGTACCCTCAATATTTTAATGGATTACCATCAATTTATACCAACTCATAGTAAGTAATCAGCGTCCATTGAATTCAATATACGACCTCTATGATTAGATCTAAGGTGAATGAGTGTCTTTAATGATACCACTGAGGTCGTGATATCACTAGGTGTCTATTGAGTCATCATACATATTTCACATAGAGTTTAGGAGCATGTATTGTCTTTATGAGTACCAGGTCATGTCGTTCTATCACACAAATGCACCATTAGTTCTTATGTCTCTAAATAATCATTGTCTCTAGCCATATATGGATTCATTTGTGGCGCTATTTTTGGATTAAATATTAGTGTAATCGCACTCCTAACATTACCATTCCAACCATCTGGGGATCATGCCAAATAAACTAAGGGAGAACCAACATTATTGAATGATTAGAAAATTCCTCTCTTGGATTGATCGAGTATACTTCATGGGTCATATAATTTTAGAGACATAAGTTTTATCAGACATAGATAATGTAAGAGTTATAGTTTTCTAGGATAATCCTTATAAGATATTTTACATTCTAAGTATCTTGGGGATATTAAGAAATTACAAGCACTTCATCCCTAAAATCTCACACATTTCATCATTTTTTATGTGTTTGAAAATGAATTGTATGAAATTCGTTGAGTTAGATTTCAGTGAATCATCTTTTCATGAGTTGAAAGGAAGATTTACTTCTGCATTGATACTAATTCTTAATGATCTAGGAATTAATTATAACATTTACTAGGATGCATCAAGTATCATGTATGGATATGTTCTAATGCAGGTTGAGTGATTCATCACAAATATACCCCATTTGTTAAGGCATCGTGGTTTGAAATTCCCAATTCATGACCTTGAGTTTGAAGATTTAGTTTATTACTAATACTGTTTGAGACACTAGTCATTTTCAGAGATTTTTGTGGTATTCACTGATCACAAAATCCTAAATTACATATTTAATCAATAGAATATAAATATCAGGTAGTGTGTATGGGTTGACTATCTAATGCCATTTGATTTTGAGCTTACTTATATGACTAGAAACAGAATTGTTGTAGTCGATGCTTTGATCTTTTTGAATCAGTCACAACTGATTCAGGAGGCCAGTGGAGAGTTATGGTTCATGGCAATGTTTTCAAAAAATCATGTTGAGGGTTTGGAGGGTCACTGTAAGAATATCCTCTCAGCCATTGTGGAGGCATATACCCATTAGGAATGTGTGTGGTTGATATAACTATCTGATCTTGAATGTTTATTACTAAGTGAATATGTCTTAGATAAAGATTGGTCTTCTAGTTTGACCATGTAAGGGGATGATACTATATGATTTCATGGGACTGTTTGGGCCCCATTTAACACCAGAGAGGATCATATGTAAGAATTTCATGCCTCCGCATGGGCAGTGCATCTCGGTTACACTGAGATATACCACGATTTACAACATCGATATTGGTGGCCTAGAAAAAAATGCGAGATTGAGAATTTTATAACTCAATGTTTTACCTGTTAGTAGGTTACGGTATTAAATCAGTGTCTGGAAGGGCATTTAAATATCTTTTTCATTTCTAAGTGGAAATGGGATGATGATTATATGCATTTAATGAGGGTTCTATCCAAATAACCTTGTATAAATGATATGGTGTGGGATTTCCTTGACAATTTGATTGAGGTCACAAACTTCTTACCACAGCAAGATACCTTCTATGTAGACAACTTGGGAAGGATTTCAATTAGGGAGGTTGTACATCTTAATGGAAATCCCTATTAAATAATTTCTAATAGTGATTCATTCTCTATGTCACAGTTATTGAAGGGGTTGTTGAAGGCCTCGAGTAGAAAGTTACTTTTAAGCATGACATGTCACCCTCATACTTTTGGACAAGAAGAGCATATAATTCATGTGTAGGAGGCAATGCTCCATTCATGTGTCCTTGAATTATGGGGTTTTTATAAGAGACTAATATCCCTCATTAATTTCACTTATAATAATGTCTTTCAGTATATCATCGAGATGGCTTCTTATGAAGTCTTATTTTCAGAAATTTACATTCACCTATGTGCTTGTTAGAGGTAGGGATTGTAGCTTTTCTCAGACCATGTATCGTTTAAAAGAAAAAAAATTAGATCCACCTGATCTGAATGTTCTTGATTGAACTCAGTACAAATAACAGCCATATTCTACCAACACTATTGAAATATTAGAGTTATAGGTCATAGATTTGATTTTCTTGTGTGTTTCATCTAGGATTGGCCATATATTTATTATGATGTACGTTAATCACTCTCTGTGGTTCATTAGACATTTTGAGGTTTTGAAATTGAACAAACCAAGTAACTTAAAATTTTCCACTTCAAGAGAGACACAGGTTTATGAATTATGTTTTTCACAGATATTAGATTCACTCGTATTATCCAGATCTATCACATGTATTTCTGTCTAATGAGGTTTAACATGATATGGATTATTCCTATGAGGAAAATTCAGTGCGTATTGTGGATCAGATAATGAAGAAACTCTAAGGCAGCATATTTCTCTTAGTATTGGTGCTATATTAGAATTTTTAAGTACATGATGAGACATCATAGTGGGAAAATGTTATATGAACTCAAATGATGGAACTTCTCTCTACTGATACCTCATTACCCTTAGAAGGATAAATATTGTGAAATATTAATTAAAGAGGGGAGGTTGTAATGGAATATATTTTTAGAAAGGTAAAGAAACATCTATTTTTATATATGATACATTTTTTAATCATGGTAAATGATCACTACAACCTAAGTGTGGAATCTAGAAAATCATGGGCCTATTTGGAGCCTATAGTTCCTTGAAAATTGAAAATATGGTAGGACGCATGGTTACAATAAAGTTATTACTAACCATGTGGGGTCCCTATAATGGGACCCCATTTAGTATCTGGCCCCATATGATTTTTCTATAACTATGAGTCCCTAAGATCATGAACATGTGAGAATTCTGACCCCTTGGATAGAGATATTTTTCCATTGTTTTCACATGGTTTAAAAAACCATGCGACTTAACCGTGTAAGGTATTTTTATTAGTAATCGGTTGAGCTGTTTTTTCCCATGGTTTAAAAAAACAATGTGGCCAAACAATATGCCCCATGTTTTGAGGGTGAAGTCACAATATTGTCCCTTAATGAAACGTAAAACCAAATTCATTCATTACTCCTCCAATTTCCAATGAAGGAACACTTCTTCTCTATCGTTGAGCTACCATTTTTTCTAATCTATCTAATATGATAACTCATCCATAAATTATCTAAATAAAAAACCATCAGAATAAATAGATCACAATTGGTAAGATCTTGAATCCATTTTTTTCTATTACAGTTTCTTTTCAAATATTTTTCTCAATTTATTTATAATATCATTTTCCCAATTATCACGGAATTCATCCATTCATTTCCTTTCTTCTAATCTACTTCGAATATGAGGAAATTATTAGATGAGGAGTCATATGAAACCCTAAGGTTTCCATCCATTATATTTTCCATAAAATGGGAGTCGACATCACAGTCTCACAGTTGTGTGACATGGTGGCCATTCCCGTGTATTTCATATAAAAGTGTTATTTTTCAAATTAAATGTATCACATGTTTGTATAATTCCAAGGATCATATTTTAGTAGTTAAATTATGTTTACCACAATCATATCCACCCATTGGGTGTCCTAGTATGAAACTACACTTTTTAATTAATTGATTAAATAATGGGAACACATCCTAACTTTTCAGCAAGGGTTATAATTGAAATTGACCACTTGTTTTTTAATACTAAACGAACCTAGGAAAATCCTATTTACTTGAATCAACATATAAATTTAATAAAAATTATTTGATTAATTAAATTCATAGGTTTAAATTTAATGGATTTCTTCATGATGATTTTCCTAACTTAAACAAATTAAATAGACTAATTTATTAAATGTTAATGGATGGAAGGCCACACCAATTGAATCATGCCTTTTTATATGCAATATATGAATTAAAATGCCCTTGTTAATGTTTGGGCATGATGAATATAATGAATTAATGGTGATGTATCGTTTATATTATTATAATTATGATTACCCCATTTATAGTGAGTATGGGATGATGGTTATTGGACATAGTAGGAAAAGAATTTTACTATACCTTATATCTGGTGTTGAGCATGACATGCCACACCATTGAAACTATTTAGATGGTGTGAATGATGCACCATGTCGATTGATTTAGGTGTTTACATGATGAGTCAAAAACCATCTTGAGTGACGACTATAAAATATCACATTCATCATGAGATGTAGGTAGCATATCCTTTATTGAGAATATAAGATCATGTAAACAGGTTATGGATAACTGGGATATGTGACTCTTAAAAAAACATAGTATTCCTTGTTTATGGAAACACATGTATGAACGTACATAGAATATATATGTGGTTGGAATATATAACTATAAAATATATATTTTTATTTTAAATATATGGTTATGGGTTAGACTATCATTCTAGCCTATGCTAAAGAAGGTAGACCCACTAGCTGTCTTATAAGAACATGTGCTAGCTGGTGATTATTTTTTCATCTTTGAATATTATTCTTTACACCTCCAAAATGTTTATCTATAAACACTTCTTTTATTACTTCTATAATTGGTGAGTGATGACATATTGTGATTTTATATCACATCCTACTCGGGATACCTTTGGTACCCCAGTAGACTACTTGTCTATAGAAATTGACAAGGTAATGTGTCATGTTACATATATTTCATATGGAATTATTTTAGTAATATAATAGTATGAGAAGACTAGAAAAAAATTTCAATTTATAGTGTAACATTCATTTTTTTTATTTTTATATTGCATGTTGTATATATATACCCCGTGTTCCCCATTTTCATATTAGCATTCCATAACATCACCATGTTTATGAAACTGGATTGTGGATTTTATTATTATTATTTAAGTTCTTTATTATTATGATTCCATAGTTTATTATTTTATATGTTTGATGTCCTTCGACTATGTATGTTTATTCATCCAATGCTTATTATTATGTCAGTGTATATTATTATTTCATTGTTTCCTTTTATTTATAAAATCGTTTATTCCACTTTGATTTGAGAGGATAGTCCCCCATGTACCACCATTACAACCTTGCTACTAGTTTATAGGCTCTAGAATTTGTGGAGGTTCACTTGACGCCATGTGACCCACCATCTCGAGGCATGAGTTAAGTGGATCCTTAGTTGGGACATTACAATATCACTACCCAATAATAGATGCATGATGTTACCATCAGTAATAAATATTAAGCAGTTCTAAACCATGATAATAGTAATAAAAAAAATAACTTATTAATGATTACTAATACATAATAAATAAACTAATCATTTCAAAGACACTAGACTTCCAAATATACATATACGGACAAAACACCACTTTATACATCCATTTTAGAGATCTTAGACTTCTGTTATCCTTTAACCGAAGTAAAACAATTAATAGATAACCTACCCCAGATCTATGTGGTTTATACCCATGTTAATAGATGATACATCGACAAAATTCCTAGAGATAATTACATTGAATCCAATTATACTTGGACATTATATTTATCTCTATTTTGTAGATAATATTAGTAGCCTCAACCTATTGATATAAATTCTACTCAACTACATTAGAGAAGGTTTCATAGAAATGAATGAACTATATACAGTTTAAAAAACTATGAAGTATATTTTCATAATAGTATGCTTATAAATTCATTTCATTATAGACTTATTAATTTATTTATAAATAATCAATCAGACAAATAAATATTTATGAAACAATTTTTTCTATTTTTATATGAACAGAATATATAATAAATGATATAATGGAAATTAATCGTATATCATGTTACACTATTTAATTTTACCTTCATTATTGTACACATTTCAAATGCATCACTTTATAGTGAAAAAATATTTATTGTCACTTGTAACATTAAGGAGTATAGATATCTTGTAACATGAAGGGGATAATGTTAATATAATTTTTTTATAGATTTAAATTAAAAACTCCTACTTGAAGATGGATTTCATAACATCTTGAAATAAGAGATGTCCATATCCTATATCACATTATTATTTTTACAAAATAGTATTTAGAAATAAATAAAATCATCACATAATTTCTAATAAGTGTCCATACACTTGATTACCAATTCAACCAAATCGAGTAGTTGATTATCACCTAAGAATAACCCACCATGTTCCTCTATCTCCTATTAACCCAATAAATAAAAAACCCATAATTTTTTTTGAATAATTTAAAATATTATAAAGAGAATTAACACAATTTTTGGGTAGATACAAAAAAATATTATATAACAAATAGAAATTTTGAGTCATTCCATGTACGATACAAAAAATACAATAGGTTAGAAATATCACATTCCATCTTTCTCGGCAGGACTAAAAATTAACACAACCATTATTTAGGATTCCATCATATATACAACCATGAAAACCCAAATTATGAGCTATTATAATTTGGTAACCATTCACTTATACTCATAAAATCACTAACAGTAAACAAATGGTTCATGATCTTCCCCATCATTTATAGGTAAATATATTGACCGATAAATCTAACACTCTAATGAAACCACACTGAGTAAAATAAAATAAAAAATGGAATTTTAATTTCAAAAATATTTTCTAATTCTTGTAATTATTTTTAAAAATTACATCAATGAAATAATAAATAATGATAAATTTATTAAAATTGGGATATGATTCAACATTACCCTTTTCAAAACATATCATAAGTGATTATCCTAAATAAAATTAACATTTTAAATAGTACTTATAAATTATTCAAGTATTAATGAATTAACTTATTCATAATATATTACATAATCTAGAAAATAAATCTTATTTTTTTCCTAAAATTAATTCATATAAGTTTTATTAAAAAAATTATTAACGGTTTGCTTCATAAATATTCCTAGTATTTTATCTACACACATTCAAAAAAATTATATCCAATAATAAAAATAATTATGGTAATTTATTCTAATCTTAAATAAATATATGATACAAGAAAATAATCCATCTTCTACCCCTTAATAAAGTGAAAATAATAAATCCTAACATAAGAAATATAATTTAATTAAATCACAAAAAATATAACATTTAAAATTAAAGGATCTGAATACCTTTTCACTATACATGGAATTTCAATATATAAATATTCAAGAAGGTCCAAGATGTTGTTAATTTGATGAAATGACCAGTACTATCTTTATATTTATTGTCCTAAATGTGGGAAATATAATCCAATGATATTAAGATAATATTTTGTAACTTCCCCATCTCATTCATTATTCATATGACCCAATAATTATAAAAACATGACCTTTGTCCCACCTCCAATTATACAAAAGGGTTTTTACCAGTATTGTGGGACATGGAATGTCATTTAGGTAGAGAATAACCTATATATCATAGAATTATTTAATAGTTAAAAATTATAAAACTGAATAAATATAATATATAGAAGTAAAACGTGGGGTTGAATTAGAAGGTAAATACTCTTAAAATAAAAAACAAAATGTTGAGATATAATCGTATTTTTACATCATGATGTATAATATATGAAATCTAATTTCCTGATAGGGTTATTATATAAGAAACATTCCATTTAAAAATAATGAAAAATGAGAAAATATAATAAATTACTTTAATATTGCCTCAATAGTATCTCTTGATCCCCTTCGAACTACTCCAACGCCTCAATTATCCCATCATTGAAAATACAACATCTATGGAAAATTTAGATTATAAAATTAAACTGATATGAATTAATAAGTTGTGATTACATGAACCTCTCATCCATAACAAAAAGTGCCTCAATATATTCCATTCTATACAAATGTTAATACATGATATCAAATATAGTATTTTATAATCACTAAAAAGGAGAAAATTCAAAAATGATTAAATTCACAGTAATTAAAATTATAAAAATAAAATTATTAATGAACCCCCATTTTTAGTATCCCTTTCACCATGGAAAATAATATAGATTCTATGATCCATTTCATAAATCCTATTTATTTGAATCCTTTCCTTTAATGGAATGAAATTTACCCATGGAAAACCACCCACCAATAGAGACATATAATTTAATGGTAACCAATATAATATCATCATTACTTATTACATAATCATATATTAAATTTTTATAGGACAATGATATCTCCATTGCAATACTAAATCACTTTTTTTTAATACTTATGCAGTAACCTATTATTTTATATACCCTATTGTTTCTTGTTTAAACATGTCGATGTATAACTAGTGTATATGTGATAATTTTTTTCTCCATCATAAATGGATTATAAAAACTAAACCATTATTTCCTTGAAATTTCAATAATTAAAACTCTTTTCAATACACACAAATATCACATGCACAATAATATAATTTAACAATCATGGCTATCAATTATATTAAGAACTTATAAAAGTTATATACCATAAATCGTTTTCTATATTCCCTTTATTTATCATAGTGTATCGCTTATATATCAAAATGTTTAACATTTAATATTGGAAGTATAAATAAAAATTTTCAAATAAAGTAAAAAAACATTGATAAATACACTAAATATCACGGTTTTTGAATTATATAACAAACTAGGAATGAAAAGTTAATTATTTTTTTTAATGAAAAATATTTTAGATTAATGATTTAAAAATAGAAACAAAATCATCTTCATGTTTATCAAAATTTATGGCATTATCAGGGGAATTATAATATATATAAAGGATTCAATTCTCTCAATCTATCATTAATTTATAATATAATGGACTAGTCTGGGTTTTTGAAATAATAAATCATTTTTATCCAGAATAACCTTATAAGTCAGGATAAGAAACTTAATTTACAATTATACTTTTTTTAGAAGTGAACTCACTATAAACAATTCATTGACTAAATGATAACATAATTTAAACAATATTGTATTAATATTATTTTAGAAAAATGATAAAATACACCATTCATTAGAAATCAATCACATTGATATGATTTTTATCATTTTTTTCTCATATTAATTCAGGTTCTCTATCAAAAAATTGATTTTCTAAGGTATAGTCATCACTCTTGAAAGAGTTGTGGAGAACCATCCTATCAGAGCTCATAATATTAAACATTAATCAATCAAAATATTGACATATTTCAGGTGCCTGACCTCAAATTGAAGTCATGACGTTATGATTGGCATGATTGATATGATGTTCTATGAACATGATTCATAATGTGCATTTCAAAAAATTAAGATAAATATGTGATAAAATAAAATTCAACTGAAAAATAACATGGTTTATCATGAATAATTATGTCTATTTTTATTTATTTAATTACCCATGATTCAATAAAACCATTGTACTAATCAATAACTAAAACTTTATGGGTTATTTGGTTATTTATATAATATCAAAAAAAGTTGGAAGAAATGGTGGGTTCATAATAGAATATCATCTCTCCAAGGGATCACACTTATTAGGGGTCACGTGAGAATCCCGAGGAAAGGGAGAACATATGTGTCCTATGTTGACTATTAATGGAAATGATGGGGTAGAACAAGGGAGTTTATTATAAGGGGAAGGAGCACATATGTCTTATTGGTTAATTTTTTATTTCAACATCTAACAAATATGATATTGTTTATTTTTTAAAAATAAAAAATAAAATAATATTTTTTTACAAATATCAATGTTCTAGGGACCTTTTTATAGGTCACTTAAAAAGCCTTGGGAGCCCAATTAATATCATGTAACATGACACTAACCATCTAGTTTTAGTGGTAGTAGCCTCTTCTTTCATCATGTAAACATATAATCGGATTCTAGTAGACATTAAGTGGGGATTGATATATACATTTTAGGGATATTAAATAATATAATTAACAAATATCAATATATTTTTTTCATCCAAATTTTCACCTCTCACACAGTCACATTGATTGGAGAAGAAAAAAATTACTCTTTCCCATATTCAAATTTAACATTAAACATTATAGAAGGTATAGTACGATTATAGTAAAACCTAATCCTTTTTAAAAATAATATATAATGAATAATTTCATATGTATTTAAATGAATTTTAAATTTTAGGAAAATATAAGTGGTTCATTGGGGGAAATTATATAACTTTTTTATTATAAATTTTTTGGAATTCATAGGGGTGTTTTTAATATTAATTTTTGTAATATTATTTAGTTATACATACTTATGTTGTATTTTGATAGAATGTTGATAATTTACATTATGGACGTATCGGGAAGGTAATTTCATGCATACATGTATATTTATATTATATTAGGTGGAATGAACCCTCAACATCCAATATTATATGACCACCCAATATTTTTTTATGTTTTGACCAATATGAAATGTGAGAAAAGGACAATTGAGTGGAAATATTATCTATTTTTTATTTACACATACAATTTATGAAATTTTAGATTAGATGTTAGGATTTTTTATATTATGAATGAAGTAGATATTTATTTTGGGAGTTAGGATACCAGGGATCTTCTTTTAGTTGTTTTGCATTATTTTTTATATGAGTTATTTATATAAGGAGTGTTAATTTTTATAAAGATAATTATACTAAGTTTTGAGAACTCTTTTTGAATCATATTACTGGTTTTTATTTATTATATCATCATCCTACATATAAATTAATATAAAAAATTTGTATTAACTTCTCTTAGTTCATGAGAGGAACCTATTACGTATGTTTATGAAAAATAATTTCTTATATGATATTTTTTATAGATTGGTAATAGTGTCTTTTTAATGTAAGAAGACATTGATAGTTTCTATTGAGAATTATTTTTAATATTTTATTTTTTTTGAAATTGGTTAAATGTTTATCATTGAGATCATATATGATTTCCACAGTACTTCTGATTTTTGGTATTGTTCTGATGTGTGGAATTAACATGTAATATTGTATTTATTTATCTCATTTAGATATTTTTATCAAATATTATAACATAATATTTTTATTGAGATTAGTGAACTAGGATTGATAGATATATAAAATTGACACAACTAATCAATACTCTCCCAAATGAATGAGTGCATACGGGTTCATATCAATTATCATTACCCTATTAATAAAATTAGTATAAGTGATGATTCATGAAATATGATATATATAAAATATAATGTTATACATATTAATGTAATTTTATTTTATTTTTACTTAATTTATCATCATAGTTTATTATATTTCATTAAAATTGTGCTCATAAAACATATTAAATATTCATTATTATCACAAAACAATTTACATATTGTATAATGAATAATGTGTTCTATTAGATATATTGTTTCCTTCAAAATATTCAATCATGGTGTTTATAATTTTATAATGTGTTGTGTATAAATTTACTATTTTTTCATGTATATTACCATTCTTTTTTTAAAAAAAAATATAAATTTAAATTATATTTTAAAATTAAATAATAAATTTCTCTCACATCAACGAATATATTTTTGATCAGATTAAAACCATTTGTTTTCTTGATCTAGTTATACTTATTCATAAATAATATTTCCACATGGATTCTATGTTATAAAAATTATTTTCATAGAATATGAGTCCATACGATTTTTTTTAATATTTAAACATATCTTGGTAATATTGTCACCAAATATTCTATTATGACATGTAAAATTTACTCATCCTAAAAAAAATTAATGTAAAAATAGATATTTTCCATTATAAAATATAATATTATCACTTGGTACTGCATTACAAGTATATCTAAATAGTAGTCAAGAAAATTCATAGAGAAGGATTTTATTAACATCGAACATGATATTCAATGAACATATTGGAATTTTTACCAAAAATTAATCATCTCATGAAAAAATAAGGGAACACACACCCTATAAATATTTTTTTTCTAACTATAGTTATTTTTTTCAATAAATATTATTTTCATTATAAATAAATACTTTTATTTTTTAAAAAAATTATTTAAATTTATAAGTAATATTTTAGAAATGGTTCACTTGTGTGACTTCTGTTATGATTTATTTAATTAAACATGAATTTTATGGTTTTTGTAAATGAATTATATATATTCCATACCATATGTAAAATTATATATGAGTAATATATATAATTTACTATGGGATATATATATTGTATTTTTGGTTTTATATTTACATGACCATAAATTATTATGACCATAATCATTGTAAATACATGGTTTATTATGCCATTCATACCCCTCCACTAATGGAGTAGGTGATGATGACTATCACAGAGATATAAAAATGTTAAGAATGGTGGTATTTAACAGTAGAAAATTGATAAATAAATTAAAAAATATTAATAGATATATATTAATCCAACTCTATGAATGTATCAGGTAGTAAAAATTATATATATAATAGTAATTTCAAAAAATATATATATATTTAATATAATACATGTATATAAAAAACATTGAATACATCATAAAAAAATGTTGTAAATAAAAAAAATATAATTTTAAAAATCCTAAAAAATGACACCTAAAAAATTATCCACATGATCTTTTCTCATTTAACACATCACTGTTTCCAAAAGATAAACATATATATTAGAAAAATATAGAAAAAATCATATATACTAGTGAATCATTATACTGGTTATTGTGTAAGGGTGAATACATTGCTTCCAACGGGGACATCCAATGAGGAGAGAAAAAAACAAATATTTACGTATTTATACATTCTAATCAATAAATAAGTATATCCATGACCATAAAAAAAATATAATCTGCTAAAGGATATTATGGTTAAATTAAAATCTATAATATATTCTATTGTTTTGAGGTTGTGTTTCATTATCTATAATTATATCTTAATAGAGTAACCATATAAAATATGTTCATAATCATTATTCCTAAAATAATAAATATCTCAATGATATTCATGAATAAATAGGTCCAAATGGAAACACCCTTTTCTATCAAATAACACCACTAAAAAATGGGACAATATTAATTTTAGTGAAAATTAGATGATGGAATATAAATATTACAACAAAGAAAATTATTTACTTTTTAAAAACATGTCATTTAAAGTCCCAATATCTTGTAATGATTCATATAGGGAAATATATCTCAAAAATTAATAATAAAATATGTATATTAAATTTATATTGAAATAAAGTCACAATTGATATCTATTTTATATAGTTAACTTCTCTAAACCTTGTTTTTAAAGACCCTGACCCTAATAGCCTAATTTCAGTGCCTTACATAATTACATTTCTAATACGAAAAATCATTCGTATCCCAAAGGAACAAATATCTTATTATAATTGGAAATCCAGAAAAAAAACATAATCATTATATAAAACATCAAATCTAATAAAACATAAAAAACTCTTTTAGAAACACCCATGGTCTCTAATATTATCCTTTTAAGTCATTCATAATACACAAACCCTCATATTGGAGAAAAATAAATCTTAATAAAAGGGTGGGATAACATTCTGAGTAAGGGTACACAATAAAATAAAATCAATAATAAAAAATACTCTGTTATTTTTAATAACTAAAATCACATGACATTAAAGCATAATCTCAAGTATAATTTGGAATGAATAAAAGTTTAATAAATAATGATATATAAATAATCACATGATAATGAAAATTAACCATGGATATTATACTAGTTGAAAATCACATTGATTATCAATTACTAATATGAAAATAATGAATTCCCTAATTTCGATCATAATAAACATATCATTAAGGGTTCGGCCAGGACACCATTCATAATGGGAAAAAATAGCTCTAGTTTATCTCATGAGACATACAGATGCATTGAGGGGATATAGTAGGCCCCAATCTAAACATAATAATTTGACTCCATTCCTCACATGAATGAGGTGAAGCATAAACAACATAAACATAAATAATTTAAATCACATTCCACAATTAATATGCGTAATCAGTAAACATTATTAGTAATACATTGATTAGTATTAAGATAGCACATCCACAGTCAAACTGACCATAAACCATTTAAATAAATATGGTAGATGGAATAAAAAAATATCATACACAATTAATCAAAAGAATCAATATAGGGTGTTAAAAAATATTAAAATACTCTAATAAAATCACAAATTAATTCTTGAGAGACATAACCCTTTTTCACTTTGCAATGAAGATTTTTTTGGAAAAACATTTGTATTTGTCATAAAATTAGACTCCAAACATGTATATCAAAAAAATGAAAATAAAAGTTCAATTAAATTTTTTTATTTACAAAATATTTTCAAATGAAGTGAAATAATGCATAAATAGTTCAAAGAAAACATTGAAATGAGTCTCTTTATTGTAGTTTAAGAGAAAATATCAAGGAGTCATTGAATTAGAAAGACATAATTGATTGAGAGAAGCTATAAATGGACTAAGATAGTATTTTCAGGATAAAAACTTATATTATTCAAATAATTCTAGAATACAATAGATTATGTAGTGTATTTGTATATGGGAATGAAAATGGAATTGTTCCATATAATAAAAATTTCTTACCGAGAGGAAATTAGAAGGGAAATTTGTAGACCATATATTTCCCCATAAAATAGAGATGAAATGATATGGATACATGATTTTTTCACATATACATGGAATATAGAACAATTATATGAAGATAGTTTAGAATTACATTAGGGTAAATATTTAGAATGTGTAACCCGCATGAAAAATGGTGGTTCAGGAAGAAACTGTAACATTATGTCCAAGATAATTCTGCACTTGTAATTAACATCATACAAAAACTAATCAAATCATTTAATTAATTAATTCTTAACCATTTATAAATTTATATTATTTATTATAATTTTATTATGCTCCTTTAAGGCCCTTTTTATGATTTTTAAGAAACAATTTTATCACTTGGGAGTGTTCGTTTCCTTGTTTTTCACGATCAATTTACTGGAATAAAATTATTGAAAATAATTTAAAATGATAAAAGTTATTCTAAATTGAAATTATATGTTATTTATGAACATAAGTAATATTATATTGTCTTATATATTTTTTCCCTAATGTGAGGATGAGTCACTAGATAAGACATTTGTGACCAAAATATAGATTATTTTGACAGTTTTTCAATCGCCACAATGTAGGTTTGTTTTATTTATCAATATTATATATATACTAATTCTAGAAAATAGAAAAAATATATTACTTATATAAAAATATATTTGAACCATACAAATAGTTTCAAGAATTCTTGGAAGAAATAATTAAAAAACAAAAACATGTCATCCTTAAAGGTGGTAAACGGAACCTCGTGGATGATGTTTTCATCATTAGAATAAATTAGAGACGAATAGATAATTGATGAAGGCTTACTCCCACATCAAAATAAAATTATTGTTTATAAAGGATAATATAGTTATCATGTCAATTTTTGATAGTGATGCTAGGAGAAAAAAATAAAATAATAGAAAATGAATGGAAATTAATAGAAAACAGAAGAGGGTTTTACCACTTGAACAGCTTCTCCATGAGAACCTCCTTAGGGAAAAGTTATTGGTATTTTATTGAGAAAAAATGATCCTAGAAATGGGGGATATTTTTGGGAGAGTATTTGGTATAAATTTCACAACATTAAATACTTAACAGGTCTGAATAGATGTGGAGGTGAGTGGTGGTATTTATAGTGGAGCAGAGGGTTATATCTCATTATTATATTAATTAGTTTATTATTCTAGGTCAAGACTATTAATATATTGATAATTATCACTAATTATATTAAAATAAAAAATGATATTTTGATATTATTTTCATATATCATACATACATCTTCTATGACTCAATTAATATTGTTTTTGTTAAATACCATAAATTATTGCATTTCACTATTTCCCAAAAATCCAACCATTTTAGAAAAATCCAAAAAATCACCATAATCATATTTTTATTGGTAATATTAAAAATTCAACTCAATCTTTTGAAAACAATTTTTTAAATATTATAAATATTATTTTTTAAAAAAATTATTATTTATCCTAAAAATACCAACTCTAAAATTATGAATGAATTTATAATTCCATAAAAATTATTTATAGTCTCATAAAATTATATCATAATCATAATATGACAGAATATTAAAATATGAATATTTAATATAGAAATAAATTATCTATTAAATAATTAAATAAATTAAAAAATATTAAATAAACCTTTATTTATAATAAATATACAAAAACAGAAATTTTCTTTTTCAAAACATTTATTTACTTATAAAATGAAATATGTACATAATATATTCTATTATACGATACCTAAATATTATTTATACATTAGCATATAAAGTAAGTATTTTTTTGATCATAATAATATTCTTAATGGTCACATTAATATTCCAACGATCATACATTATAATATATTTCAATATTATACTCGATGTAATGTGAAGAATTAACTATCGGAGATGCTAAGGAGTCATTACATAAGATCTTGGGGTGTTATATTCTCTCCTCCTACATAACTTTTTCCTAAAAATTTATAGAGGGTAACCTCATAAAAATATTCATGTAGTTCTTCATTATAATTTCATATGGTTCTGACATCACCTCATAAATTTAATGATTTTCCAAAGTACTTTTACCAGTCGAGTCATCCAATTACTCCAATCCTATTCTTTTTTGTCCAAAATCTAGATAGGATCTTCACAGCAAGATAAATAAGGATAAAATTATATTCCCTAAGATGATAGGACATGAATTTGTTCTAGTCTGTCCATTATTAACAAATAGTTGTGGAACACATTTTACACTTTAGAATGGTTAGGTAACATCGCCAAATTGTAAATTGTAGGTCTAACTCTCTCTAGGATTTCAAAAGGACCAATGTACCTAGTTCCTAGTTTTTCATTCATTATAAATTTTATAACACCCTTCAATCAAGAAACATTCATGATAACAAGAACTCTAACTTAAAATTCCGAATAACTCCTTTTGTTATCATCATAACTCTTTGGACCACTTTGACATGATTTTGTATGGGATCAAATAGTATATAATTTCGTTATTGTTTCCCCCATATATTTAGGTCATACAAGCTTCCTCTCACCCACTTCCTCCTAACATGTTGGATTATGACATCACATACCATATAATTCATTATATTGTTCAATTTTAACACATGAATGATAACTATTGATGTATGAAAAATTTAACAGAGGAAAATACTGATCCCACAAACCTTGAAAGTCACATGAGCATGGTCAAAACATGTATTCTTTGGTTTTAATGGTCTCTTCATATTCCCATGGGTTTAAGGGTGATAAGCAATGCTCAAAGGAAGCTCAGTATCAAAATCAATCTGATGAAATTTCTTTAATTTCATATAAATTATGGGTAACAATCAAACACAATTGAATGTAATACATCATTTAGTCTTAAAAATAATTAATATCGAGTTATAAAAGGTTACCTAGCTAGAAATCATCCGTTGTATATATTAGATTTGTATATTTGGTACTTCGATCCACAATTAACCATATGTCATTATTCATTCATGGAGTCTTTGTTAATCTAGGGAAAAAATCCATAGTAATTTCATTCAATTATGATGTAGTAGTAGTTGAAAGATTCATGAATCATGTATGATTTTTTTTATCCTTCATCGGTCAAAAAACTAAACACCTTGATATATAATAAACAATTTCCCACATCATATTATCTCATCAAAAATGTTCTTTCCAATATCTATACATATTACTACTATAATGGTTTGTTGAAAAATTTGAGCAATGAGAATCATGGAATAACTCTCATGATAATTTATATATACATCTTTTCTTGATCCATGTACACATGATCATTTTCAATAGCCATTTTCTTCAAAACTCACTAATCAATTCTACTCAATGCATCTACTACCTTGTTCGCATTCTCTAGGTGGTAGTCTATTGAACAATCATAATCTGTGTGTAGCACAATCAATAATATTTTCATTATGTTGAGTTATTTCTATGAAATGAAATATTTCCAGATCTTATGGTCTGTATATATCTCACATATTTCATTATATAGGTAGTGTCTCTATATCTCAGATCATATATTATGGTTGCTAACCCAAGATAATGAGTTTGATACTTATTTTCATGATTTTTTAGATTCATTGATGCATAAACAATAACTCTATCACTCTATAAAAGGACAAAACCATGTCCTTTATTTGATGAATCACTATAAATGAAAAATAAACCATTTCTCAATGGTAGAGTAATGATTAGAGCATTCACAAAACCCCTTTCATTTCATCAAGGAATTATTCACATTCCATTTTCAAACAAAAATAACCAATTTACGGGTATGATTGGTTATTGGGTTAGCTAAAAAAGAAAAATTCTGAACAAAATGAAAGTAATAACTTGAGAATATAATGAAACTATATATGTTTGTTATGTTTATTGGTCTTGACCATTCCTGAACATTCTTTTTCTTCATAGGATCAACTGTGATTTTAACCTTATAGAATATATATCCATGAAAAGACAATATTTGATGCTAGAAGTAATACATTATATACATCCCATATTTCTCCTTTATTCTAAGAGTCTCCAGAACTCTCCAAAAGTGGTTCTCATAGTGATCATATATTTTTAATACATCAAGATATCATCTGTAAATATCATAATAAAAGTGTTAACATATTCTTGAAGATCTTGTTCTTGGGATCCATAAAAATAAAGGGTGCATTATTCATCCCTAAATGAATTAATATAAACTCATAATGTCCATACATAGTTCTAAATGTTATGTTTGGAATATATTATTTCTTCATACAAAATTGATGCTAATGATATTGATGGTCAATAATAAAAAAAATACTGATCTCTATGAAGTTAATCAAATAAATCACAAATTCAAGACAAATGATAATTTATATTTATTGTAATAGAATTGATTTTAGTATTTTCAAGTAATAAACACATAAATCCATCTATCTTCTTGAAAAAGGGAAAAGTGGATCCCCATAGAGAACCACTATGCCTAATAAATCAATTATCACTCAATTCCTCTTGTTATTTTTTCAGGTACACCAATTCTATAGTGTCTAATATATATATAGCCTTTGATATAGGCCTTGCACTATGAATTAAATCAATAGTTAGATTAACATCATGCTCTAAAGGGTGTCTATGTAAATAACTTTGAAGTACATCAATGTATTCTTTCACAATAGGTTAATCATAAATTTGTAGATTTCATTCAACTTCCATTGATTGTGTTTTATCATCCTCTCCAAGAATTTCATTAATCATAACTAATGGAGGTGGATCTAAATATAACTCAGATGATGAGGATTATCCTATAAAGATAATATATTTTAAAAATTCATCACCAATCATATAATCCTTAGCCTTGAAATATAATTTGTCATCGTATTTTGAAATCTAGCCTATACTAAGGATAATATAAAATTTTGTCAATGGTATGATGCTAAGGTCATAAAATAATGCACATTTATGTGTCATAAAAAGGGCTAAATGACATATATTTATTGAAATGCGGCTTCCCTTAGCAGTTTGGACTGAAAACTAAATTATTAAATCAAAAGGGAAATGCCTAATTTTCTTGGAAAACTGGGAAGATATAATGGATTGTTATGATCTGAAATCAATTAAATCATTGGATATGATTGAGTAAATAATTAATGTGAATTCCACAACATCATTAAGGGATTAAACTTCATAGTTTTGATCTCAAAAGCCTTTCATTACTCACTTTTTATTTTCAGGGGAATGTTTCCTTGATTCTTTGTATAATAATTTTTAATATATCATATATACATAAAAATTTAGAATTGAAAATTTTTAGATTGTTTCTTTACATTTAAATCATGGGCTTAATGGCCTTTATCTTATAAACATGTATGAAACTCCCATTCTGGTCAATCAAGTACCATATTCCCTCTTCCCACAATTAACATAAGCTATAAATTCACATAACCGCTTCTTCCCATTTTTCATATTTTATTTTCCAAAGTGTTCAACAACCCAATTCATCTTTTTCCTTCTTTTAAATTCATATGTAATAGATATTTATGTTTATGTCTTGATAGCACATGAGACTATATCTTATTTAGATGAGAAATTTTTTAAGATAGATTCCCTACAAAGGAATGGATTTGACCCATAAATTATTGTTAAATATTATTATTTTTATTGTATATTAAATAAAAATCATACCTTGAGAGACTTTTAAATTTGACTTCTTACAAAACAACATTCTCATCATATTTTTCCTCATATTCAATAATTTTATCTCCATATCCTCTCATTGTTCGCAAGGGAAATATTTTTACCAGAAAAGTTTTTTAAAATCCTTTCATTACATGTATCCTATTTTTTTCTCCTCCTTCATGTTTTTAATCAATGACCTCCTTTAATCTGAATCTCTTGAGATATGAAAAATCACCATGACAACCTTATCTATTTCATTAATCCAAAAAAATGAAATTAATTTTATATGGAACATATCCATTTCTCACCTAAAAATTAATCTTTTGTACCATTGAATGATGGAGGATTTTCTTATAAGGAGGTATAATAATTTTCATCCACATTATGCATCCAGAGAATTATTTTCCTTGGAAATCATTATGTGTTTACCTATATATATATGTCGAAAATCGTGTAAAATCTGAATAGCTATTGAGAATAGAAAATATTTTTTATTAATGAACTTCCATAATAATAAATGGTCTTATATATGTATATATGTGTGTGTGTGTGTGTGTTTTTTCCATATGTGGGGATGATTCATTTGATAAGAGTTTAGTGATAATCGTTTAATTTATTTGGGCTAGTTTCAATCATCACAAACTATTATTTTTTTATTAGTTAATATTATCTATAAATATATTAATATCTGATCATTATATAATATATAATAAATAAATAATAATATTTTTTCATATATAAATTATATTATAAAAAACAATGAAGGAATAAATTATATACAAAATAAAGTCGTACATGACTGTGGTATACCAACACCTCATGGAAGATGTTTTCATCTTTAGAATAAAAGGAAAAGGAGAAGAGAATTGACGATAGATTATTACCTCAACATAACAACATTACATTATATAAAATATATTGGTGTAATCATGTCACTTTGGTATATGGAGATGATTAGAAGATTGGAAAATAATAGAACATGAAAATAAATTAAAAGAAAATGGAAGAGGGTTTTACCTATTAAATGTCTTCTCATTGAGAAACTCCTCCAGAAGAGGGACTGAAATTTTATTGAGACCAAAGGCTCATGGAAGTATTGGGAGAGAACTGGTATATTATTTTTCAAACAATATACAAGATTAATGTCTTAATATGTGTTAATAGAAGAGGTGGTGAGAGGTGGTATTTATAGTGGAGGAGAGTTTTGTTTTCTCGTAATTATATTAATTAGTTTATTATTTTAGCTCAAGACTATCAATAATTGGATAATCATCGATTATTTATTAAACTTTTGAATAATATTTCAAGATTATGGAATTACATCATCCATATATCATCTATGACTCAATAAATCAGGTATATATTAAATAACATAAATTAATGTATCTCACTATTCACTATAAAACTACTATTTTACAAAAATACCAAAAATTCACCCTAACAATTTATTAATGTGTAGAATTAAAAAATGAACTTCATTTTATGAATAAAAATTAAAATTGGGAAATTAATTTTTAATTAGAGTCATTATTTATTTAAAAAATACAAATTTTCAAATTATAATTGATTTTATAAAACATTGAAATTTTAATTTAGGTCTCACAATTTATTTTTATAAACATAAAGAACCAAAACATTAATTTATTAGTAGAATTTATGAAAAAAAATTAACATTAAATTATTATATTAATTAAAAAATTGTTAATAAACATTTATGCTTTACAAAAATTCAAAAGTGGAATTATATATTTTAAGACAATTATATATTTATACTATGATATATGTATATCATATATTCATATATATGATTGTTAAATTTTATTTATACTTTAAATGGTAAATTTTCAATTCTATTGGTCATATTACTATTCTTAATAGTCACATTACTATTCAAATGATCACATTTAATAGTATATTGTTGTTTTAAATATAGTGTTTCATGAACCATAAACTATCGAATCTGCTAAAGATATATACCATAAGATCTTGGGGTGTGACATTTTTTATGAACATATTGATTATATATAATTTGTTTTAGTCATTGGTAGTGTTTTCAGATGAAATTTTTAATATTTTGTAATCTTTTAAAAATTGCGTGAGTGATGTTAATCATAACTAGAACTAAGTGGTTTCCTGTGTAATGGGATAGTTATGGTGATATTAAGTTCCAGGAGGGATATGAATAGTTAGTGGTACTACACCGTTGGGATGTTTGTGCACCTAAATACTCTATGAAAATTTCATTATATGTTTAATGTTGGTGTTTTATCCTATATTAATTCTATCTCAGGATTTTATCTTCATTACTAATTTGAAATTGGTTTATTACTCTCATATAGATCTAAAATATTTCAATTCATAGTGGTTTTAGTGTTTCAATCGAAGGGAAGTCCCTTTATATTTTATCTGTTGATCTTTTCATAGAATTCACTTTGGGTAATCCCAAACAAGGCTGGAATTGGGAGATTTCCTAGGTACAATATTTATATTTAATTAATTATTATGGTAATTTTTTTATTCAAAACAATATATGGATCATCGAAACTAGTTTTTATTGAATATATTATAGATTTATCAGGATTTGAGACATGTGGATTCTCTTATATTATAAGTGTATAGAACCCATAGGGTTATGGTGTTATTTTTTTATATTTTATTCATAAAATAGTTGGTTTATGGTATGTTTTTTAGATAGGTTTTGGTGCATTTATTTTTTAGTAAACAAAAAACTGTGTTTTTTTTCGTACATGGGTGCATTCTGAAAAAATGGTTTTATTTTTAAATGGTCATTAATGATGAACTCTTATATAATATTTGTATGTGTGTAATTTTGTTTATTTATGGAATTCATTTGAGAGTTTTTGGATATGATTTATATTTATGGGTAAATGAGGATATTTATTTGTTAATTAGTTTCTTGTTATAGGAATTAGAAAATAGTTTTTGGAGACACCCACATGTGTGGGGGGTCATTTCTGATAATGTATGTGTGATGTGGTGGAATATCCATGTGGGGTTTGAGGGACATCTTAAACATAAGAAGTTGGGGTTTTTGGGGGTTTTTATCCTCTTGTGATATGGTGAAAAATATTCTTAGATTGTTACTCAGGGACTATGTCTCACAAAATCCAAATTAATGACATGGGTGTGGGAGTAGGATAGTGAGATTGTTCATTACGGGTTTTGTTTTTTATGCTTATAGAACATAATCAATGTAGATTTTTTATTATCTATTTTTCATTTGTTTTTAAAAATATTACAAGTATGATCCATGTTTTCACTATGTATAGTGTCGTTATATAATACTGTTTTGATGGTGTATTTTTTATTAATTCTCATTAATTCATGATGAATTTTCAACAGTTGGATGTGTGGAGGAAGGTAAAAGAATACATGGTAGACTACTCACCCCATTTTCTATAACTCTATAAGATGGAGACAATTTTATCATTGTATCAATTGTAATAGAAAGGAATCCTTATTTTAAATAGGAGATATATAACAATGTCCTGAGAAAAATGTTTTTGGAAGAGTTTTGGATGGAATGATAACACATTGATTTTCTAGGTAATCTTGGTGTAGCTCATGATGTCCTATTTTGGAGGATTATATATTTTTCCAAATAGTATTTTCTTTTTAGTTTCATTTCACTTTTACAGTTTTACATCATTGAACTGCTGAATTTTATAAAATTGTTTTGAGTACATATTGTGAGACACGTTTTAAATTATTCCATTAAATATTCATTCTTCTATATGATTTATATGAATTATTTATATATAAATTAATTTGAAAATCTAATTAATTTCCTCATGTATAAGATTTTCCTTCATGGTAAACCATTTTCAAAATGTATTTTCTAAACACTCTTATTTTATTTTGAACCGTTTTCAACCATGGAGATACACCAACAGTTTTTTAGAACCTAGAATTTATTCGAGTAATGTTTAGGGTTTATGGGTTGGGTTAGGATGTTACTTGTGGTTAGTGAGTCATAATTATATTGGTTTTTGTTCTCATGGTACACTATATTGGTAAATAGGAAATGGTCATTTTCATGCATCATGTTGGAATTCATTGATAGAAATCGCATCATGGTTTCATGGTGATGAAGAAATAAAATTTATTGATCATGAAATACATTTCAAAATGGGTTTTTGGGAAATTTAATGTTAAAATCACTTGTTTAGAAAGAATTATTTTATAACAAGTTTAAAAATGGTTTCCTCTATAAAAGGAATGGTTTTATTGAATATTTTTATTCTTGAAAAATTAATCTTGAGTAAAAATGTTTAATTCATTCAAGGAGTGATGGATTTTTAATACGTTTTTTGGTAATGGTAGATTCAGTTCCATATAATACACCCTTTGAGAACATGTGATTTATTGGTATGTGGAAATGGTAACATTGGTATATTATTTTTAGAAATTATCAATAACACTAATATTGATATGGTTGGAAAATATTATAATATTCATAGTATTTTTAATAAAATTATATATCCATTTGTGAATTGGGAAAGGGATCTTGAAGATTTCTTAGTTTTTTAGATAAAAAATCTGAGTTTTTGGTTTTTGGTTTATTCAATTGGCTTAGTATAATGATTTCTATAATAAATAGTTTTTTGGATGTTTTTTTAGAATTTCAAAAAAAAAATGACTATGAGAATCTGGCTGCATTATAAGTTTATAGAGAATTAAGTGTGAGACTGGTAGATAGTTTCCGGATAAGGAAATTATGAGGATGTTCTTTATGGTGACACAAGTGTTGTTTTTTAATATGGGATCATTATGGTTATAGGATCATTATACTAGTGGGGCAATCTTAATGGTTCAGAAATATAGCTCAATATAGTTTTGTGTTGATTGTTTAAATTGTAAAGTGGGTGGGTTTGATTATTGTTACATGATGTGGGATGTGAATTAGAGAATAAATCTTGACCTATTGTTTCACTTAAATATTATAGGTATGTATGAATCTTATTAATGGAATAAAAAATTAGATTTGTATGATCAAGTGATGAAATCGGGGTGGCGGATTTACTATGGTGTGTTAAAGGATAGAGGGTCTGTAACAATTATATGAAACATGGGTCTAAAATGAGATGGGTGTATAGTGATATAGTTTGGGATGATAAGTATGGGATATTTGTGATATGAGTTTATAATTAATTAGTTTATTTGAATGGTTGGATATTATTAGGGAGTAATTCAGAATTTGGATAAATATCTTGTTTTTTTTTGTTGTATCCATTTGGTGTTGGGTTGAATTTCGTATGAATACTCTCTTCTTGTTAATTGAATGAGTTTTGGTTTGGGTATAAAATATTTTTTGAATGGTATAGAATTTATTTATCCTTTCTCTTAGAATAAAATTCATTGTTACATATGAGACTTATGTGGTATCCTTTGATGATTTTTTCTTAGAATGGAATGATTATTTTCTTGAGACTTATTATTTTTCTAGAGCCAAGGAACTTGTAGATGAATTGATTGTTGGGATCCCTATTGTGTTATTCTTGTGAAACCCCAAAAATGATATCAAAATTTATATTAATGGGGTATATAATAAATTTCTGAATGGTAGTACACACTCTGTATGAATTTAAATAATACATATTGGTAATTTCTTTATGATGATATTTTTTATGTGAGTGAGAATTAGCTTCATTTTTGGAATGGTTAGATGTGGCATAGATAATTGATTATTATTTGATAAAATAAGGTCTATTTGACTAGGTTAATGCCTTTGTGATGTTGATACTCATGTATAATATAATTGAAATAATTATTAAAATTATATTATCTATTTTGTGTCTTATATGATTAATGTTTTGGTCAACTAAGTTTTGGAGTTATCTAGTGGGGGTGTGTCTGATGGGTGCTTTGGTATATGTATGGGGAAAATATTAAATAAAGATATTATGTAATTTAGAGAGTTTCATAACCATATTTAGTATTTCTTTAATAGATAACTAGTAGTGGATAGAAGAATGACATGGAATGCAAGCATGAAGTGACACTTATTTCACATGGAAATAGGTGGTTTCACTGGGCATATGACATTATCATTCATTATAGGGGTATATAACAGTGGATTATGGATAAAATGGTATGAATCCTTCGTGGAATTTTATTATATATTTAATATCTTGATTAAGGATTCCACAACATGTTTACTGGGTTATAAGGATGGTGGTCCCTCTTTAGGCACTCTAAGTTGGTGAAGATCTCCTAAAAGGGAGAAATTTTGAATTTTTGGATATGGGACTTATCAAGGTGAGTAATACAGTTGGTCTATTTATTTTAAAAATATTTCTCCATGGAATATAGGAAAGTATGAAAGGAGTGTCATGGGTGGTACATTTCGAATAAATATATTTTAGGTCTTTCATTGGAACTAATATGGTAATATTAATGTTTTATTGATAACACGAAGGTATTCAAAAATGGGTACTAGTATGTGGTGATCAAATAAATTCATCTTCACCAATACATTACAAGGGGTAGCACATATTAGGGTATAACCACAATTTTTTGGCTTCTAGTATGGATACACTAATCCATTGGAATAGAGTAATGAAATCCTTCTACTAAAATTATAAATATTATGTTACATGGAATTAATTAAATTGTGGTGAGACTTCTAATTAGTTATTATGAAATTGGTCTTGATGAAGTATTTTTACAACCATATGGGTCTTTTTTTCATAATAGATAATCAGTTTTGGGGTAATTTCAGAATTCATGTGGGGATGATTCACACCATTGTAAAATGGTAATTCAAGGAGAATGAAATTAGTGGTTTCATGGATTTATATATAAATGGGTGTTCAGTTTCATATGGAAAATTAAAAATATGTTATAGGGAAAGAATTAATCACATAATGGATGACTAAAAGAATTCAGTCAGTTATTAATATATGTTACAGATGAGAATTTAGTTTTGATTTTATCATGAAGTTCATATCGTTCTTCAATTAGTATGTTAAGTATATGTTCTGAGAAGATGTTCTAGGCCATTGTATCTTAATATCACAAGATCCCATGAAGTTTAAAACTGGTTTTATTTTTATAATACAAAATATTGGTCATTTTGATGGTCAAGATATGGTTTCAAAAGACTAAAAAATGTAATATATATTCGTGATAATGTAGTATGATAATGAAAATATATTGAGATGGAAATGTTTAACCTCATATGAATTTAAATGTAGGTGATGTATGAATGGTTTTATTTTAGATTCTTGAGATTTGTGATAGGAATTTGAATTAGAATTATGTAGAAGATAATCATCATCAATATTTATGGCGATACCCTTGAGTGACCACATTTTATTCTGGTAGAGTTTGGTGTATAACATGGCATAATGTGATGATTCCATGTTAGATGATTATTTTTTGAGTTATTTCCATAACTTATTATAGAATCTAATATTGTGGTTAGGGGCTCATAATGTTATTAATATATCACTTTATGACCATATTCTGTATTTGAGTACATGATGAGTGGTTTTGATTCAATGTATCATGAGTTGGGGATGACACAGTGGGAAAACAACATGGTACCACAAGAATGAAGTTTATTCCATTTTTTCATTATATTTTAAATGTTATAATTTTTTCATGTATTTGTGGGTGAATAAAAAATTCATGAAAAACAAGGGATATGAAGGTAATGATTACTTTTTTAGACCCACTAACACAAATTAAGTGATAATGTATATTATATTAGTAAAAAATATAGTGCTATAGTTTGGAGAAATAAAATAAATTTTTGGATTGTTTCAAGGGAATTTTGGATAACATTAACACTGCAATAATATTTGTTGGTTTCCTACATGGTTAAAGAATGTCCCTCTCAAGGATTCAGGGAAGGTAAGCCTAAAGATATGTGTATATAAATTTTTTTGTTTATCAAGGATAAAAAATATTAATTGGAATGTTACCATGTGTAATGATTTTTTCATATCCTAATTTGGGATATATATATATATTGTGTTCATTTTACACTACTAGTTTAGATCAAATTGAGTTAAACGCACATTTAAAAATACAATATAATATTTTAAGTGTTATTTAATATAGAGGGAATGTATTTTGGTGTCAGGTTATTCTATTGTTCTGTGATCTTTGGATGCTTTGAAAATTACATGAAAAGGAAAGGTAGATAAAGACCATGTTGCATAAATAGTGGGTTGAGATATTCTCTAAGAAGAGTACAATATAACATGATATATAAGAGACTTTATATAGTTTAAATTTCTATAGGTATCTAATTGATGGATGTAAATATTTTGTTTAATATATGTTATTATTTTAGTGGTTATTTGGTAAAATTGGTAAAATCTTGAGACATTTTAGAGGTTTCTTGGGTGGAATGAATAGTCACTTGAAATGTGTAGAGGCTGATAAAATTATGTTGTTTTAGTGATGGTGAGTTGTATGGGTGACATGGATAGTCATTAGGGCCATAAAGTAGATCCATTAATGAAAATAAATTCTACTAAATAATTTCTTTTTATATAATATTGTGGGACTTCCACCTCAATTCAACCAAAATCATTTGACCCTATAAATACCTCATTTTTTTGAAGATATCACTCTTAAATGTCTTATATCCAAGGATTCATGGAATATTTTGTGTTTGGATCAAATGTACGGCCCTTTGATTCCTATTTTTTAATCTTCTTCCTAGTTTTTATTTGTGGAAAAATGTTTTATTCTCCACTTTCCTAATTTATTACTCAAATATGCATCCATGAATAGATCAGTGAGTTGTAGATAGAGAGTAAAAACATAAAAATATGGCATGTGATATTTTTATGTGTGTGTTTGAAAATTATGAATTTATAACAAATTAGATATTTTATTTATATCTCTAATACAAGAATTGAATAAAATTATGTGTGATACTTCACATAGTTAATAAATTTCTATCTATCATGGAGGAAATAATATACATTGAGATCTTTAGGTTCATTTAATGTATGAAACTATAATGTCGTACATTTTAGAATATATATCATAAATCTTGGTATTATAGAAGATTAAATAAGAATGTAATATAACTTTATAGATGATGTAACTATTACCCATACCTATATTGAAATGGGAAAAAATATTTAATGATTTAGTCATAAGACATAAACTGAAATCTAATACCTATAATTCGATTTAGTTATATTTTAACCTTTAAAAATCCCACACAATGTATTATTATTCGATAATATGTCTTCCTTGGTCAGAATTTCTAAATACACATAAAGGATTATCAATGTAATATGGGGTAAGATATTAAATTTTATCATAATGTGATGTCATTTTTACCTTGAATTACTATATAATTAATCAACAATAATTTTATATATGGATATTCTTCAGTACTTCTTATCATCTATAGCTTGATGACCAACATTAAAAGACCAATTAAACATTAGATTATATTTAAATATCCAATTCAATTGTTTTCAAAGGAGTATGGAGTCAACACCTATATATAGTGGAGTTCACATATAATAATAGACTCTAATATAGACTTCAAAGGGTACGATATGAGGCTCTATATGATAATATATGGAGAACTATAAAATGATTTGATAAATTCTAAAACAATAACCTTAATGGGACAAATATATCTAAAGGGATAATATAGAATATTAAACCATGTAATGTAACATTAAAACAAAAAAAAATCGAATAAATATATGAACTATTAATAATTTATGGGATTTGAAATCTGAAATTAATGAATTGGAATACCACTATGAATCCCTATGTAATAAGGTTATGAGATTTGGGAAGAAGGACAATCTAAACTATATATCCATTATCCTTTTAAAATGCTAGAAAATTTTGGAATTTCTTATTATAATCTTTCACTACCACCAAACCAATCCAAAATTTTTTATGTGTTACATTTAACATTTTTGATCATGTTAGTACCTAATTCATCATATGCATTCAATTTAAAGCTAAAAAAACGTTAACATGATATCCCTTATGATAAAAAATCAGTAACCATAATGGATCATAAGGACAGAATATTGATAAGAAAAATCACTATCACTATTAAAGTTCTATGGTGGAATCAAAATCTAGAGCATGTGTTGCGGGAAACTAAAAATGTAAAGATAACAAAGTACCCTCATTTGTTTCCATCTAAGTGAAGATATTTCATGGAAGAAATTTTTAAGGGGGTAAAATGTAACATCTATTTATTTTAGAGAAAATTTCGCATAAATAATATTATGTTGAATAAACTATTTCATAAAACAATTGATGTAAAATTAATCATAATACATTTTACAGAGATAAAATATTACAATTCCATATAATTATTTATACATAATGAAATTATAATATGAAATATCATCTAGAATATTAGAATAGAAATAAAACCAAAAGTAAATTAAAATCCCATGTACATGAAACCCTTATCAATGTAGGTTTCATTGAATATAATACCCATGGTTATATCTATAGACACATAAAAACATATATAAAATTGATATGCATTGATAGATGTAATTGAATATGATGAATAATATTAGTGATATATGTGTGGCTATATAGAGGAATAAAATGTAACTATTAAATATATGGTTTTTAGATTTATGGTCATTATATATATATATATTCATTTGATGAATAGTTCTTGGGTAAACATTATTTTAATATATATATTGAGGTTTTGTAATTTAAAATAACATAATTTAGTAATGATAAGTAATTTGGTAATGAAACAACAAGATATAATGCAATTAAACAATTTTACGATAAATATATGTATTTTAATTCGTTCAATTTTTTTTAATAATGATTAATTTAATGTATTTAAAAAATTTAAATGAAACATTTATAACCAGTAGAATGAAAAAAAAATTAAAATATAAATAAATAATTTTAAAGTGATTTGGTTCCAGTTGTTATTTCTAAAAGAGCTATTTTTTAGTGTTGTGAATTTTATTTTTTAAAAATTAAATTGATAACATTTAAATGATATATCTAATGAAATGATTCATTTTATGATCAGATATATCAAAACATATTAATTAATTTTTTTATATAAAATAATATTAATAATACATAAAGGTGAAAAACTCATTTTTATATAGAAATACTTTTAATATATATATATATATATATATATATTATGTTTTCATTTAATAGAAATGATTCCCAAATTTATGGCATGAAGATGAATAAATATAAAATAAATTTATAATTAATATGATGAAATTTGTTAATTTGGTCAATTTCATTTTTCTGCATAAAAAAACTTACCAATGTAAATATTGAGTTACATCTATAATGGTAAAATGGTTAAATTAAGGGGTAAATATATAATGTATCATAAAAAATTATTGAATGATTGTGTGAGTGATTTAACAATAACAATTTACCCTGCTCCATTAATTTTCATCTTTTAATTCACTTAAATTTTATAACGACAACCTTATACAATAAAGAATGGGTCTTTATTAAAATGAACTACATAAACTCCTATAAAATGAACCGTCTTCTACCTCTCCCAGCCCACTCTATACAATATGTTATATATTTAATATCAGAACAAAATTATGATTATATATTTTGTAGACACTTTTTATAATATGGAATTCTAAATACTTCATTTTGAAGTAACCTATTTCATTATGGAGTGAATTCGTAAATGATAGTATATAGTTCGTCATTAAAATTTCAGTTAAATTATCATATAAACTCTTTTTGTATTTTATTTTACACAATAAGTTTGTCATATTAGCACCATTATTCTTCCAATAAATATATATTCCTATTACAAAACTCTACACTCTTATTCATTCTTTAGTATTACATTTTATTTTCTAGGTTAGTTGAACTACATATATAAATGATGTCATACTATATTCACTATATTAAATAAAAATGATATCAATAAATTCATATTAATAATATAATATATTAAAAATTAATTTAATTTATGAAAACGGTTAGGGAAGGATGAAAAATATCATTATAAAGCAACTCATTGTTATCAATAAATTACTAGAAATATGTTCTTCATGGATTCCATTCCCATAAACCAAAACCATACCTTATATAAATTTAATAATAATGTACATAAATCATTAAAACAAAATTATTTCACATCTATTACTCATCAGTTAATGTAAGATTTGGTTTCAATGTTGAGGATCGATATCACCAATACCAAAATAGTATAAAATAATCTTAATTAATAAAATATTTTGTTTTAAATAGGAAATAAATAACTAATATATACACGATGAATAACTGTAATTGAAAATTTTATATGTAAATATTTATAAATATGGTCATAAAATAAGTGATTATAAAATATATGGTTTAATATACATGGGGTGAAGTCACATTTATAGAATTTGGAAGTAAAGGTAATGGTTTATTTTCAAATCTCACATTCAAATACAAATTTTTTATGTATTAGCATCCATGATTATAAATTTTATTATTTTTCTCTCTAAAAACCAATATATGTTATTTTCCTATAGATATTTATTTGTTATACTTGTATTCTTACAATTTATGATTTACTTTGTTGAACATTTATCCTAATGGTTTACAGTAATTAAAGCTGACCTTATATCTTCTTTTCTGCTGGAAATATTTATCCTCTATATTCATATTCAATTTTTATTTTTTAAATATATTTTTCTATAATTATACAATTAATAATTTTCATTTATTATTTTCACTTAAAAATAATAATTAATGGATTCACTTCTTACCATTACATTCACTAGTCATTTTCTATTATCATTATCATTATTTTCAAGGATGGTAAATAAACCCCATATTTAAATTTTTTCATATAAAACTATTTTCCAATCATCTTCATTAGTTCAAATTTTTATTTTAACTTTCCAAATTTTCATGGGTTTTCAATGTAAATTTTATTTCTAATTTCAAATAAAATATTCTATTTTAAATTTTGAAAATAAAAAATGTAAATGTTATTTCTTACTATTTATAAATTTTTTGAATTATTTTTAAAATTAATTTTCTTCAATATAAATATTCATTTAGTTATTCATCCTTCTTAGGTAATATGATCCAATTATGTAACCATATTCTTTCTCTTTATTCCTCATTATCATTTTACTTAAAATTATTTATTATATTGGTTTATTTTTCAACGGTTATCTAAGATATCATGGGATAAAGAATATTTTATTTTTATGTGTCACACATGTGTACCGTTTATAATTTTTTTGTTGGTTAGATTATAATTATATAATGAAATGGGTAAGATATTCAATATCATTATATCATAAAGGGACATGGGTGGTTATCCTATGACCATTTAGATTATAAGACATAAGTGGGTATCATCTGTTTTCCATATTATGGTAAAGTGGTCAGCCTAATCTATTATTTAATGATTGTCTTATCCAATTTCCTTGAACTAAGTCATTATTTCAATTCTTACATTTATAACATATGATTTTGTTGTGCATTTTTAATATTTGATGTTCACATGGCTCATAATTATTGACTCACATTTTTGCAGCTCTGAGACTCAGGTATTATATTATGAATAAATATCTGAGTCATGTATCCTATTTTACGTTCTATAGTTTATTTGGTATGACATTTTTATTTTATAATCATACACCCTGATTATATTCTTAGAAATACATATTAATAATTTTATCACATTTTAACATCAATTATTATCTCTTATGTTTCCCATTAATATGTATCTAAGATAACCCATTATTATGTTTTAATTCCCCATGATTTGAAAAATAATATTATGTGTGATATGTCTATAAGTGTATCATGTGTATTGATTATTTGAGGGAGAGGTTGAATAATGATTGAAAAATAAGTTTCTGATGTATTTAATCTCCCAAGGAACTGAAACCATCGATTTTTTAAGTGGGATTCATTTTGTGATCAAATCAATATTAATGTGAGATGGTGTACTATGATTTTATGATTGTCTTGGTTCAACTTAATAAAAATATGTTTCTGGTAGCTATAATACTTTGTATAACTCATCTAGGTTGTATACATGTTTATTTACTGTAATAAAAAAACAATAGTCATTTATTTTTTAATTGTTTTTGTTTCAATAATGTGTAGTGTATTATAGTCTACTATATATATGACCTATATTTTTTAATTTTTAAAATTTTTCTATTTTATTTTTGTTATCATTTATCATTTTTGTTATATTATTATGTAATGAAAATTGATATCTGATATTCTTCTCTAAATGACTGGAAAATAATATTTAAATAATTTCTATAAATTTTGTTTAATAATTTAATTACATGATTATTATTGTATGTTTTTGTATTTGGTGTCAGAAAATTATTTACAAACTATTAATAATATTAAATTACATTCAATTTACATTAATTAATACATTAAATTGTATTTTTGAATAATATATATCTTTAAAACTCATTACTCATCTAAGTAAATGAATTTTATCTGATTTATTTTCAAATGGTTTTTAATTTTTCAATTAATATACTTTAATTGTTTAATCATAATTCACCACTATCAAAACAAATATTTTTTTTGTGATTTGATATCATATCATTATACAATTTCTATTATATTTTTAATTTTTTGAGCATTATCATGTTTAATATAGAGAAAATCGTATTATTTTTATAAAAATTGTTTCGTCCCATGATGGGTGATACACACTAATAAGGGGTGAGTTAATAAGTGCATATGGATATTTCAAATCCCCTAAATCTTAGAATTATTCAACACCTCAATTATAATATACCAATTTTTTCAATGATTATTAATTAAAATTATATCTTGAGAATTTAAATTTTAATTATAAATGAAAGAGTTTCTTTATAAATTAATCATTAATACACATATTCAGCTCATAAGAGTTTCATTTTCATCATTTTCATAAAAAATAAAGTATAATAATATTTTATTTATATATAAAATGGGTTCCATGAATGTCAGGTGACAACCCATCAAGCTCGATAAGGCTATGGGGCTAGAACCCATGGCTGAAGGGAGACAAGGGTGCAACACGTACGTGTAGCCTATGTGCTACCCAAAATATATCATCCATAAATAAATTAATAAATATTTATTTATTTCATTTAATAATATATATAATATAATAAAATTATGATCATTTTTTCATTTTAAATTATTATCATTAACTCTTGAAAGAAAATATATTTTATTTAATAGTTAAAACTTTCTCCTTGATATGATTTGTATTTTGAAATATTTAATGAATTTACTAATTATTAGATATTTTGTAAGTATTAATTTTGGAAAAATATATGCATGTGTACTTATGTTATGTTTCGTTATTTGTTATATCAAGGTATACAATATATGTAAGGCTATAAATTAAAATATAAAATATTTATTATTTTAATTGAATTATTCTTTCAGTAATTATATGATTTTATAAAAAATAAAAATTTAAAAATTTTAGAAATTTAATTGAGTAATATTTTCATAAATTATTAAATAAACATATCAAATATAACATAGGATGCATTTCTTTTTGGATTTTTTCAAAATATAATGATTTTAAAGTGAATAGTAAAAATTATCGATTATTTGTAAAAGCATCATTTATCTTCATTGAAAAATCAACTCATCAATAGAATTTTATCATAGATTATAATAAATATTTTTCGGTTAGAAAAAATCAAAATAATTTCGAAAATTGTTATTATACCTGATTTTTGTATAAGTTCCTTTTTTTGGACAAGAAAATACATTTTTCAAAAAATAGTTTTCATTTTATATTTTATTTTATCATAATTCAATTTATTCCACTTATAGAAATTGAGTCTCAAAAAATGGATTTCATATTTGGAATAAGAATAATTTATAAAATTTAATATTTTTTATTTCGGAATAGTAACCAGACTAAATATGTTTCACCATTATAATAATGTAAAATGAATTAAAAAATGGGGAAATGATTCAAAATCACTCCCAATATTTTGTTTATCCTATAGGTAATGTGTTTTTTGAACAAATAAATGTCTAACAAGTTAAATTTAAATGCCTCATACCTTGAGTCGTGTTACACTGTAAGTAATCGGATGTTTAAGGTGTCTGAGGAGTGTCCAAATCTTTTTTCTAGAAGAAAACAGAAGTTTTAGATATCTGAAAAAATTGTATATCTCTAAACTAATGGTAGATCTATTAAATTATGGTAGATAGTTGAACTATTTTATATCTATGATTTAATGATCGATCTAAAATGGTATGTATCTAATGATGGATTTGTAATAGTGAAAAACAAATTATGGTTCTCTAATAGAAGATCAAAAATTGTAGATATTAAATAGTAGATCTATGAACTAATGGTAGATTTCATAACTAACATTATATCTACAATGGAAGATATTGTACCTTGACCTTGGAAATTTCTTTATTTTATTCTTTTCACGATCATTAATCCTTTGGTCAAGGTTCTGGTTGATTCTCAATTTGAAATATTGTTTTTTTAGAAGTCTAAGTTTTTTGGGATTGGCAGCAAGGGTAGCATGGTCAATGCATAGTTAGGGGAACCATGAGACTTCTCCCAGGTAACTTTGAAACATATTTTGGGGGTCCTATGGTGAGGCCCACAGGAAGTGTACGATTTGAGAAATTGTGTAGAATTAGTGTGGTTTAGTTCTGGAATGAGGAAGTGGTGATTTTCATGGTTGTTGCATGGTTTGTTAACCATGTGACCAGACCATGTAGGATGTCCCACTTGTCCAGTAGAGTGTTCATGATTGGCACACATTTTTTCAAACTGTGTGGCTAAACCATATGACATTTCTAGTTTCTTAAAAATATGAAATTCCATGTTTTCTTAGAAAACTGTATAACACTATTTCCAGATTTCCTCCCCCTCCGACCTAGTCACAACAAGGATATATATAAATCCCACTTAAATTTTCCGAAACCCTATATAGATGCTTCTGGAATGTTCCTAGGTATGTTTCATTGTGTTTTGAGGGATTATCCTCTTCATATTTCCCTTCTCTATTAATATCAACATCTCTCTTGGCGAGGTTTTTCTTTTGTAAAAACCCTAAGGGTTAGAATTGATGTGTGGTTCTATTGCATTGATTTTTGGGTGTAAATATTTTTACATATGGTGTTATCTTCCATCATAGAGAGTTTCATCGCATTTTTACATTATTATGGTAGGTGTTTCCATCAGTTTCCCTTTTGATGCATTCCATTTCATGCTTGTGTATTTTTAAATAATTTGTATATTTATTTTCAATTCTTTTGATGTGTTTGATTGCGTTTTTTGGGTCATTAATGATTTTTTAATTTTAAAAAAATGTTTTATAATTAGATTCATTAAATGTTTTTTGTATATTTTTAGTCAATACCATTGATAAAATGCCAAGTCACCTATTTAGGTGGAGGTTGGTATTTTTAAATTTTGTATGGATTTGTTATTGGCATGGGTTTATTATGATATGAAACTTATGTGTGGATTTCAGTGAATTTTATGGGTTAAAAATTATTTATTTATATTTGTGTTGGTGGTAAAACATGTTCTGTCACTTTCAAAATTGTTATAGGGTGATTTCATCAATACTTTACATGCACTATTGGAAGCGAGAGCATGGATGTGTGCACGAGTTTCAAACATGGAAGGTCACACTAATTATAATGGTCATGGATAAACCTGGTCAACTTAAAAATGGGTTTTAAAACACTTATCCCTTCAACTTCATTAATTATTCAAGATCACGATGTTTTACCAATGGTCCCACGGTTTTAAAATGACACGAAACTAGTTTCTAGGATATTTTACATTATAGAACAATCAATACTTTTAAATATCGTTATCCTCTAAATGATATGAAAAACTATTTTGAAATTTAGACATCTTCTGTGATTTCAACTTCGTTTTTAAATGGTGTGGGATGTCGAATTGGATTTTAAATTTAAAGGACTTTTTGTCATTGTGAACAAGAAATTTGTATTTGATATTGTTTTGGAAATTGTTTTAGAAACATATTTATAGATGTATTGAAATCGAAAATGTTGAAAGCCGGATTTGGACTTTATAATGGTTTAGAAATGGAGGTGATGTTTGAAATATTAATTCCTAGTAGAAAACATATCAAGTTTTAGGAAATTTTTTGGAATCTTATGTGATGTGATGGCCTGGTTGGCACCTGAGAGAGGATTGTTCTGGGATGGTCACCCTTTTGATGGATTTACCAATGTGGATTATCATGTGGGTGGTTTTGATGTTTGGGTTATGAAAAAGCTATGATGGCCTATACAGTGAGTCACACATGCGATGGCCTCCTCAATACACCGTGTAATATTATCATGGGATTCATGTGAATCATTTAGATGGTCAACTGATTGTTTATTTTTGACCCTGATTAGACGGGTTGGCACCCCATTTATTATTTTGAGGCAAGGTGGTATTTTTCCACTAGAATGGAAGTTATAATGACTATTTGGTTAACGACTATATAGATGCACCAAATGTCGGAAGGGGAGTCTTGCCCGAGTACTTCTAGGGACACCTCGATCCGATGTAATTTCATGATACCACATGGTGTAGCGACCGATGTGGATTCAAAGTACATGGATAAAGAGATTCCATGTTTCTAATTATTTCATGGGTAATGGACCACCATTTATGTCATCATCTTAGGCACGACAACTAGTTATGCACTCTAGTAGTTTTGTCACGAGTTATGTTTTTTCATTGACTCGGTTGATGTGAGTGAGACTTTGTAATGGAAACTGTTTTTAAGTAGAAAATAATTTCATTCATGTACTTTTGAAATTGGAATGAATGGATTTTAAAAGGAAGTATCTTGGATTGTAAACTCATTAAATGATTGGGTTTTGATGAGGAAAATAAATGTGTTACCCTTTTCTCTACTTCTCATATTTCACATATGTGTGGGTTTGTATGTGAAGTGCAAGTGTGAACCTGTGTATTAATGGTGTAAAATGGAGTGTATGAAAACATATGTGATGGTTTATACGATTCCCTGGGTGAGTATTTGAATACAATGGTTTCTCTTCATTATTTCAAAAAATTTTGTGAACGGAAATTAATTTTAGGAATTTTATTTAGTTTAAAAAGTGGGTTTTCGTAACTGTAAAGTGTCTTTGGAAGAAGGATGTTTTGAAAAATGAAATGGAAATTAGATTTTTTTAAATGAGGTTTTAGGTTTTTTTATTTATGTTTGGCTTATATTCCATTCATTTGGGCGTTAGATGTTCCTTTTGATTATTTCTTGGTTTCATGTGTGTTTTTGTGTTATGATCCTTGCTCTATTCAAAATATTGTACCATGAATGTTTTCTAAAGATTATAATTGTTCATTCCATGTTTTTATTTATTCTCAGTTGTTTCCTATCATTCATGGTGATTGAGGTCTGTCAAAGGTAGTATAAATTATTGAGGAAGTCGGGAGTGTCTTCAGATTGATGGTAACTCATGAAGTAATGAGATACTATGTCATTCTATATATGTTTAAGGATACATCATTGTATGAATTATTGACTCTTTCCACATCATAATTTCAAATTGGAATGACATGGGAAATCATTAAGACCACTTTCAACCAAAGATTCATATCTAAGGAGGTGAATATGGGGAAGATAGCAGAGTTTCAGGATGCTTTGCATGGCCAATAAACAAGGATAACCTATGTTGACCACTTTAAAGACTTTGTTCTTTTCTCTCTGGATTAATCATTAGAGGATCAGTTGAAACCTCTGCATTTGTTTTGGTATCTTCACCAACATATCATGGAAAAATCTCTCACATATAGTGAAATCCGTATTAATAAGTAGATGGATGAGGTATTTTTAGCTGAGTTGGTACATGGGGTGAAGTATATGGTTGGATATTAGGATGGCAACCCATATTGAGAGTGGAGTGTTCAAGATAAATCTTTTCTTGAAATGAATCGTTTATCAACTCTGGATTCTATTGCATCTAATCATTTTCTTCTCATCCACCTATGTGGTCGATTTGGGAATTTGATTACATCTTGTCTCAATCCTACAAAGGGTTTATATCACAGACCATTTGGGGAATCTACAAATGTTTTATATGAATTTTTTCACTAAGAATATTTTTTATTAGATGACTTTAACCCCTAGTGATGACAATGTATATGTTCCAACCATCAAGGCTCTATCCATAGTCCTTTAAGTGATCCTCACTCACATTCTGGAATTTTTCCGTGGTTTGTAGGAAACATTGCGTATGTTTTCTCCAACGTGGTGGTGGTGATGATTTATAATCTTGTTATAAATTCTTTCATTTTGTGATTTTTTGTTTATTTATTTAAGAGACTCAATGGGTTTTTTTCTGTGAAATCTGTTTCGGTTCCCTGAATGTGGACATTTAAATGGTTATCCTTCATGAATTAGTTTCTTTATTTTAGTTTTTTCTCTTTGGAGTAGTTCGTGATTGTAGAAATTTTTGATTTTAGATTGTGTTCAGGATCATTCGTAGGTCTGAGATTCATCCGCATACCTCCCCATTATGTTGGGGGTCCTTATCTTGTGGGTATGTTTTTTGGTTTGGGGTAGAAGTTCCCAGTTTCCTAGATTTCATTGAGGTTCTTTTTTCTGTTAGTGCTTCCATGTTTGGGTTTGAATACTAGTGGTGTTAGTTGAAAATTTGTTATTGGGAGATCCCTCATTTTATATCTCCTTGTTCTTCATGTTGAGGTTCACATTATTTATATTCGGGTGTGACTTGTGAGTGAATGGTCACCCCGATGATCGTGGTCCATTTTATTTGGATCAGTCATGGAATGAATTTTTGTTTATCTTTCAACTGAGTGATTTTCTAGTGGAAAAAGGTTTTTTTGGTATTGAAAATTCCAACACCCCAACCATGGATATTCATTTTTTAATTATTCTATTGATATTGGATCCTATTCTCATGTTTTATGTTGATCCCTTATTTGAATTATATATTTTTTATTGAGAAGTTTATTTTTTTTGGGTTTGGAAATAATCGGAACATGGGTAGCACATAGTTAGAGGAAAATGTGGGATGTCTCTTAGGTAACCATGCAGCTTATGTGGGGTTTCCAGTGGTGAGGTGAATATGTTGCACATTGTTTGGGAAACAGTGTCGAAACTATTTGGTTCAGTTCTACAATGGGGAAATGTAATTTAACATGGGTTTCATAAGGTTTGGTAACCATGTGGCTACTATATGCAAGGTGACACTTTTTTCCTGTAGAGGGCGTACAGTCTTCTCCAAATTTTTCAAATTGTGTCATCAAAGTATGCGAGCTGCCCACATTTTTAAGAATATAAAATTCCATGTTTTCCTCACAAATTTTTTAACCCCATTACAAGATTTCTTCCCCTCATCTGACAATGTTTCACCATGGGGCTGTATAAAACCCTCATCTATCTCTCCAAAACCTCCATGGATGCTTCTTGAATGTCCCAAGTAATGGTTTTTTTAGTTTTAGTATACGATACTCTTCCTTAATCCCTTTTCTATTGAGATTATGGTCTCTCTATGTGGTGTTTCTCTTTTTTCAAAACCCTAGGTATAATGTTTGATGTGTGGTTCGATTTCTAGGAGGTTAGTGTCTGAAGATTGTTCCTTGGGGTGCTGTCTTCCTTCTCTGAGAGTTTATTCTTATTCACACTCCATTAATGTAGGTTTTTTGGTCATTTTATTTCCAATGCATTGAATTGTATTCTTGGGTATTTTTAAATAATTTATAAATGTATTTTTCATTCTTATTATGTGATTTATTATTTTTTGTGTTGTTTTTTTGTTGGTAGAATTTAGTTAAAATGGAATACAATGATATTATTTAAATATGCTAATGTGTATATGCACTCAATGTGTTTGATAGAATTCAATATAAGATTCTTAGATGAAATTGGATGTTTTTAGAAATTTTTTGTCTTGGTCATGTTTTTATGGCATGGGTTGATTATGATATTTGTCATGTGTGTGGAATGTGGTGTCTTTTTTGGGTTGACAGTTATGCATGGCTTATTGTGTTAGGGTTAGAACGTGTGTTGTTACATTACATATATTTATATGATGATTTCATGAATACATGAATTGTACCATTAGATGTAGGAACATGCATGTGTGTATTGGGTGAACACATGGATGGGAACATAAATAAGAATTGTCTTGCATAAACCTTATCAACTAAAAACCATTTAAAAACACTTATCCTTCCCTATTCAGCTCTTCTTCAAGAAAATAATGTATTACCAATAGTCCCTTGATTCCCAAATGACATGGAAGTGGTTTCAATGATATATAAAATTATATCTTGTTTTTCACTTCGAAAGACGGTTCTCTTCTAGATGGTATGAAATCTCATTTGGATACTATTAATATTTTGTGGGTTTTCTACATGGTTTTGAAATGGTTCTAGATATGAAATTTGATTTGAAATGTAATGTCCCATTTGGCATTGTGCATATATAATTTGTATTTAATATTTTTTGGAAAATGGTTTTGTAAAATATTTTTAGACATATTGAGATAAGTAATGTTGAAAAACCAATTGGAACTTTATAATGGTTGAGAAATATATGAGGTTATAGAAATATAAATGTTTGGTTAGAAACATAAAATGTTTTGAATAATATTTTGAAATATTATGTGATGTGAAATCCTGATTGGTGCCCTCTAGAAGATTTTTGTGAGATGGAAACCCCCATGTAATATTTCTTAATGCGGGTTATAATGTGGGATGGTTTGTGTTTGGGGTAGGTCAGTGGGGTGGACATAGGTAAGGTGAGTCACATAATCAATGTCCACCTCCATTAACCACATAAAATAACCATTTGTTAATTGGGCATCTTTTAGAGGGTCTAGTGACTATTTCTTATTTTCCTTTAGTATAAGGGTTGGATCATCTTGGATGTTTTAGAGGCAAGATGGGATTGTTGGACTGAATTGGCAGCTATAACAGTAGGATTATTTTGACTACAGAGGGGAACTATATATTAATAGTTGAGTCTGACCCATGTATATCTTGGGATGGATCAGGAGACATTAACGAAATACACATGGTTTCAATTTATATGTAACTATTCACATTCCATTAGAATTTATTTCATTTTTATATATTTTTTTTACTTTTATTATAGTTTGGTATTGTTTTATTGGATTTTGGTTTGGGTTTCTGTTATAAAATTGAATCATATTTTGAAAATACTGATATAGTGTTTGTAGTTTGAAAGAATGGAAATATGTGTTTATTTATTTAAATGAGAAAATCTATTTTTAGATAAGTATTAAAAAAAAATTTGTGGTCTATTTTCTAAAAGGAAATGAATGTATTATTTTTTGGTTGTCTACTAAGTTGTTCAGCTTACACCTTACTTGTGCCACTCAGCAACGACAGACAAAATCTATCTTACTTGTGAAGGTTTCTGGTTTGGTTTCTCAACCATGGAGAAGTTCGGTCTTGAGTTTGGCGGTGAACAAGTAGTATGTGGAGATAATTTTGAGTGGTTTGGTCATTGTTTTGGGTTATGTTTTTTGTATTTTCATTTCTATATTGTACTTGGATTAGTTTTTATATTTTTTGAGGTTTAGTTGTTTTTGGATTTTTCTACAATATTTTTTTGTTCTATTGATCCTGGATTATTTGGGAAAAATCATTCTCATAATTTTCACATGGATTCCCAACACTAGTTCCTAGACCATTGGGATTTGGGAATCCATTTAGGCCATGTCTTAAACTATGTCAGATGTCGGGTTAGATGGTATCCCAGGTTGGTTCGTGACAGTAGATATACAGGGGTTGATCTCCAAGGATAGATCTCTATTGGTTTACCATTCATGTTGTAACTCTAAACTAATAGTATATCTCCAAAGTTGGATCTCAAAAATTATATCTCTGAATGAAGGGTGGTTCTGTAGGATTATATCTCAACATTATGACATTTTTTTTCAAAAACTTATGTTTTACACTTTTTAACCTAATATATTTATGAATAATGTTTTTAATTACATAATAAAATAAAATTATAACCATTTAAAAAGTTATTAAGCTGATATTAAATTTTTAATAAGTTCATAATGCATTAAAATGGTTAAACCAGATAGATTTAACTATATCTGAAATTAATTTCCAATTTGAAAATGTATCACATACCACTGGTTATAAAACTAAAATCTAAAAAGATAAAATTAGTACATCATTTTTTCATTCCTGATTTATTTTGTGTACAACGGTTCTATATTATTTTCCCCTTAGATTTTTGGATCCCTGTTTCCAGTGTTATTTCCAGTTCTTCTTGTTAGAGGATTCCTCACATAGGCGCACCCCTTGTTTTTAGTATAGTAAGTTTGTGTAAATCTTCTCTCTTATTGGTACGAATTCGATAAATTGGTATTTATTTTTATCATGGGTGAGTATTATTATGTTTATCAATTTGAAAATGGTTGTGTCAAAATAAATAGTGATAAATGAATTTTTAAATAGATTTAATAAGGTACAACATACTGATATCATATTTTTTACTATTAGGTATGGTTTTTGTTATTGATATTTTACGATCTTAAACCCCTCTGACAATCAAAGCCATTGGGGTTCCATGTTGGTGCACTAGTTTTATATTTCTGGAATGCATTCTATGTGTTTATTGACATCATGTATACTATAATTGTTTAATTATTTATATTCATTTAATGAATTATATGCCCATGACATTACATTTATGTTATAAAATCCATTAAATAATGTAGTGTAATTGAATGAAATACCTAATGAATAATAGATAAAAATTTGTTTGTGGGGTTAAACATGTTTTCGGAAGAAGTTTTGTGATTTATTTTGGTTGTGTTGAGGAATTACATTGGCATTGGCTATGTTGTGATGTGTTAGCGGTGTGGATGGAATGGTCTTTGTGGTGATATTTTGCATTGGTGATGCAATAGTTGAAATTGGATTGTTGGTATATTTAATTTAGGTTGTTAGTTGTTGTGATGTGATGGGTAACTATATTTCCCCATGAATTAATGGAATTAATTATATAATAATTATTTTAAAAGGGTATGCATAGTGAATGTGTTGACAATGTAGTAGAAATAGTAACCAAGGTTCCTATTGTAATTTAATTGGTTGGTAACCAAAATATAGAAATTGTTCTAATGATAATTCAATAATTAAATATGAATCATGGCTTGAGTTTCTCTTGTGTGGGGATGTGAATTCAGTTATGTAAGTAGAATTAGAGGATCTTGTGAGATTTATTACATATTTTGTGATAAAAAACATAAAATAAAGTGACGTGTGATAAAATCCACTTCTCTAAATCTATAATATGGCCATTGATGTGTTTCGATGTGTCGTCGTGCTTGTCGGGTAGTGAATTATGTTTTCAAGTCAATTTTCGGATGATGGGTGAGATAGTTTTTGTAATTTTTTTGGTTGAGGTGGTGGTTATTAGGGTTTAATTTTGGAGCAGGGAGCTGGTGGTTTTTTTTTGTGAATTTGGGGTAGCAAGGTGGTGCATTTTTTGGATGTGGTTATGGGGAGGTGATGATATGGTCCAATGGGAATAATGAGATTATTGTGATGTGTGGTTATGTTCTTATAGAATCATCCATAATTTCAGAATAAATTATTATTCAGTAATGATTTAAATGCATAAATTTTGGTTTAGTTAATGTGATATAAGTGATTAATGAAAAAAATAAATTATGGGCTATGTGGTTAAATGTGGATGGTTCTTAATAATGAAATGAATGGGTTGTCTAATGGAAATTTTTTATGGTGTGATTTGTCTTGCTGTTTTTATGGTGTTATGAATTTAGTTGTTTAAGTAGATGTGGTTGTGTTCTGAGTAGTTTTGGGATTGGTTTTGAAGCCATAGGGTCGAATTGTGTGTTGTTATATGTATGTACTTCTATAGTCTTTTAATTCATATGCACACCAATCCTACAATGACCAATATGCGTTAACACCCACATAATCACACATGGAGTGTTTTTTTCAATATCTTGGTGATGAGGATGGATTGGTGTCTAAATTCTCATTCATTATCTATCATCAAGGGTAGTTTTTATAAAAACGCTTTAATGGTCAAAGGAAATTTATTTCACTAAGTGATGACCCGGGTGTCTTTGGGTGGGATGTGATGATCATGATTTGGGGAGGAGGACCAGATTCTTTTGGGAAAGATATGATTTGACAATGATATGGGTGCATTGAACCAAGTTTTATTGTTATAGATGTGATATTACAATACTATTAGATGACTAGTAGTGGGGTTCGTGTATGGTAGGAGGAGGGAACAAATTTGATGTCTTTCATGATCGTGATACAATACCACTTTGATTGTGGTTGTGATGTCATGTCCCTTGTGTTTTTAGGAGGTATGTGATGTGATGGTGCTATGGGGTAGTGGCCCCAGTGGTTTTGGGTGTGATGTGATGTTTCAATGCATTTTGGTGATAAGATATATTAATTGGATGAAATGGGAGATCCATAACAAATGAAATTGTGGTAAAATAGTGGAAAATTAGAGGGAAAGAGGTATTGGTACCCATTATTGATAAGATGCATTTTATGTTAATACAAATGGATGTATTATTTGGGAGTGATCCATTATGAGGATTGATTTTATTAGTATGCAAGTATAGATTTGGTTATACTGTTTTATCATTGGTGAATTAGTATGACTTTTCACATGTGCATGAGTGACTTTAGTTTTCCAAATGTGTGTACTTGTATGCTCACCATTCATATTTTAAAATGTTTTAGGTTTATAGGAGACCTAAGTGGTCCTTGTTTAATATTTATTTCTTAGAACTTTGGATAGATGATTTCTCAAAATATTAGCTTTTTTATTTGGGTGTTTTATTTGGAGACTTTTACCTATCTATGTTTTATTTATACATTCAATTTTTATGGCTTTAGTTTATTTTGTATTACTAAATGGAATTTTCTATTGATGATTAATCTCATGTCGAGAACTTATTTTATATAGATGAATATGCTTCCCATTTAATGAAATTTGTATACCCTCCATTCTTGTCACCAACTTGACATTTACTAAAGGAGTGATTTAGGGGGTCAATCTCTCTCTCTCCCCTCATCGTAGTATCATTAGATATAGGGGGCCTCAAAGACTGTTATAAAAGTTAAATTTTGTGATATAGGATGGGATTTGGAGTTAAGAACAACATGTACTGAATGTGTTGGTAGGAAAATATTTTCAATTGACCTTATTGTGTTATATAGGGCAAGGATACCGGCTATAAGAAGAGATTCTTGGGCCCCCATGATCAGGTTCATAGATACATGGATTATTGAACAAATAAATGAGATAGAAATAATTATAGGGTAGATAAATAGGACAGATCCATTCATCATTATGAAATGTGTTCTTATTTCATTTGGGTTTCATTGGGAATGTCAAAATGAATATATTGAATTAAAAAAAATATAATTGAAATTTCAGACTACATGGCATAGGAAATTATTGCATTATTTTCACCTATGGGTCTTGTTAATCTTATATGTTTTCTTTGGGCTAGTGAGGTTCAACATGACTATACGGTTGAATATTATAGTCTAGATTTTGGTAGAAGAACATGAGGCTTATAAGAGGGTATTACACACCTCCCAATGATATGATTTGGAGATGTATGAGGGGGTGATTCTAATATAAAGTAAAAGAGATGGCTAGAACAGATCAAGATCTCTATCAATTTGATTCATTCCTTGATGGATTACTAGATCCCTTTCAAAGTATGTTATATGCGTGGAATTTCACATAAGTGGTTGGTGTTGAATCTGCAAGATCAAAGGGAGAAAGATGTTTATTGGGTCGACTATCAGAAAGTGTTCCTAGAATATTTGAATTCATCGACCATGAAGGTAATAAATATGATTGATTTTATTTCTCTTCATAAGTTGATTATGTAAGTATTGATGTATGGATACATGTTTATGGACCTTATGTGCTTTTCTCTCTATATATATTTTTATCGAAGAAGTATCTCATGAGATACATATTGAGGAGGCACTTCGTCCTTCTATCCAGTATATCGTTAACCTTTCTATATTGGAAGCATATCTGAAGGATCATAATTAATTGATGGTGATCAAAAAGATTAACCCTCAACGAGATTTCTTAGTAAGAGTAAATCAATAAGGTTCCTCGTTGAGAAGAGATTATAGAGAAATTCTCCGGTTCAGGCCTTCAAGGTTTTGACCAGGGGGTATTCATTCTTAAAAAATTCCCATTCAAACATCTAGAGATAGTGGTTTATATAATGTACGTATGGAATTCATATCGGTGTGTTTCATTTTGAGAGTTCGTTAACATCATATGGACCAAAACCTAGTGCTTGATCATGCTTAGTTAGTAGACATGGAAAGGTTTTGGGTCATCATCATTTGAAGATACCAGCATGACTATTCCACCATCTAGGGAATAGGGATTTTTCTCTGTCGATGGGAGATGGAGAAGCTTGAGGAAAACATCAGGATGGTCAGCGTCTTTAGGGACCTCAACCTAAGAATGGTCATAAAGGTGGCCATTATAAGAGTTGCAGAGGATCAGAGAAGATAAGTTTTACTTAGTGGAGGCAATAAGGCCAAATATTTCACATATCATCAATTGTATGATCAAATTTCTAGTACCCTTGATTGTATATTTTATGCTTCAGGGAATTAAAAATCCGTTATTGTAGAAAATTTTGTTTTTTTTCATTGTTTCTTGAAATAGAGAGGCTTCCCAAGCTCCTATAGTTGTCTTCTTCAGTCAGAGGCTAGAGCATCTTGTTTGATTTGTTGTAGGGGCGTAAATTGATGGTGGGGAACATCATTCAAATGGGGATATTTTATTTCTATAGAAACAACTATATGATGTAATATTATGTATATACTGCCTATATTCAATATATTTTTGTTATCATGTTCTTATAGAGCATATTAGTGTTTCCAGTTGTGGATGTCTAGCCATTGGTTTTCATGGGTGAGAGGTGTTCTTAGGTGGTCAGTCAGCTTCTAAATCCTCTTTATTATTTGTTGGTTGTGTTCTCAGTGTAATCAGTGGACACTAGGATATTTTAGGTCCACATGGTCATTGTGGAGTTCCAAGATGTTTTACTAGAGTAATTTGTGATGTTTCAAACTCAATGTGATGTTGAGTTTGTGATAGATATGAATCTCAGTGTTTTTTCAATTTCGACTACTCTAAAGAAAATGAAACCTTTTGAGTTTCAAGAACAAAGGATTTAAGGTGATTATCTAATGAATAACTGCTTTACCAAGCCTAGTGTGTCACCATGGGGTGCCCCAATAATATTCTTTTTTAAGAGGAATAGTATTTTAAGGCTATGTGTAAACTATCAAAGGTGGATCCAGTTGAAAAGAAAGAATATATATACACTTCTAAGGATTGATAATCTTTTCATCCAATTTAGGGGAGAATGTTTATCCACCAAGACTGATCTGTTTTTCATATATCACCATTAGAGGTTTAAGTAGTGTGATTTCCCAAAAACTACTTTTGGAAATAGGTGTCAGAACTGTGAGTCTATAGTCATGTTGTTTGGTGTTATATAATCATTGACATTATTAATGGGGATCAAGAACTCTGTGTTTTTTGAGGTCATGAAATGGGTTTTCATTATATTCATTAATGATATATGGATCTAATAAAAGTTAAACGAGGATATTGTTTCACATATTAGATCCATATTTAACGTTATTTGATTCCACCAGCTATGGGGAATGTTGTCAAAGTGTATGTTCTGGACTCGATATGTGCTTTTCCTTAGAATGTGGTGTCTCAACAAGGTGTGGTAGTAAACCAATTGAAGTATTATGCATTTTTTTCTTGGGAATATCCTTAGAAAATGGAATAAGATCATTTTTTACTTTTATTTCTATCTATTATTTGTGTATTGTGTAGGATTTTTCATGGATTGCATCCCCAATAATCGCTTTTAAAAGGTTGAATGAGTATTATACGTGGACAGATTAGTGTTAGTAAATACTCAACTATCGTAAGGGAATGTTTTCTAGTGCTATGTTTCTTCATTTACGGTAGGTGGGTGTCTTGTTTGAGCTTTACTTTAACGTATCCCATCATGGATTAAAATGTGAATTGATGCTGTATAAGTTAGTGGTCTCATATAGGTTTTGGTAGTTATGGCCTCACTAATGTAGATATGCCACTCAAGGTGTAGATCCCATGGAAGTTGGGTTTACACTGATATGGTGGAATCACTACCTCATCAGGGAGGGATTTTCAGTCTTCATGGATCATAAGAGTTTCATGTATGTCTGTTGTCAATGTGATAAGAATATTTCATAGGTGAGGTGGATTGAGTTTATTAAGGTTTGTTATTTTCAGATATCATGCACGTTCAAAATTAGTAATTTCATATATGATTCTTTGAGAAGAATGTCAAAAATGGATATTTTTAGGGAGGTTTCTTCAGTGGTGGTCATGTTTTTCGGTCCACTATGCTATATATCCTGGGGGTGAATCCGAGTATTAAAAATTAAAACATTTTCCCCTTTTGATATTTTTTTTAAAAACATTCTCTTCTCTCTCATTCCCATCGCAGAGTATGAAAAAATAATAAAGCATCCACACAGCATAGAAATTTTACTTGGTTCACCCAAATTGGGATGCATCAAATTAGTATACATCATCAATGTGCTGGTGTACCAAATCCACTATAAGTGAACTATTATTTAAAATGTTTTGATTGAGATCACTAACCATCCTAGTATACAACAAAAAAATGAAAGACTGATGTTTTCTCTACTAATGTTTTCTCACTACTTCTTTATAAGATCCGCCCACGGTTTATAGACACGTAGGTTCATTAATTATCGAAAATGATTGAATCCTCCACTATATATAGATGCTCTAATGAAGTCCTACCACTACTAAAAAATCGTCCATTAGGGACCGCCATTGGCGGTCGCCATAGGCCTACATAGACCGCCCAGCAACCGCCATTGGCGGTCGCTTCAGCTTCGTCGCTGTAGGCCAATAGCGACCACCAATGGCGGTCGCTATAGGTGGCCAAAATGCCAGCCTTAAGCGATCGCCTTGTGGTCACTACACTGGGAAATTGTTTTAAAAAAAAATCCATTCTGAAAAATATATATATATATATTTATTAAGTAAATAAATATATATATATATATATTAAAGAAATTTTTTTTATATATAATATTAAATAAAATATTTTAAATATATATATATAATATGATTTAAATATTTTAATATATATATATATTAAATAAATATATATATATAATATCCAATAAAATATTTTTCATTTTTTTAATGAAATGTACGAATTGTGTTTTTTTCTTCACGGTGCAAAATCGGAGATAAAACAAGGTAACAATAATAAAAAATGGAAAACAATTTCAAAACGCATAAACATCAAGATCATCATAAATGATAAACGTGCTTCAACGATCCGAGCAGGTCCATCTATTTCAATCTTCTACTTCAATAAACCTACAATAAGACAAAAAAACAACAAAACAAAACAAACATAAATTGAACATAATTATTGAGTTATTATATACATGTAATAAAATTTAATCTGTCATCAAATCATGGTGCTATAATAATTTAAAACCTCTAATTTAAGAAATACTTTCATTTCAGGTCATTCGGAGAACATTTTCTCCAAATTCGACTGTCTCACGCCGTTTTTGGTGTTTTATGACACCATAAACGCGTTTCCGATCACCGCGGTAAAACGACACCTCTGATTGACATGACGTCTACACGAAAATTTCACAAATCACTCAACGGCTGATGTCATACGGTTTCATGGCATTCCGAGGTCGTTCGTGTGGTTTTGACTCCCCAACATATCGTTTTAGCGCGAGTCGAGCTGCTAAAAAAGACACAATCAGCCGTACCGCGCACACTGCATGTCCGATGGGTGCACCGTATCCTCATACACATCAAGAATAATATTTCTAATGTTTTCGTGTGGTTACAGGTCATTCGGAGCACGTTTTCTTCGAATTCGACTGTGTCACGCCGTTTTTTGTGTTTTATGACACCGGAAATGCGTCTCCGGTCACCGCAGTCAAACGACACCTCTGATTGACGTGCCGTCTGCCCTACCATTTCAAAAATCACACAACGGCTAATTTTGTACGGTTTCATGGCATTCTGATGTCATTCGGGTAGTTTTTACCCCCCAACGCGCCGTTTTAGCGCGCACCGAGCTATTGAAAACGAGATAATCGGTCGTACCGTGCGCACCGCACGTCCGATGTGCGCGCCGACTCCTCCTACATATCACAATGAATATTCCTAATGTTTTTGTGTGGTTTCAGGTCATTCGAAGTACATTTTCTCCGAATTCGACCATCTCAAGCCGTTTTTGGTGTTTTATGACACTAGAAATGCGTTTCTGGTCACCGCGGTCAAATGACACCTCCGATTGATGTTTCTCTACCCGACCATTTGAAAAATTACACAACGGCTGATTCCGTACGGTTTCATTGCTTTATGAGGTCGTTCATGTGGTTTTGACCCCCCAATGCGTCGTTTTAGCGCGCGCCGAGCTGCTGAAAACAACCCAATCGGTGGTACCGCGCGCACTGCACGTCCGATGGGCACGTCGTTGCCGCCTACACGTCACGAATAATATTCCTAATGTTTTTCGTGTGGTTTTAGGTCATTTGGAGCATGTTTTCTCCGAATTGGACTGTCTCACGCCGTTTTTGCTGTTTTATAACACTGGAAACACGTTTTCGGTCACCGCGGTCAAACAAAACCTCCGATTGATGTGACGTCTGCTCGACCATTTTAAAAATCACACAACGGCTGATGTCGTACGGTTTCATGGAATTCTGAGGTCATTAGGGTGGTTTTTGACCCCCCAACGCTCCATTTTAGCGCGCACCGAGCTGCTTAAAACGACACAATCGGTCGTACCGTGCGTACCGCAGGTCCGATGGGCACGCAGTCTCCTTCTACACATCACGAATAATATTCCTAATGTTTTTGTGTGGTTTCAGGTCATTTGGAGCATGTTTGATCCTAATTCGACCGTCTCACGCCGTTTTTGCTGTTTTGTGACACCGGAAATGCATTTCCAGTCACCGTGGTCAAACGACACCTTCGATTGACATGCCATCTACCCAAAAATTTCAAAAATCACACTACGGCTGATGTCGTACGGTTTCAGGGCATTCTGGAGGTCATTCAGGTGGTTTTGAAACCCCAACGCGCCGTTTTAGCGCGCGCCGAGCTGTTGAAAACGACACAATCGACCGTACCGCACGCACCGCATGTCCGATTGCACACCGACTCCTCCGAAACATCACGAAAAATTTTACTAATGTTTTCGTGTGGTTTCAGGTCATTCAGAGCATGTTTTCTCCGAATTCGACTGTCTCACGCCGTTTTTGGTGATTTATGACACCGAAAACGTGTTTCCGGTCACCGCGGTCAAACGACACCTCCTATTGACGTTTCGTCTACCCGACCATCTCACAAATAACACAACGGCTGATGTCGTATGGTTTCATGGCATTATGATGTCATTCGGGTGGTTTTGACCCCCCAAAGTGTCGTTTTAGCGTGCGTAGAGATGCTGAAAACGAAACAATCGGCCGTACTGCACGCACTGCATGCCCGATGGGTGCGTCGTCTCCTCTTACACGTCAAGAATAATATTCCAAATGTTTTTGTGTGGTTTCAGGTCATTCAGAGCACGCTTGCTCCGAATTCGACCGTCTCACACCGTTTTTGGTGTTTTATGACACCAGAAACG